>QXTE01000005.1:1567310-1983019 GCA_003942145.1 Platysternon megacephalum
GTATCAGAGGGGTAGCCGTGTTAGTCTGGATCTGTAAAAGCAGCAAAGAATCCTGTGGCACCTTATAGACTAACAGAGGTTTTGCAGCATGAGCTTTCGTGGGTGAATACCCACTTCTTCGGATGCAAGTAGTGGAAATCTCCAGGGGCAGGTATATATATGCAAGCAAGAAGCAAGCTAGAGATAACGAGTTTAGTTCAATCAGGGAGGGTGAGGCCCTGTTCTAGCAGTAGAGGTGTGAAAACCAAGGGAGGAGAAACTGGTTCTGTAGTTGGCAAGCCATTCATAGTCTTTGTTTAATCCTGAGCTGATGGTGTCAAATTTGCAGATGAACTGAAGCTCAGCAGTTTCTCTTTGGAGTCTGGTCCTGAAGTTTTTTTGCTGCAGGACGGTGACCCTAACATCTGCTATTGTGTGTCCAGGGAGGTTGAAGTGTTCTCCTACAGGTTTTTGTATATTGCCATTCCTAATATCTGATTTGTGTCCATTTATCCTTTTCCTTAGAGACTGTCCAGTTTGGCCTATGTACATAGCAGAGGGGCATTGCTGGCATATGATGGCGTATATTACATTGGTGGATGTGCAGGTGAATGAACCAGTGATGGTGTGGCTGATCTGGTTAGGTCCTGTGATGGTGTCGCTGGTGTAGATATGTGGGCAGAGTTGGCATCGAGGTTTGTTGCATGGATTCGTTCCTGAGTTAGAGTTACTTTGGTGCGGTGTGCAGTTACTGGTGAGAATGTGCTTCAGGTTAGCAGGTTGTCTGTGGGCGAGGACTGGCCTGCCACCCAAGGTTTGTGAAAGTGTGGGATCATTGTCCAGGATGGGTTGTAGATCTCTGGTGATGCGTTGGAGGGGTTTTAGCTGGGGACTGTATGTGATGGCCAGTGGAGTCCTGTTGGTTTCTTTCTTGGGTTTGTCTTGCAGTAGGAGGCTTCTGGGTACACGTCTGGCTCTGTTGATCTGTTTCCTTATTTCCTCGTGCGGGTACTGTAGTTTTGAGAATGCTTGGTGGAGATTTTGTAGGTGTTGGTCTCTGTCTGAGGGGTTAGAGCAGATGCGGTTGTACCTCAGTGCTTGGCTGTAGACAATGGATCTTGTGGTGTGCCCGGGATGGAAGCTGGAGGCATGAAGGTAGGCATAGCGGTCGGTAGGTTTTCGGTATAGGGTGGTATTAATGTGACCATCACTTATTTGTACTGTGGTGTCCAGAAAGTGGACCTCCCGTGTAGATTGGTCCAGGCTGAGGTTAATGGTGGGGTGGAAGCTGTTGAAATCTTGGTGGAATTTTTCCAGAGTCTCCTTCCCATGGGTCCAGATAATGAAGATGTCATCAATGTAGCGTAGGTAGAGAAGGGGCGTGAGTGGACGGGAGCTGAGGAAGCGTTGTTCCAGGTCGGCCATAAAAATATTGGCATATTGTGGGGCCATGCGGGTGCCCATAGCGGTGCCACTGATCTGGAGATACATATTGTCATCAAATTTGAAATAGTTGTGTGTGAGGATAAAGGCACAGAGCTCAGCAACCAGTTGTGCTGTGGCATCATCAGGGATACTGTTCCTGACAGCTTGTATTCCATCTGTGTGTGGGATGTTTGTGTAGAGAGCCTCTACATCCATGGTGGCTAGGATGGTGTTTTCTGGAAGGTCACCAATGCTTTGTAGTTTCCTCAGGAAATCAGTGGTGTCACGGAGATAGCTGGGAGTGCTGGTGGCATAGGGTCTGAGTAGAGAGTCCACATATCCAGACAGTCCTTCAGTGAGAGTGCCAATGCCCGAGATGATGGGGCGTCCAGGATTTCCGGGTTTGTGGATCTTGGGTAGTAGATAGAATAACCCTGGTCGGGGCTCTAAGGGTATGTTGATTTGTTCCGGTGTTAGTGTAGGGAGTGTCCTGAGTAGATGATGCAGTTTCTTAGTGTATTCCTCAGTGGGATCTGAGGGAAGTGGCCTGTAGAATTTGGTATTGGAGAGTTGTCTGGCGGCCTCCTTTTGGTAGTCAGACCTGTTCATGATGACTACAGCACCTCCTTTATCAGCCTCTTTGATTATAATGTCAGGATGGTTTCTGAGGCTGTGGATGGCATTGCGTTCTGCACGACTTAGGTTATGAGGCAAGCGATGTTGTTTTTCCACAGTTTCTGCCTGTGCACGTCGGTGGAAGCATTCAATGTATAGGTCCAGACTGTCATTTCGACCCTCAGGGGGAGTCCATGTTAAGTTCTTAAGGAACTTAAGGGGAAAAGACAAACAAAAGAAATAGTATTTTTCAACTTACCTCATACAAATACTATAGTGCAGTCTCTTTATCATGAAAGCACAACTTACAAATGTAGAATTGTTTTTTGCATAACTGCACTCAAAACCAAAACAATGTCAAACTTTAGAGCTTACAAGTTCTCTCAGTTCTACTTCTTGTTCAGCCAATTGCTCAGACAAACAAGTTTGGTTACATTTGCAGGAGATAATGCTGCCCGCTTCTTATTTACAATGTCACCTGAAAGTGAGAACGGGCGTTTGCATGGCACTGTTGTAGCTGGTGTTGCAAGATATTTACATTCGCACGACTCTTCATGATTTGACTTGTAGATTGCACAATCTTTTGTTTATCTTTTTTACAGAACAAATATTTGTAATAAAAATAATCATATAAAGTGAGCACTCTATACTTTGTATTCTGCGTTGTAACTGAAAACAAAATAGTTGAAAATTTAGAAAACAATCCAAAATATTTATAATAAATTTAAATTGGTACTCTATGATTAACAGTGCAATTAAAACTGTGATTAACCTCAATTACTCTTTTAATATCATGATTAATCATGATTAATTTTTTAATCATTTGACAGCCCTAACAAAAATGTTTTGATTTTCAGCTTCTGTAGTTTGTAAAAAATAATTTTATATTTTTAATGAAAATAGGATGTTTAATTATTATTTTTAACAAAACATACTATTTTTGATCAGTTCTAAATCACTGAGTTCCTGGATAGACTCAAACCTAACATGAACAAACATTGGGCCAGATTTTCAGAAGCAGGCCTCCATTTCTGCACCATCAATTGGCAATTTTGCACGTGAAAATCACTGGTTCACAGGCTAATTTGAGCAGATTATCCCCACAAGTATTGAAATATCCTGAATTGCAGGCAACATTATTGTAAATGCAAACTTTCTACCTGCAGTTTTTGTAGCGGATGCAGAAACAAAAATGGAGGCCCACTTCTTTTTTGGTCCTCTTACTATTTTTTTTATTTGGCATATACATTTAATGTGAGCCTCTATTATGGTGTTTTTATAAAATTTCCTGGCGGCTTGCAGGCATTTCGCTCTTGTGAGTGTTGCCCGGGGTCGGTGATATGTAGATCAGAGGATACGAGTTAGATTCTTACAGTCTAAAAGTTAAAGTAAAATGAACCGACTATATTCAGATATGTGAAAAAAGGTGTAATATCATAGTGGTTTAGGGCACTACTCTGTTTTGTATGTGTTGCATAAATGGCGATGGTATGGTATAGTGGTGTGACTCTCTCATTAAACAATAATCTGTATGATCTGATATTTTATGGAACTTGAACATCTAGTTTTTATTTATGGAAAACGCTCTGACAATCTGTGTGAGAGATGGCATAGAGCCATTTAGATTTGATACTGTGTGCAGGGACATCCTTGTAAATAAAAAATCTGGTGAAATGAACTTCTGCTGGGCTAGGGAAAGCGGTGATAGGGTAGTGGTCAAATTAAATGTTGAGGTGTCAGCTCAGCAGCCTCATCTGATTATCTGCACCTGAGGCTACAGAAATCTCATTAAAGCCCTGTTATTAGATGATGAAAAATGCATCCCCGTCTCAGTGACATGTTTGAGGAGGCAAAAAATGTTCCCATAGTGCCGGCGCAGTGCGGTGAGAATTAATTTACTTGGCTTGCTTATATCTTTTCTGAGGAGATAGTGGGGGCAAAGCCTGTCAGATGTTTACCACTTCTTCCTGGTGCTGAGGAACCTCCGCTCGCTCTGACTTCAGACCCTTAGTGCTAACTCCAACAGATGGGCTCCAATTCAGTCCGGGGTTGCCTTCGGCTGATTTAGTTTTGTGGATTTTATTACTTGATCCTAAACCAGTATTTGTATTTATCCAATTATTCAATATGTCCAGCTGCATAATAGATCATACAGACTCCAGTGTCTTGAACAAGAAAACAATTTTCTAAGAGCATTAGCGAGAATTACTTTTGTTTTTAAGAGGTGTCACCGTTGCATGCGTTACAATTTTTAATGTGTTTTTTCCAATCATTATCTCTGTCATTGCCACAAGACAATTGCTCCACATTCTTATTTTGTTTCTCTGATGCTTGTAATGGAAAGAAAATTTCAAACTCAGACAGCTTTTAACAAAAGGATGTCCCATTCCCCAGTCTAATACATGCTAAAGAATATGATTAAGATGCCATGCTGTTAACTTAAATAATTGCAAAAGACACTTTTGGCTGTGAGGATAAGTTGCCATCTCTGAGGGTTAATAGTTTTGAGTAGATTGCTGCTATAATTTCTTCTGTCATTTTTACAACTAGATGTCTTGCTATTCTGTGCACATGTGTACGCGTTTCTCTAGCAGTTTCACTGGTCATACAAGCTATAGCTATAGTTGCAAAACTGTTTTTATTCTAACCAGCTTCTTTTACAAAAGCACGTAGCTTTTGGAAACGCGTTTTGGCAAACAAGGCTTTTTGTACTATGGTGATTTTAGAAAGTTTGCATGAAATCCCTTCAGTTGTTTTTGGAGTTGATGAAACAGATTGAAAACATATACATTCATTTTCCTTATTTTTCTCCCTTCTACGAAGATAACTTAAAATCTGCTGAACTTTGAAAGGTCCCAACTGTGTGTGTGCTTATAACGAGCACACATTTTACTGGGTGTGAAAATAAGGTTTATCAGACAAGGAAGTTGAGAACATTTGGAGCTGCCGGACCAAGCGTGTGCAGCAGAAAATGTCATTAAGCCGTGAGCTGGAGCACTTTAAAATAGATGTTGTGCTCATGCCAGCAGAGGTAATTATCTCGCTGGTTTTTGGTTACAGACATTTACGAGCTCAGCGGAGGCTTGCAGGAAGTCACACCAACAAGTTGACTAGCTTTGGAGCAAAGGGCGATAGACGGGCTTCACTCTGAAGGAGGAAGTGGTTAAGGGAAGCCGGCCAAAACTGCAGCTGCCAGCTCACGGGGGCCAAAGCAGACCTATCAGGTGCTGGGATGTGGCCAGTAATCTTGATCCAGGATTCATTCGGTTTGTGCTGGGAATATCAGTCTTTGGCCAGAGAGCACGGACTCTCCCAGGTTCCCTGTGAAGTGGGTTGACAAGTTGCAGCGGAGGAAAAAGGTGACCAAGGGATCTGGATGAACGTTGAGGGGTTAGAGCAGCGTGGCAGTATTTTGGTGGAAGAGGTTTTCTCACTCCTCCCTGGGCTAAGGCAGAAGCCATATGCAGAAAGCAGCTGTTCTGGCATCACACAGTTTTGTGGGGCCGTGGGGTGGGAAGCCGTTTTCCAAGTCCCTCCTGTCATGTGACTCCATATAATAACCTGTATGTTCTGGAGTCCCATGCAGTGTGTGATGTATTTGTGCACCAGTCTGATCCTTCTCTGGACTGTGGGAGCAGCAGACGTGTATCTCATTTCCAGAGCCACTGCGACAGCTCTGTTCTTTCCCATTTTTGGAGCCCCTCATTATTCCAATAGCGTGTCTCAGCCTGCCATAGTTATCAAAACATTTAGTAGGCCATAGTGATTCCATCCTATAGTGAGATTATGCCCATCTCCTTTGACATTTTCACTTGCAAAATGGTAAGTATTTTCTGTGGGGGAGGGGGGAATGGCAAGAAATGAAATATTTTCGATTTTTGAAACATTTTTGAACAAATTGTCCAGTTTTTTGGTGTTCAACCCATTTTTAAAAGAAAACTGAACTTTCCAATTTTCTGTCTCAGCTTTTTGTCAACAAACCTGGAAAATTTTGAATGAAATGTTAATTTTCTGCAAAAATGTTCATTTTTTTTAAATGAAAAAAGGGGGAAGAAGTTTAAATGGGAAATTTTGGATCAGCGCTCAGCTTTAATTCAGTTTTCCAGAATCAGTTTCATTCATCTGGGTTCCACTGTACTTTCCAAAGCACTAAGGCCCAGATATTAAGGTATTTAGGCATTGCTGTGCTCAGTGTAACAATGCCTACCTGATTTAGGAACCTAAATCTAATTTTCAAAAGGAGGTTAGGCACGTAGGAGCCTAAATCCTGTTTGAAAATGAGATTTGGGTTCCTAAATCAGTTGGGCATTGTGATGCTGCGTGCAGGAATGCTTAAATATCTTTAATAATCCGGGCCTAGTATCTTTTCTCTGGTATTTTGAACAGTAGGGTATGCTATATCAGACTCTCAGCTACAAGGTTGAAATAAACTAAGCAGTGAATTAATTCCTCTGTAGTACTGGAATTATGCAGGTGGTCTCAGATTGTTAGGGGAATGAAAACAAATGCCACACTTACTGTCAATTTAATAGTCTATCAGCAGCAGAAAATAAACAGGTTTGCTTCACAGTATAAGTAAAACTCCTTGCAAAGTGTTTTGCTCTCTCTGTGGTCATCGTCAAGTTGGGTGTTTTTTTTTAAATACTTTCCCTTTTTTACCAGTACATCTGTGACCTTTGTTCTTTGCCCAGCAGCTTTGCCAAGTTTGTGTTTATTTTCAGATGTCATTTAGGGCAGCGCTAGTGCTGATTTGGCATCTTATCTCATTTGGAGAAACTTTATTTATTTAGTCTACATGTTCATTGTCCAAGGCAAACAATGAAATAACATTTTGTTGGTTCTTTTGAGTACCCCTGTTCATTGCTAGATTTCTTCATCCACACTGGTTCTAACTGCGATTAGCCGTTTGGGGGTGTCTCACGGTGAGATTCTAGCTGCTAGCCTGGATAGGTTTGCAACCCTCAACCCTCCATAATTAAAGATTATGTCATATGATGAAACCTCCAGGAATACGTCCAACCATAATTGGCAACCCTACGCCTGGGCTGTTTTGAAATATTGATTTAAATAAAAGTAATTCAATCTCCAGGCAATGCTGATCAATGCACTTTAGTTCTAACCCGGGCTAGCAAGAAAGATGCGCTGCAGCATCTTTTTTTAGACTGCGGTGAGTCAGGGATCTCTGAGAGGACAGTGTCGGCGGACTCCACTGTTTTCTGTGATATAGGAAGACGGAAGAATCTGTGGAGACTTGGCTAGAAGACTTGAGAGACAGGTGGAGAGAGAACCAGCTGCTTGGAGTCAAGGGCTTCAGTAAATGTGGAGCCCTCAGGCTGCTAGTGAGGAATTGTTGCAACTCTACTGTATGTGACCACCAGTGGGTTTTAGTCTAGCTGCACAACAGCTGATGTGTCCTGTGGTAAGATAACCTTTTACTCCATGGCAGTAATTACTCTTTAAATATTTTACAGTTTTGTAGCTCAAATGTCCAGCGTTATATTCCTTGTGTCGCACCCCCGCCTCTGCCACGAACACAGGCCGCACGGAGACCACCTTGCTTGTAAACACCCCTGTGTCGTTTATTTACAGTGTTTGAATCCCTCCACCAATCTACGCAGTGTGTCCAGGCCTTTACACCCTGTATCTCAACTTTCCACCCTCTTCCCCCAAAGCTGCCTCTACCCACGAACCTCCTTTGCCGGGCTCTCCTGGCCCTCTGTTCCTCTCCTCCTCCCACCCCTCCCTTCCTGTCTCCCTTTATACAATTTCCCTTGTAATGGGCTACATGGCTCATGGACTCCCCAGCCCCAGTCTGGCCTGGTAATCAGGTACATCTCTGGTCAATCTAGGGTGACCGGATGTCCCAATATTATAGGGACAGTCCCAATATTTGGGGCTTTTTCTCATATAGGCTCCTATTACCCCCCACCCCCGTCCCGATTTTTCACACTTGCTGTCTGGTCACCCGTATTCAATCAGGCCTTCCCCAGGGGCACAGCTAGTGACTGGTGTTTTGGCTCAGGAGCTAGCCCTCAGCACGCTGTCACCATGGCGTCTGGTTTTACCGAATACCATCGGGGGGGGGGGGCGCTCCCAGAAGTGGAACTCGGACCCCAGCAGAAGTGGGTTACAGATTGATGGCAGCTATTGGAAAGTTGTGTGTGGAGGGCCACGCACCTGACGTTTCTGCCAGAGTGGAATGGAAATGGGTTGTGTAGGCAGCATACTGTGAACTACCTGGGACAAAAGAGACCACCTCGCGTCCGACATTGTGTAGCGCTTACTCAGTACTGCCTGAATGGAAAGTAACTACAAAGACCTATGGAAACAACCATTTGGGCATATAACATGTGAAAACCACAAGTGGTGTGTGGTGTTAAGGGTCACTAGCTCTGATTAATATTAATATATGGAGATATACCTATCTCATAGAGCTGGAAGGGACCCCGAAGGGTCATTGAGTCCAGCCCCCTGCCTTCACTAGCAGGACCAATTTTGCCCCAGATCCCTAAGTGGCCCCCTCAAGGATTGAACTCACAACCCTGGGTTTAGCAGGCCAATGCTCAAACCACTGAGCTATCCCTCCCCCCAATCTAGACTCAGACCTGGCCATGTTACACCTGTGCCTTCTCCTGTTGTGACATGTTTGAAAAGTGCTATAAGCAATAGTGGGAATATCAGACCCTGGCTTGTCTCTGATTTTGGAAGACTAGCAAGATCTTTGGTGGGCCTGAACTCCACAGCCCTCCTCAGCTGGTGTAAATTGCCACAGCTACATTGAAGTCAGTGGAACTACGACAATTTGCACCTGAGTATTACACGTGGGTATAGAGTCTCTTCCTGCGCATAAACAAGCAGTAAAGGGCTCAAGCAAAATGCGGTGTTCACTTTAATCTTTGTAGTACTTTAATGGTAGCTAACAATGCCATCAAACCATCCCTTTCTCTGTACACTGTCATTTTATTTTGATGAGATGATTGATCTGTTTCACTTCCAACATTGTTTACTAGATCCCTTAAAATGTCCTTAAGCCACTCACTGACAGGACGTGAACTGTACAGGCAAAATAGTTCAGTAATCAAGTCAAAAGCCACAGAAATGGAGTGACTAGGAGTACAGCTCCTAGCCAGATTATAGTATGCTGTGCTCCCATGCCACAGATAGCCCCACCGCTGGCTAGGATACACATACCGCGCTGCCTCTGCTCACAGAGCCATTTCATAAATCTTCACTCTGCGTCACGCTGTGTTCTTGTTTAATGAATAGGGAAAATAGCCATCACCACTGAGTGATCAGGGAATGGCTCTGTGTGCAGCACTGCTCTCACGAGCTTCCAACCTGGGATTGTTCCTGTCATTGGTCCCAGCAAAGAAAAAAAGACTAATTCAAAATCCTTCAACAGCCATAAGCCTGAAAACAGTCTTCTCAGGGAAAAAACACATATTACTCTTGAATGACTGAACTAATGAAATTCCCAATTGGTCTGATTTAATTTGAACTATGTTATGTAGCTTGATTTGGAAAGAATATCAATTAGAGCAGTGTAAGGCTGGAAATCCCAAAACATGAATTAAGATCAAGAGCTTTCATGCAAACTATCATTGTGATATATAATTTGTGTGTGTGTGTGTGTGTGTGTGTGTGAAAGGAGAGACAGAAGGATTTAACTACATGGTACCACCATTATGGAGTCATGTACCAAGTCCTAAGTTACTACCTTAAAAGTGTACCCCACACTTTCCAGAGGAAAATTGGGGAAATGCACTCATTTGGCATGCAGTTACTTGTGTGTCTGTGGAAGAACCCGCAGAGGTTGTCAATGGCTGCTCTGTTCAACACTGACTTAATAGTAGGGACTGCCAATAGTCCAGGATTTTCCTCATAGTCTCCGGGAATCCATCTGTTCCGATCATGGCTCCAGGAGGCACCACATACAGTAGACCAAAGTCCAGCTCAATTTACTGATAATGCCGCTTCTACAATTACTCCACACCCTAATTCCTTTGCCTGCCATTCCTAGACAGGGGAAGGGGGTCTAGCATTGCAAAGGAGGAAGCATAGTGTTTTACTGCCACACTTGTGAGGTTAGAATCTGAACTCCCTGGGGCAGCAGGAGTTTGGAGCATCACAGAGGTGAGGCATTTGCATCTCAGGGGGAAGGAGTGACTAATGCTGAGCCTTATTTACATCTTAATTATAGAGTCATTGTAATAGCAATTGTATAGACTACTTTGACTTTTATTTCTTGGGCTCAGCTTTAATTAAGCAGCCATCTTTTAAAAATTTTTAAATGACATTGTTAATTTTTTTGTGATTCTGATTCCTCCATTGACTTCCTGCTTGGGGCGGCTGAAAAGTAACAGCCTGAAGCTTTGCAGCTTTGCCTGTGCTGATGGATGCCCCATTCAACATTGGGGGTCAAAGTGGCAGCGTCTGGAGCAGAGGGATGTTTGGCAAGAGAGGCGAAATCGTTGAAAAGGAACAATATTGCATGGCCGAAACCCTCATGTGCACTGAAGCTTGTTCTCTTCCCTGCTTTTGGATTGGGATTCTGCGAGCCCTACAGTCTTTGCTGCATGGTTTGGGGGTGGCGCAAGAGGTGACCTAGCCAACAATTACAAGGAACTTTATGAATAGTGTCGTTTGCTGGACTACGTCTGAAAATAGGCAGTGTTGTTAACTAGCTAAGACTGTCTCAGGTATGCTGGTCCTGTTAATGGTGCTTTTGTGAAGCCTTCGAGCGGTAGTTGTAAATCTTATTTTCTTATTTCCTGCTGGGAGGCATTAAAACAGCTCCTGATTTTTCAAACATGAATCAAAAGGGAACCTAAAGCAGAGAGATGATGGTGGTGGATTGTTGCACCCAGGGATCCTACCCTGGCTTCCTCTTTCCCTGTGTTAAGACAGGCCAATGTCAGGACAGACCTCGCTCCAGGTAGAGATGGTGCATGGGCCCTACATTGTGGCATTTGGAGTTTTTAGGGGCCTGTCATATGGGCCAGTTTGGGGTTAGGGAAATGAAAACCACCTGCCTGAGGAGGTGCTGAGCAATTCCTGCTTTATAGCAGGGTTTGAAGGTCACTGGCCACTCTGCGAATGCTTCAGAGTGTATTGAGACTGGCATGCTCAGCCACAGACACCCAGGTCTGTTATGTTGCTCTTTGGAGTGAAAATTGCCCCCAGAAATTTGCTCTGACTGATCCTCAAATTAGCATCGCCTCAAACATTGCAAAATTTGCGATCCAGGAGTTTGGACAGAGAAATCCTTCTACCCAGAGACCAGTGGCTACTCCACATTACTCAGAAGTATTCTAGTTTTCTTAGCACCTGCAATGGGTGCTGAAGGGTGATACTCAGCGGGGTAACCAGGGCATAAATGCGGAAGCAAAGGGAAGAGGAAAGGAAGCAAGGTGTCTGATTGTGGCGTGTTTGCTCTCTGTTGGATCCCTTCCCAGCCTAGACACACTGCCTGGCAACTAACCTTGGGCTGAAAGTGCAGTCAGGTGTAGGTGTCCAAGACGCTGAGGAAATGTAGGATGGCTTCAGACAAAGAAACCTCAGTGAAAATCACTAGCCTATGTTGTATTTTTGTACTGAAATTTCACAACAGCTCTTAACTTTGTGAGCTGAGCCACAAAGAACATCCTCCTGCTGCCTCCAGTTTGGACCAGAATTCCCAGCTGCCTAGTCTGCTTTTCAATATGTCGATTCTGTAAAGATCCTGCTGCCCCTGACACAGCCCAGCGTGATGGACATACGTGTTGGAGAGGAAAGGAGGACAGAAGCTCTGAGTCTGTCTCTATGCTACCAAGATTTGGCTCATGTGAATCTGGATGAAGCTGGCTGTGCTACTGCCTGGGACTGGAATGGTTTTGCTCCAGAATAGAGTTTTTTAACCTTCGATGTATCCTATGCTGACAGCCGTCCTGCTGTGACACCTGCAGATGTGTCTCGAACTGGTAGCTAATGGCTTCTGAGTCTCCAGTGCAGTGAAGGGTCTCTTCAGGTGGCTGTGCCATTTCTTGCAGAGACAATCTTCCGAGGACTGTGAAGTGGAGTGAGCCCGGATGATTGGTGAGCACGTCCTGTCCCTGCGTTCTGGCCAGTGTTGCTGCTCTGGCAGGCCGTGCAGGCCCTGGGTTCTGCCTTTTCCAATAGATCTGTAGTTTGTCTTATGCAGTAAAACGTATTCGCGGCTGCTCTTCTTGGGGGATTAGAAGTGAATTGTCCCAGTGGTGGCTGCTGCCATGTGATGCTGAAGCCCCGGAGTGTTCTGCCGGGAGAGGGCAGCTTTACATTGCAGCCAGAACTGCCTACGAGAAGCTCAGCAGAGGTACCTCATGGGAGCCCGTGGTTTAGTCCAGGCTATACGAGGTGGGAGTGTGAGAACATACTGGGATAATCTTTTAATGTTGAGTATTTTTAGATCCAGGCTTTAATCCTGTAATACTTGATACAGATTTTCCATCTGTAATTTGCAATTTCTAAACTCACAAAATAGTTTTATTTTCCTTTGTTTTCGTAACTCTTCATTGCCTGGCAGGGCTTTCTCCCTCTAAGCAGTCCCTGTGAATGGACAGTGCCTGTTGTTGTGTTTGATAGTATTCCTCAACCCTCCCTTGTTCAGAGGCCTGCTGTGATCCTTGGAGAGGGCATTAGGAAGGACATTAGGGCTTGTCTACATGAGAAGGCAGCACTAGTCTTCGCTAGAAGTGTGATTTTAAACCCGTTTAGTTACCAAGGGCTGCAAAAGGCTGTGTGGACAGTTTTATTTTGGTTTATTTCACTTTAGCTTAAATTGATCAGGAATTGGTTTAAATTAAACTGAAATAAGCCACTCTTAAACCCAGTATGAGTGTCCAAAAAGGGGTTTGCTCTGGTTTAACTTAAATGGGTTTGAAAGCCCATTTAAATTAAACGGATACAACTTTCTCGTGTAGACAGGGCGATAATAGAACTGGATAAGATGAGTCACTTTTTGTTCCTTCTTAAATACATATCACGGCCCCAAAGCTGCTGCTGTGTTTTGTGTGAATATGTCCATGCGTGTGTCTACATATGTGTGCTGTATCATGGTTTTCAGTTCTATTCTTTGTTTGCAAATATTGATAACCACCAAATGCCGGCGGGGGGAACGCAGCTCTAAGTGCACGCTACCAGCATATTGTCTGTGCTCTAGAAGAGAACAGTGTGTTTAGCCTCACAGATAGTATTTTGTCATCACATCACCGTGTGCGGCTCTGGTGGATGAAAGGGGCACTGAGATAAGTCTCAGAGCTGAGTTCCTGACTTTCTCATTTATTTCCGTTTGTGCTTTTTTAATGCCTTCCCACAGTGTTGGTGGTAAATGGCATTTTTTTATTCATTTGAACTATGTATTTGTATAACCAGCTTTCATCTTTCGGTCTCCTTTTTTCATGTCTGCTTTTCGACATCATTTAGTCTTGATCTGGAGTATACTCACCATTGGGGCAGTCCCATTGACTTCCATCACTAGTACCAATGTAGGTTTTTATTTCTGTGTTCCAGTATCACACAGAGGCCCCAATCCCTTCAGGCCCCATTGTGGAAGGGGAAGGGAGATCAGGGGGAGCTGTGAGGGGAATGTGTGCTTCCACAGAGATGCTGTGAGCACAATCAGCTGCTTTGGAGTCAAAGTTTTGTTTTAAGATACAAATAAATAAGAAATAATGAATGTTGTCAGCAATCCCTGCTGGTCATCTGCCTGGCCGTTATCCGCTGGCAAAGGGATGAGACTGGCAGGAAGACGCACACCCAATGAATGTTTGCCGCATCGGATTCTTAACGAGTAGCTACTGACAGTATGTTTCAGAGTAGAGAATGTCTGTGCAGTTCTGCTTCTCACATAGCGATCCATGAAGCAGGTCTTGGGTGCTTAAAAGCTCCGAGGGGGAGTATGCGTGGCTTTTGGAGTTCTTAATTCTATGGGGTGTGTGTGTGTGTGTGTGTGTGTGTGTTTAGGGCTGCCTGAAATTTTTTACCAAAAATAATTCCCCATCAGAAAATGCAGTTTTGTTAAATTAGAAAATGTTGATTTTTGACAAAAAAAATCAATTTTCATTAGTAAAATCTAAGCTAAATTTTTCAATTTAAATCCACATGTTAAAACCAGTTGATTTTTTGTTTGTTTGCAATGTTGTTTCAAAACTACATTGTTTCAAATGGACATTTCAACATAAGTTGTTGTTTTAAGTCAAAATGCTGATGTGAAAGGAATTTTTTCTTTTAGCAACAGCATTTTGCAACAAAAATGTTCATTTCAGTGGGAAATGTTTAAACCTTTTGTTTCACATTTCTGAACGACATTTTTTTCTGAACTATTTTCTGTGAAAATTTTTGATATTTTGACTTTTCATCTCAATTTGGGATGAAAATAAACATTGAAATTTCCCATGGCATAGAAATATGTCTTCTGCCTAGCACCTATATCTATCTATCTGTCTGTCTGTCTGTCTGTCTGTCTATCTATCTAGTTGATCCTTGGCCTTAACAGTTAGCCAATATTCGGCGCCTTGCCAGGCTGCTTCCATTAGGAGTAGAAATTGATGTGAGTCGGGTATTTCTTTGGTGCAATCCTGTATCTTTACAGAAAATGTCCACAAAGTCCTGCTTCCCCGAACACAGTAGGAACAACAATAGCAGGCAGTTTCCTTTCATTGTTTCCACACCTGTGCCTTTCAAGCCAGTACTCTGCCCAAAAGCCGTTCTCTCTTGGCTTCCTCCCAGGGTCACAATCACACCGCGTCTCTTGCTGCCTGCTTGCTTTCTAGTTCCTTCTGTACACACTCACACAGCTGCGACCAAATGAATGCCCCTGCCCTTATATTTGCAACCAGGCCACATGGCTCTGATTCTACTTAAGCCTTCCCGAATTGGTCTGTGCCTTGGTCAGTGGCTTCCAGTATTTCAGCTATGACTAAACAAATGGGTATTTAGTTGCTCTCTCATTTAGCCTGAATGAAAGCGGGCTAGCAGGCCCATCAGCTTTGATGAAGTCTGTGATTGCCCACAGATCAAAGACACTCTTGCTATATGACCAACATTTTGTGACAAACAGAAAATTCTCTTGATTTCCCTGTAAGAAATATGATGTCTCATGAGATTAGACTAAAGTAAAGTTGCAGGCTGTGTCGTTTCCTGAGCTACAATGCAGAGGTTAATCATTTTTAGGTTACAATTTGTTTCAGCTCCAGCAGTGCCTGCAAGGCACTATTGACTCAGGCCATGGCTGTAGCTGGATTCCACCTCATAACCCCTCTCGGCTGGGGATGGCAGTCCACCAGAGCACTGCCCCAGGGCTTTAGCTAGTGCGGAACAGAAATCTATCTAAACATAAAACACAGAGCTAGAGAAGCACCTTAGACTACTTCCAGGTCCCTCTATTTGCACTGACCTGGGATTGTTTAGTCTGCAGAAGAGAAGAATGAGGGGCGATTTGATAGCTGCTTTCAACTACCTGAAAGGGGGTTCCAAAGAGGATGGATCTAGACTGTTCTCAGTGATAGAAGATGACAGAACAAGGAGTAATGGTCTCAAGTTGCAGAGGGGGAGGTTTAGGTTGGACATTAGGAAAAACTTTTTCACTAGTAGGGTGGTGAAGAACTGGAATGGGTTACCTAGGGAGGTAGTGGAATCTCCTTCCTTAGAGGTTTTTAAGGTCAGGCTTGACAAAGCCCTGGCTGGGCTGATTTAGTTGGGTTTGGTCCTGCTTTGAGCAGGGGGTTGGACTAGATGACCTCCTGAGGTCCCTTCCAACCCTGAGATTCTATGATTCTATGATTCTATGACCTGCTCTTGTTGGGTTGCTTGTATTCCTTTATTCACCCTCCGTGTGGTGACGCAGCAGATGAATAGTTATCTCCTGTGTGGGGGTGGGTCCCTTACCTCCTACGTTTGTTGGTAGCCACTTCATTGATCACAGGGATTCATCTGTGTTACAGCGCAATACTTTTAAAAGAACCATGTACATTAAAATGCTTATCTGTTTTGGAAATGTGTTTCCTGCTTCCGAAGTGGCAATTTTCTGTAAGTGTGAGTGGCCTGAGGAGTGGGCTAGTCAGAGAGGGACAGCTGAAAGATTTTTTTTAATAGACAGAAAACCCCTGTGAGGTTCTGTTTTGCTGTGGAATAAATAAATAACCAGAAATGAACAGGATCCTAAGTCTGAGGCCTAAGAGCACAACTCGGTAAATATATTATTAAACCTCTTGCAAAGTGGGCTCCTCTTTGCCAAGCCTACTGGTCATCCTCTTCAATGAATCAGTTCTCCAGACAATGACGGGAATCTCTCTACCGCCCACTGCAGCTCCTGAATGTTTCCCGTTAGACTAGACAGCTGAAGCTAAGCAGCAGTGCATTGATTGACGACCGCACTCAGGCCCCTCAGCACTGCTGCCAGGCAGTCCTCCTACAAAGGAAGGTAATTTACATAATTTATCATGAGTCGCACTATGTGTTTCTGCCATGCTTGCATTTCAGGGGCACAGAGTGCTCCTTCCTGCAGCATTGGAATCACCTTTTCTCCCCAAAGATTTGTCCCGCTCCTCCTAGAACCGATGAGGAGTTCACAGCTTCAGTGGCTCTGGAGCGCTTCTTGTCATTAGGAGCCTCTCTTGTGTGAGCTGTTTGTATTCTGGCCCCCTCCTCAGCTTCAGCGCCTGAGCTCCTGCTTGTGAAGGAATGAGTGCTGGTCCTCAGGCTGCCCGCCAGCGCTGGCGTGCCGAGTGAGATGGGCGGGGCCCCTAGTAATGGCCGTTCTGCCCTTCCTCCATCCTTCTCTTTCTTCTCCCCTTCCTCTTTTCTTTCTGTTTTAAAACATCTTGTCTCAGCCTCTGACACTGAGCCCCCTCTGGCTGCGGAGGCGGAATGTGTCAGGTACTGGCAAGAGCCACTGTTTGTAGTAGGGCCAAGTCAGAATGGCACCCCGCGGGCAGACAGGCTCCCCGTCTCAGGGCTGTTGGGGAGAGCCACGTCTCAGCTCTAAGAACAAACAAACATCAGTACATCCTGTCTGCTCTCCACGGTGCTTGTGTGGGGAGAGAGAGAGAGGCCTCCCTTTGGTCGTGTTCCTGTGTCACTGCCAGCAATCTCTTCCTTTCCATCCTAGGACAATCCCAACTCTTCAGTAGTTACTGCTTTTCTGCTCCAGGTCATCTTTCTGCTTCATTTCCCCCTCGCCCCCCAGACGCTGGGGCAGATACCTTCTGTGTCCTTTCAGTCTCAGTACAATGTCCACTGTACTCTGCACGATCAAAAGGGAAGAGTGCTCCAGGTGTGAGGGCTTCCTCCTGGGGGTAATGGCCGGCTGCGTTGTGCAGATTTGCGACTACCCCACCGCGCTGCACATCCACTGTCGAGCCTCCTGTTAGACTCTGCGGGAGAAATGGCATGTATTCCAGCCCCACTGAGCAGGCAGTGTCTGGGGGGCTGCAGTCACACCTTTCAGTAACAGATAGGATGGGAGAGCATAGAGAGGTTGCAAACTGGTGGGGTTGAAAAGCATTTGGCAGGAGGCCTGGAGGAGCAATGGAGAGGACTGAAAGAACAGTTCTGGGCAGGGCCGGCTCCAGGCACCAGCGAAGGAAGCAGGTGCTTGGGGCAGCCAATACAAAGGGGCGGCACTCCGTCCAGTATTGGGGCGGCGGGAATTCAGCGGCGGGTCCCTCAGTCCCTCTCTTCCTCTTTGAGCTGCCACTGAAGTGCCGCCGAAGACGAAGAGAGGGAGTGAAGGACCCGCTGCCGAAGTGCCGCTGAAGAATGGAGCGGCGCGATTGAGCTGCCGCCGAAGTGCCGCCGATCGGCTTTTTTTTTTCCCCTGCTGCTTGGGGCAGCAGAAAACCTGGAGCCAGTCCTGGTTCTGGGATTGGACCTGATTGGGCCATGGGCAAATAATCATTCTGAACAAAGGGTTCAAATATTGACTCCACAACACCGTCAAAGGCAAGGAGAGCAGGGAAGACCCGAATATGTTTCGCTGTTGCAGGCTGCTTGTCCACCCCTGCAATCCCCTGGCTTTGGGGAGTTCTGATCCTGTATGTGTGCTCAAGATGTTCATTGTCTGTGTGTTGCCAAGACGCTGCGGAGAATGACCCTAGTACGTTCTCGCCCAAGCCTTGTCAGAGCACAGTCCAAGGCAGCGTGCGCCATTCAAGGAATCAGCCTTTACTCGCCCAGGTGGTGTGAGACGCTGCAGTTATTTGTTATGCCCAAAGTCTAGTGAAAGCTGCCTTGGTACTCAGATGGCAGGGCTCCCTGGGTGTTGGCAGAGGATGATTTTTTTTTAAACAGTGACCATTGTATCCCATTGTTCATGATTTAATGCATATCGAATTTCTGTTAGTAGTTTTGGTCCATCATTTTGCACTTTACACTGGAAAACAAGGGGCATTACCTGTGAGCTGAATCAGTCTGGCTCTGATTGTCTGCCCCACCGTGTCATTGTAAAACATTTTAAATCATCACTTTTCTGTTCCTGCCTGGTAAAAAGGCCCTGTTTCTGGCCTGACACCAGTGTCAGTCAGGAGTGACTGCGTGAACTAAAAAACTGATGTGAGTGGAGAATCAGGCATTGTAAGCTCAATTCTTTAGAATACAGTCATTCATTCCTTCTCTGTCTTTATTAACTTTCTCCTGTTAGTTTCGCCTTAATTTAATTCTCTTTCCTTATTGGGCCTACAGTCCCTTCTTTATTTATTGTTGCCTTGTCCTTTGCAAGAAACAATGTTATAGACAATTAGATTATTTATTGTGTTTTTTTGCTTTTCCAGTGCTTACAGATTCTAGTATCCTTTTATGCTTTTGACACTGATACTCTAAAGTTTCCTTTGTCAGCTTTTTTTTTGTCCTTGAATACCTTTAAAAAACCCACCCTAATGTAACGTCTTTGTCTGCATTAATTTCATGTTATGAATTTAAAATGCAATGGCTACATACCAGAGGACTGGACAAAAATGGCTGTCCCGCTCCAAAGGGTACTTGGTGCCAGTACATTTTGAGTGCCAGTGAGAGTTACATGTTCAGAAGAGATGTAATACACGTAATTTAAATATTTCGCTCATGTTTGAATATATTTGTAGTGTCTGATCGAGTGGGTTAGCAAAATAAAGACAGATGGCAATGAATTAATTCCAACACATCATCATTACAATGCAGCCATTCTAACTTCTCTGTTGCACTCACTCCAACTGGAGCTTCCCCATTTAAACGTCCTCTGCCACTTGCAATAGCATCCTGGGTAAGGACGCAGTAAGAACTGCAGCTTGAGCATGAATTAAGAATTCGTGTTAGATATAACAGAATTTCCATTGCATCAGGAAATGAATAGTAAATGAAGAGAGGAATTGACTGGAATTAAACTCTACATTCACAATCATAATGTGTGAGAGCCCCACCCCACTCTCCTGAAGTCAGTGGGGGGCAGGATTGGCCTCATATTATCAGTTGAATTTTAAATAAACTCCCCTTTCCTAAATTGACATAACTGATGCATAATCAGTACGTAATTTATGCCAGGGCTGAGCCACAGCACCTCTGGGCCCGGCGGTTCAGAGCCCCGGCACCTCTGGCCCTGTCGGTTCAGCCCCCGGCACCTCTGGGCCTGTCGGTTCAGCGCCCCGGCCCCTCTGGGCCTGTCGGTTCAGACCCCGGCACCTCTGGGCCTGTCGGTTCAGGGCCCCGGCACCTCTGGGCCTGTCGGTTCAGGGCCCCGGCCCCTCTGGGCCTGTCGGTTCAGAGCCCGGCGCCTCTGGGCCTGTCGGTTCAGAGCCCCGGCCCCTCTGGGCCTGTCGGTTCAGGGCCCCGGCCCCTCTGGGCCTGTCGGTTCAGGGCCCGGCACCTCTGGGCCTGTCGGTTCAGAGCCCCTGCACCTCTGGGCCTGGCGGTTCAGAGCCCGGCACCTCTGGGCCTGGCGGTTCAGAGCCCGGCACCTCTGGGCCTGTCGGTTCAGAGCCCCTGCACCTCTGGGCCTGGCGGTTCAGAGCCCGGCACCTCTGGGCCTGTCGGTTCAGAGCCCGGCGCCTCTGGGCCTGTCGGTTCAGAGCCCCGGCACCCCTGGGCCTGCCGGTTCAGAGCCCCGGCCCCTCTGGGCCTGTCGGTTCAGAGCCCCGGCACCTCTGGGCCCGGCGGTTCAGAGCCCCGGCACCTCCGGGCCCGGCGGTTCAGAGCCCCGGCACCTCTGGTTCGCTGCATCAGTTATGAATGTAAAAAACATTGCTTGAGCCCCAGCACCTCTTTCATTACAAATTAAGCACTGTGCATAATGTTATGTCTCTGGAACAAGGAAAACACTGGCATCGATTAGCACTCTGAACAGCAAAACCAGATAACTTTCCTACTCTGCTTGTTGTCACAAACTCACTAGCAAGTGAGTAAAGCTGGGTTGTGTGTTGCAGAGCAGTTCCAATCAGGCACCCGTCTGGACTCTGCCAGTGTGCTGTTCCCATCACTTATCGTGTACCCGAAGACTCGGCAAACGTGTTCATTGATGTAAAATATTCTGGTCGAGTGTGCTTATAGTCCATTGCAAAAACACGTGACAAGCACCGTGTCAAGTGTAAATTAGTGAATGTAGCCAGACTGTATAATATTTCTGATAATTGTTAGCTAGTTTGGAGTTTCAGAAGCTCCTCAATTGCTTAGGTGCCTTTGAAAATCCCATCCCAAATAAGTAAATTTCTGTGCTAACATTTTTATCTTTACACAATGTTTGTACTGTCTAATAACGTCACTTGCTATATTAACAGCATCCTCAGGACTCCAAGAATTGCTCTTAACCATATGCTCATTCTGTGTCCCAGCTGTCTGTCCACCTAATCTCTCTGTCATATTTCAAAGGCACCTGTCACCCATGTTCTTTTAATGGGAGAAAGTATTAAAGTATATATGCACAAAATTACTGGGAGCACTTCAGCATAGATATGTGTGTATGGACAAATACACAGAAACCTCACTGGCATTCTAACAACCTCTGTAATTAAAATCTTACTTCATCAGTGGAAGATCTCTGCTCAGAAAAGCTGAATTATTACAGAACTTGTTCTATGCTCATGCCTTGCTGTATGAATGTGAAGTATTATTGATTGGCATTAGTATAAATTTGAGATGATATAGGTCCAGAATGTAATAGCGTGAACTTTTCTTCCTCAGCGTTTGGCACCCGAGTTCAGAGTTCATAAGCAGGGAAACCACATTCGGTTTCTGTATGTGCTGTGCCTCTATGTAGCGGAGACTCTCTCCACCTGTGTAAACCTGAGCAATGGGCTCTGTGTGGACAGAGTGCAGAGGAGTAGGGGAGGTGAGCTTTAGCCCAAGGCCAGTAAGCAGGTCTCCTGCACAGTTCTTCCTTCTTGTGCACTCCTGCATCCCCTGCTGCTGCCCTCAGGACTATTCAGAAGACCATTAACGTCCATAATGGATAAACCACAAGTTACAACTGGAGCTCTGACGGTGTGTCTAGTCAGAGCCATTTAGAGGGTATAAACAAACCCTTGAGGGTATAAAACATTAGCCACGTATCTGCTGAAGACCAGCTGCAGTGGCCTGTTTCCATCCTAAAATGTTAGTGCTGTTATAGAATCATAGAATATCAGGGTTGGAAGAGACCTCAGGAGGTCATCTAGTCCAACTCCCTGCTTAAAGCAGGAACCCCAACTAAATCATCCCAGCCAGGGCTTTGTCAAACCGGGCCTTAAAAACCTCTAAGGATGGAGATTCCACCACCTCCCTAGGTAACCCATTCCAGTGCTTCACCACCCTCCTAGTGAAACAGAGTTTCCTAATATCCGACCTAGACCTCCCCCACTGCAACTTGAGACCATTGCTCCTTGTTCTGTCATCTGCCACCACTGAGAACAGCCGAGCTCCATCCTCTTTGGAACCCCCCTTCAGGTAGTTGAAGGCTTCTATCAAATCCCCCCTCATTCTTCTCTTCTGCAGACTAAATAAGCCCAGTTCCCTCAGCCTCTCCTCATAAATCATAGAGCATATGATAAAGCGAGAAGGATATGTTTTCCCTGTGGAAAAATTCTCTGGCTCAGATAAGAGCCTTACACGACTCAGTGTGACTGGTACCGTGGCAATGGCGGTATGCTTCCCTGGCATCCTGGCAGTGTTTATGTTACTACTGGCAGCAACGGGGCTGTCAGATGTTTCATTTGATAATTCCGTGGGACCATGTGGGACTTTGCTGGCTGCATTGTCCATGAACATAGGAGCATGTTGGCAGTAGCACTTCCACTGTCACATGCTTTTCTGGCACTAACCAGGGTTCAGAATACTTGTGTGCTCTGTGGGAATACAAGTCTGGAAGCCTTGGGATGGGTAGGATGAGCATGCCCCGCACTTTACTCTGTGTCGAAGCATTCACTAATTCCCTCTGTGCCCTGGTTAGGTCAGTGTTGTTATCCCTATTTTACAGGTGAGGACACTGAGACACTGTGAGGTTAAGAGACTTGCCCACTCCTAAACAGCAAGTCAGTGTCAGAGCCTAGAGTTCCTGACTTCATGCTTACTCCATTAGGCCCCAATACCAGGTGCCATGAAACAATCCTACTGAGTAAGTTACATACCAGATACTGTGAGCTTCCAGGGCTTGCCACTCTCATCATCACTACAGCTGCTTGAGCTCTCATTTTTTGCCTTCTTTGCAGAAGACTTTTTCCTTAATGCCTGAAAAAGTAGACCTGGCGTAGAGATTTAAATCCATGTGCCCAGTGGGAGAACGTTGACTAGGAAGATACTGAAAGGCCACAGCATAGGACAAGGCATTGAGAATCCACTCTTTTATATCCACTCTGTGAAGAATAGTCCCAAACAGAATGATGCACAGAGCTGTCGCCTACCGATGCATCACCCGGTGATGATTCACAACCCTGAGCAATGCCAGGCTCATAGTAAATTATTTCTTTTTTATTAAACAAGCATTTAAAAATATCTGTTTAGAATTTCAGCCCCAAGGTCATGTTTGCCAGCTGCATTTCTGCCACACACAGGCTCTTGTGCTGTTTGCTCCTTCTCACCCCCCGGTCCAAACCACATACACACTTTTTTGCTTTTCATTTAATATAATTTCTTATGGGCCCTTCTAGGCAGGGGACTCTGTCTTGATGAATTGGCAGTCAGGGTGATAAAGATAAATTTTCTGACTCCTGTTTAGTTCTGCATCCATAAACTGAAATGTTCTCTCTTCCCTGATCACAGAAAACCACTTATGCAAAGAAGGTAAAAATATCTAGTGAGGTAAAGTGCCACATGCTAAAAATACAGGACTGTGCTCTGAGGAGGCAGTGAGATAAGGGTGGGCACATGGGCAGAGGGGGAGACAGCCATATAGTAGAATAAAAAGTGGTATTTTTTTAGGAATAAACTGAAATCTGAAAACAATCAAAGGAATGAATAAAAAGAGCCTCATGGAGAAGCACGGGCAGAATTTAACCTAAATGATGGGAGCGGAAAAGAAAAGAAATCAACGCTTCTCTGGAAGCGAGGCCAGTGGGAATTCAGAGCCCACAAATAATTCTGCATTCTGGCTCTGATCCCTGCTAGCCTGGCTTGTCTGAGCAGCCCCACTGAAGTCAGTGCTCAGACATGGACAAAAACCCAGGTTGATAAACACTTGCGGATCTGGACTGATCTTTTTCACAGAACCAGAGTTGCACCCTCCACGTGTACATAGCCTGGCCAGCCCTGCCCCGCTCCCTACAGTCTAGGGATCCCCTCTCCTCAACTGCTCCCGCTTCTGGAGCCAATCTTCAAAGTGACCCAGGTGCCCACCCTCCAGACCAGGTCTTTGGGGTGCTGGCCATAGGACAGGGAGACAGGGTGGGTCTCAGGAAATCGAAGAACATTTAAGGAGGGGAGGAGTGCCCAGTTGCTGGAGGTATGTGGGCGTTTCTGTGGGCCTGGGCCGATCGGAGTGCTTGGCAGAGCCGAGAGGGTTCCCTTGCAGGCTTGGCTTGGTTCTGTGAATGGCTCTATGGGTTTGTCACGCCGCTTCTGTGCTCAGCTGCGCTAGTTGTACCGACGTCTGTTCCTGCTTGTGGAGGTAAAAAGCCCTGACTGTCCTCCGCTGCAGATTGACTGTGGCCACCAGTCTGGGGCTTTCGCTCTTTCCTTAGTTTTTCTTTTAGTGAAAGATGGGCAAATAAAAACTGCTTTGGGCAGGCAGGAGAGAGGACGCCAGCCCAGTAAATGTACGAATGTAGCGCTCTGCTGCCCTGAGCATGCACATGTGGCTCTCAAGAAGGCAAGCAGCAGCTCCTGACTTTTTATTACTTGTGTAGTTTATGGAAGTGATAACAGTACTGATGGCTTTTGTTTGCCACTGCTATCGTGTAAAGAAGGAGTGGGTGTGCCTGGACAGCCTCTGGGTATCTGTCGGTACTATCACCCTGCTTTGATCCATGGCACTTTATGTAGCATTCTTATCGTAGCTCATCTCTGCCTCATGCCAGGGAAGTTTTTTTGTTCCATCTCCTCTGTGTTTTTATTCTCGCTCCCATTATCCTTCCTCTTGGTCCACCCTGAGCTCTTGCCATCCCCATCGGATGCCGACCCTGGAGACATTTTGGGAGAAGGCTTTGGCAGAGAGTGGGTCTTGCATGGTCAGGCTGTGGCACAGTCTCATCTCTGACCAGGGTCTTAGTGCTGAGGACACTGGGTAAAGATTAAAAAAAAAAACCAGACTGGCTGAGGAGTCTAAGCCCCATTTTCAAAAATGACTAAGTCCCATTGACATTCAGAGATGCGCAGGCTCCTGAGTGCCTAAATCACTTCTGAAAATGGGACTTAGGCTCCTGCATCACTTAGGCACAACCTATGGAACCTCACAATGAACTAATCACAGCTGTTGTCCTTCCTGGACGCGTACCTTGTTTTAGCCAGTCTGTTTGTAAACATCCCAAGTGATGAGCCTCCCCCCCATCCCGAGGGAGGCTGCTCCACATCCTAATACAGTTTCTCTCACGGTCATTTTCCAGATATTCATGTTAAATCTCCCCGTGTTAAATACCATCTTATTGCACTTGGTTCTATCATAAATGTTGAGAGTTGGTACAGTAACTATTATCCCTATTTCACATATGGAGGAGCTGAGACAGAGTGGTTAAGTGAGATGCTCAAGGCCAAAGAGGGCGTCAGTGACTGAGTTAGGACTAGAACTCAGGAGTTGCTAACTCTGAGTCCTATGCTTGGGCCACACCTCTCTCCACTGAGTGGAACCCACCAGAGGCCATGTTTGGCTAACCTGTACCTGAACAGTGGCCCATGTGAGATCTGAGTGATATCCCATACGCCGAGTGAGAATAGGTCGGTGTGAGTATGTCAGAAATATTAATATCCCTAGCCGTACTGCAGAATTTCCCTTACAGGAGTTATGTGGTTTATTTAGATTATATTTATATACAAGTGCTTACCCAGGATGTGTGAAAAATTTAGAGAAAAGCATGACTTTGCTGGGAGATAAAAATGTATCCACTGAGAAATCCTGACTCATACAGTGAAGAGAGATAAAAACTTTGGTGAAGGGCCAAATGCATGACTCATGGTACTAAGTTTAAGTTATGTACTTGATTTTATAAAGCATTTTCCCTTTGGGAGTGAGCATATGTTTTTCTCTTTGGAGACAAGAATTACTTTGTCAGACAGATCCGACCTCTTTCTTGACTTGCTCAACAGATTTTTTTTTAAATTTTATTTTGGCTGCTGGGTTTAATAGGTACTGACTGGAAGAAGGTCCATGTCACCACATTTGCACCAAACAGCATTTAGGGGTGGCCAGACCTGGATCTGAAATTTGTACCCGAGGATGATTTTTTGTTTGTTTTGAGGTTGTTCTAGGCTTCCCCCCCATAAATGTATGTATTCTTGATATTAAAAGGTGTGTACATTTTTTATGAATGACCTTCCAATAATAATGATTATTAAGAATATATAGAGAGAGGCAGCTACAGACAGTGGAGGGACAGCCCAAGGCAAATGGCAGGTCAAAGCTAAGCCATGTGGGTTGAGGATTTCCCTGATTGCAAATAGTGGGGCTGGGACACTGGTTTTGCAGCCTGTGTTTGTGTGAGAGGCAGAAAAAGCCTAGAGAGAGACTTGTGAGCATGATCCAGAGAGGAAGCAGAGATGGGGTTTCTTGGACACAGAGCTTGCCGGAGTAGCAGGGTTGTGTATTACTGAGCAAAGAAAATAGTTGTTGTTTGTTTCTTCTGTGTTTAGGGTAAACAGGACCCAGTAAATAAACCAGATTGCACCAAAGAAATATTGACCCCTATCATCCATTTCTTACCTTAATGCAGGGGTCGGCAACCTTTCAGAAGTGATGTAGCCGAGTCTTCATTTATTCACTCTAATTTAAGGTTTCGTGTGCCAGTCATACATTTTAACGTTTTTAGAAGGTCTCTCTCTATAAGTCTATAATATATAACTAAATATTGATGTATGTAAAGTAAATAAGGTTTTTAAAATGTTTAAGAAGCTTCATTTAAAATTGAATTGAAATGCAGAGCCCCCTGGACGGGGGGCCAGGACCCAGGCAGTGTGAGTGCCACTGAAAATCAGCTCATGTGCCCGTGTGCCATAGGTTGCCTACCCCTGCCTTAATGGAAACAACCATGCAAGGCCTCTACTATTGGCTGACTGCTCAGGGTGAAGGGGCAACAGTATATCTATCAAATGCCTCATGCTGGCCTAGAGATGAGCATATTAGTTCAACTAATATAATCAACCACTCTGCCCACGGCCCATTTTTTTGGAAGAAACTCTGGTGCCTGATCAGCAACTCTTCTGGAATCATAATACCGTTAACATCACAATGGGAGCTGACTAAGAGTTTATTGCTAATTAATTGGTGTGGAGCCAAGCTGTATCTAATGCTTATGTCCTGATGTTGATAATTTCCAGGGAGTTGGCCAAACCGCATGACTGTTATTATGAATGACTTAACTACCCAAGGTGTAAAGGGACTTATTGCAAACTTTAGGCTCTTTTAGAAAAGAATTGTTACTTGCTTGGGAAACGAGCTGAATCTATCGGCTGAAATTGGTGGTGTTCAGCCTTGTGCAGAGATTGGATTGGATCTGCTCTACTCTTCTTTCCTGCCATACATTTCTGTATCCCCTGATATGGCTCTGTGCCTGGCTCAGCTGCCTAGTATTGGAAAGGCCTTTCTGTGGCGAGACAAAGCCAGACTGATTGAGCCCTCTGGATGGGTGCATGAATGAGTCCTCATGAATGGAAGGTGGCTCAGAAGGCCCCACAGTGTCATTTTTACACACACACACACACACACACACACACACACACACACACACACACACACATACACACACACACACACACACACACACATACACACACACACACACACACACACACACACACACACACACACACACACACACTGCAGAAAATTCCCTGAAAGTGTGGGGCATGCAGGAAGAGGTGGCCGGGGACAGGCCCTGGGGATCAGATATTGTTCTCCCTCTGACCCTGAAGAGTTATCCAGAAAAGTTAATACAGGACTTTCTCACACCAGCTTCAGGGGAAGTTTGCCTGCAGGAGGACCCAGTGTAAGCTGAGGAAGGATGTCGGGATGCATCCCTCGGAGAGGGACAAAGGAGTCAACAGAGGCGAGGGCAGAGTTAAAGCTGGAGAACCTGGCCACAAGGGCAGAGAGGGCAGAAGCAGAGCCACCCTCTCACCTCACCTATCTATCGAGCTATTTTATTGTTTAAGTTAATGCCGCTGAGACCAAGCCATGCCCCCCCTTCAGGAACAGGAAGTGCTGCTGTCGCCAGCAGTCCTGTCCCCCGACGCTTAGTCTGTTAGGAGAGCGCCCTGCCTGATGGCACGGCAGCTGGAGCAGAGAGCCAAGCAATGATGGATTGAGATTGGATGAGCAGTCTGCATGCTGCAGGAAGTGTCATCCCCCTGAGAAAGGCCTTCCTCTGGGCCAGCAGTGAAGCACTCACATGGCCTTACACTTGACCACACCTTGGACGTTAATGTGTCAAAGCCAGAATGCTACACAGTTAAGATGAGAACACTAAGATCATGGAGACTTGTGGCTGCCAAGAAGACAATTAGCGTGTTACTGGCACACTGGGAAACTTGGAACACAAGATGTGGTTGAGAAATAATTTGCTGATGGTTGCTCAACTGGCGGGTATGGAAGGCACCTCGATGTATCAAAAAGGAAATAAAAAAGAATGAGGCAGCTCCCCAGCTACTGTAGCTTGCTGTAATGTGGTTATAGCAGATGAGTCCAAAGATCACAGAGGAAAGGCCCATGGCGCAAGCAGATAATCTTTGCTGGGCCTAATTGATTCCTGTTTTAAGCCCATTGAAGGCAATGGTGTTAGATCAGAAATAAAGCCAGCCCATGGTATTTGTTTCTAGAGAATAAAAGCTAGACCCTGGAAATTAGCTATTTCCTAACCCTAGTAAAAGCCCCTTCAAATGTGTATAGAGAACATTACTGATGAGTGGAATTATTCTTTCAGCAGCCTCTTAGTCTAAAAGCTTTCAGCCTAAATGTGTCTCTCAGCTATTTGGCACAATCCAAAGACTTTTGTCCATGAATTAGACGGAGGCTGCGTTGCAGCTAAGTAATAATTAATAACAATAATAGTAATACTTTACATCCATAGATCTCAAAGTGCATTACATGGGGGTAAGAACCACCACCCCATTTATAGAGGGGGACATTGTAGCACAGACAGAGGTCATGTAGAGAGCTAGGAATCTAAATAGTTTTTTCTGGCTCCCTGTCTGATTCCCTATCCACTGTACCCTGCTGTCTCCCTTTAAGTAGTCAGTCATAGAAACCAACTGAGGCTCTATAATCAGAATAGCTTGAGTGAAATCTCAGCTATCGATTTTTAGCAAAAACCAAACCAAACCAGAAATGCTGAAGCTTATGGTCTAAAGCTATTCAGGGTACCAATGCAAAGTACAAGTTACTCTATTTCTGAAATGGACAGGAAGCACGTTGGCCATGGCGGTGATTGTGGTTATTTTGGGGATGGAATTTTTTTTTTTTTTTTTTTACTATAAACATAATTTGAGTATAGATCTAGCTAGTGAATAGGCAGATGGAAAATGAAACGCTATGAGCAATATTTAACTTCACTTTTTATCATTTCATAACAGTAAACAAAAATGGAATACCAATTAAAATCTTTTTCAACGTGATCCTGTTTTTGCTTTATTCCCAGACCTGTGGGGTGATTTTTTGCTGTCTGCTCATGGATGCGTATTAGTGGGTTTCACAAACCGTGCCGTGTAAAGGATGCAGTTTGTCAGAGGCAATCCGGAACAGGGCCTTTGAGCCACATGAAGTTCACTGGGACTCTGCATGGACAGAGGGTTATGTGCATACAGATCTGATTGCCAGATTAGGGCCTAAGCCCCTATTCTTTGAAGTAGTCTTATTATTTTGCTAATGAATTCAAAATAGTTGGCAATGCCTTAGGTACAGTCATTTCTGCTTCCGAAGATCCATCGCTATTCATTCTTACTTACAAGTAACCAAGGTAACACAACATTCCATGGTAAGTAATAAAGAGCGCTTTTAATTGTTTCACACACTTCAGAGTTCCCGTGCCTATGTTACTGAAATAGTTTATTACAATCTGTCCTGAAGATTTTTTTTAAAGGGGGCTTCTGTTTTTAAGGGAGCTGGAAATTTTGTTACATTTCTAAATTTTGAAATGCAAACTGAAAACCTTGGTTAAAAGGCTAAATATTTGTGTATTAGGAAATAAGTCTAACGAGCAGAAAGAACAGGAATCTGTGTTAAAGCAAAGTAATATGTTACTCCCTTTAAACTATAGTAAACACCTCCCACTTATTTGATCCCACACCCTGAAATGCTTTGGCCTCTAAAGTGGTGTTACCTAGAACAATGTCTAGTTGAGAATAAAATAATTCATTTCTGTAAATTGCAAACTCAGTCAAATATTCTGCGTTTGAGTCTAAATGAACCTGCAGAAATTTGTGTTTTAATGAAAGCAGCCTTTAATAAGGCTCACAAGTCAGCAGGGACCCTACCTGGGTAAGGCTATATCAGCTCACAGCATACATAACACTAATCGGTTTTAGTTAAAAGGTAACATGCTGATAGCTTAATTTCACAGTTGAATTTTTTTAATTATCTCTGGAGGTTGATTTTGGCTTTTCAATTTTGGCCATTAGGCAGCAAGAAACTACAAATTGAATGTGCTTCAGGTCTTTTTAAACACTCGGAGTCTATTTTTACCAGCAAGAGGCAGCCCTAACTTGTCCTAAAGAAAAGGAAACAGAATCAGTAAATTCACTGAAAGTTTGCAGAGCAGCCCTGACATTGACATGACTTACTAAGATTATAACTGCAAAAACAGATTACCTATCTACCTGCACGTCTGAGAGAATGTAAAAGCTAATAGCGAAACATAACTCCGTTTATTTGTCTTGTATTTCTCCTAAGCTACTTTTACTCTTCACTGTTAAGGCGTTAACTTGAAACTTAAACATCAGTCCCTCCCCACAAGTCTGGTTTCTGTCTCAGCTGAAATAAACAACTATTTTGGAAGGTGACGATTTTTCATGAGCAGGTAAATGGTATTGCAGGCTCCGTGCTGTGATATGTAAGAACACAGCATATGGACAGAAAATACCATGCGTATTTGGTGGATTCCTTGCCACTCCAAATTCCCTTCATCAATGCTGTCTCTAGTAATTAGGGTAAAATTCTCTCTCACATTAGGTCTTAAGTCTCTGTGGCTGTGCTGGGCTCTTTGTTAAGTTACAAGCATTGATGGTGTCCCTTGAATTAGACTGAGGCTGTGTGACAACTAAATAATAAAAGCCCTAATATTTTTCATCCATAGATCTGAAAGGGTGTAAGGAAGGAGGGTTACAGAAGGCTTACGTAGAAGTTAAATAGCAAATGAACCTGGTGCTGGCCCACTACATAGGAGTGAACTTTTCCCCAAAAAGCATAGTAATAAAAAGTGCCTTTCGTATTTTCACATTTGCATTTTAGCTGCTATTACAGTAATATGTAAGTTGGCCTGTCCTGCAATACAAGAACAAATGGATACAGTGAAACTGAAAAGCAGAGCCTTCAAAGTAGTTACAGGGCATACTTTTAAAATGACACATGCTCTCAGTCTGCACGATTCAGGGTACAAACTGATGACAAGGAGGGAGTTTGAAGGCAATCAGCCACCTCAGAGCTGCCTAATTGCAAAAGGTGGGACACAAAGTGATCTCCTCTTGAATTGTGTCTGAAAAATACAATTAAGTACTCAGACTCATTCAGATTTGCTTATTTCTTTCTATGCTAAATAAATAGGAAATATCAGTGTTCTGGCCAGGAATGGTCTCTCTAAGGACATGCTAACATTAACAGAAATAACAGACATTAATATTTGGTTTCTTGGCTGGGAAATTGGATATGTAAAGAGAGTCTGATGTTAGTGTTCCCTATGCATGGAGTTTATGTAGGGGTTCAGTGATGCTAATGTAGAACTTTGCAGACTTTTCCAGACACAAAGCCGTGTTCCTGCCTGGCTTCATACACTCACCAGAAAAATAAAACATTTGGGGTTAACTCCTGGGCCCTGCGTGCTGCCTGGGTGAAAACACTATGAGAGACCCTGGGAAGCTTCACATCCTGCCCCTTGAAAGACTTTCCATCTGCTTTCCTGGCTGGTTCTGGAAGTAGACCACCCATCCCTGGTGCTCCTAGAGGCAGACTGTTCTGCTGGTAATCCTGGAGATGAAACCTAGGGTAGCACTCAAGAACTCCATCTGCAGTCCTATCAGTGCCTGTGGGTGCCTAGCATCAGCAAGCAGACTATGGCTCGGTGCACAGGTTTCTGAGCATCTTTACCCCTCGCTGTCTGTACTTCAGCGAGTACCAGAAGGGTGAAAGCTGTACATTACTAACAGTCCAAATCCAGGCATCCACCTTTTCAGTTAAAATCGAATGAAGAAACCTCCTCAGTTTTAGAGGTGGAAACCAAGAACATTTCAGAATCCAGAGCCTGAGAAACATTTCAAACAGGAGAGATGTCGGGGGATGGATCATTTTTCATTTTTTTTGTGTGTGTTCCAAAATCTTTAGGTGACTTCCCAGCACTAGACCTGAGGTCCCTGCACAGGTTGATTAGCACTCAGCACTTCTGTGTAGACAGAAGGATCATAAGCAGAAGGGTTTGAAGAGCAAAGACAAACCTAAGCAAAGTGTTAAGCACTCCACTTCACTACAGTTTTATTAAGTTTCTAAAGATTTCTAGGGCAGAAGTGTTAGAGGTAATGGTATTTAGTCTATGCATTGACTCAAGGCTGGGCATTGTGGTTATGAGACCTGCAATCCATCATAGCTAAAGATGTTAATCTGTTTGGACAATATTTTGTTTCCAACAGCAACTGAATAACAGCTAAAGTTATACTTGAGTCTTAGAACATCTGTTAAAAGGGCCCCGTGGGGGTTCCTGGTAAACACAGGCAAGTTTATTTTAACTCCTTCTCCAAGTCTAGCTTTCCTGTGGAGAACTGACCGTAAACATTCGGTACTCCAGAAAGAGGTGCATAACCGAGCCACACAAGGAGGAGAGAATTGCCCCCCTGTACCCCAGAGAAAATTGAGCAGGCTACTACAGTCCCTGGAAGTAGCCATTGTCCACTCTTTGTTGCAGAAGCATCCAGAGTTGTTTGCTGGATGTCCTGACATTTTTTAAAGAACCGGGAAGCAAGTATCTGGCTGTCAAGAGAAAACTAGGCTGGACTTAATCTATTGAAGAGGAAATGTAATGTGGTGAAAACTCATTTTTCATTTTGGACTAGTCTGCTCTAGAAATATTAGATGTATATGCATTAAAAGGCAGCTAGGGAACTTCTTTCGTTCATGAGAATGAATGTGTGTGACAGATGGGACATAATAAGAGACCACCACCCCCATTATGTAGAAACAAAGTCGAGATGCTTTCCATTTGGAAAGCTACAAATGCCTGGTGCAATTTATGTATGACAGTCACACCATAGAGTTTTCCTTAAATACAAAACAAAATGCCCAATAAACTAGGTGGAAACAAGTCAGAGTGGATGATGAATCAGCAATAAAAATGTGATAGTCGTGTTAGCGGGAAATACCCAGTTCACTTCCTGGACTAGGGAGTGCAACTGTGGATGTGGTGAGGGAAAAGAGACAAGGGGAGGATGGCTTTCCAGGGACCAAGGTGTTCCTAAAGCTGTGACATCGATGGCAAACCCTGCAGCTGGCCTGGTTTGCCAGCTGCAAACTCCAGAAGAATGTGAAATACGTAACAAGATTTCCCTGGAGAGGTGCAGTGGGAAGAGGTGATGCTCTCTCTGAAACCCTGCCCATCGCAGTTGAGGGTTGAGATTTCTCAGATCCAATTCTTTAAAAGTCCTGGACAACCCCAGGTCAATCTAGCAGGCCAGGCATGCCCGATCTGTGTGTGTGGTGAGGGGCTTTGGATGGGCGAGAGTGGAGGGAGCTTGGCACGGACCTTCTCACGTGGTCCAGGCCAAGTGTTCCAGGCAGTTTTTTCTCTTTTTGAAAAGTTCAGGAGTTTAACAGGCACCCCCTCATTGGCCTGTTTCAGAAGTGCTTGAAGAGGTCTGTGAAACTCCCCAAACCTCCAGCTTGAGCACTTTTGCCCATCCTTAGTTCTTTCTATTTTAATCGTATTTTTGAGGCCGTTGCCTAAGGTCCATACTTAGTAATATGTATGTAAAAAAACCCTGACGTCAGTGGGAGTTTTCCTGTGGAAGAATTGAGTTAAAACTATGGGCCTCAGTGTTTGGACCAGAGTCACTCTAAGAAACTGTTTTATCAGCAAGCTGGCAATGGTTAATTTAGATCTATTCTACTAATCCAATATAAACTCCAGAGCATGAGTTCTTCTGGTCTATGGATTCCCTCGGTTTCTGCTTTTGACCTTTACTCTGTGGGTGCTGCACTTTTATATAGGTAGGAAATTCAAATTCCACGTGGTGTTAGGTTTCTTGCTCGTGTGACAGATTTGTGGTCCGACACAGTACATTTGATAACCCATATATAAAATAATGTGCTTTTGCTGCCTTCAGTGAACGAGTATTACCTATTCCAAACCCCAAAGACAACTTGTTTTTGTGGTCCTTGATCCTTCCTCTTATGATCTTCAAAGTTTCTAAGGTGCAGCTAGTTCCCTTTGAATGGCTGCTGATGCAATACTGTCTCTGCCTGTTATTAATTGGCCTTATTCTTAGTTGTCAACCAAACAGAAGCATGACTGTGGGGGTGAGAAGGTTGTTGAGCAAACATGAAAATGCAGGAACATGGCCATGTTCTCAAGTTTTTGTTCACTTTTTTGCTGTGCCAAATGCTGGGGCACTGCTGTGCTGTGTGGATATCTTCAAAAAGCAGCAGTTTGCTGACTTTAGAGAGATATGGGTTACTTGGTTTGCTTTGGAAGAGGAACTGAATAGAAAATCCACAGCACAATACCATACATGTTTTCGTTACTTTTCTCCTATCACCTCTCCTTGTCAGATTTCTGTTTTTCCTCTGGGATTTCCCTTTATGCAATGTGCTGTAGGGGCTACAGCTTGAACAACCAGTGAATTGACTAGACAGAGGCTCTGCTTTCTGGGTAATTATTACTTGATACTATACCAATACTGGACAGCCTTGACTTTCCTGGCTGAAGTTGTACCGTGGCAGTAAGGTTTCTGAGCTGTTTTTCTTCAATCATTACTTTGTTTCTGTAACGTATTGTCTGGGTAATGTATACTGTGGGTGATGGGGTAAGGGCTCTGTCTATACTGGCAGGCAGATGCTCAATAAATAGTATTTTGTTATTTTTCTCCCATTTGTTAAATAATTTCTGACTCAGCTAGAGATTGGTGGGAACGTATTGGGTTTACCATAAATACAATCAAGAAAGGAGCAATCATTTTGCCATATGCCTGCCAGTAATATCCAGAAGTACAGTGAATTACTGTATGTTAAAAAATCAGGATTGTGTGGTGTTTGTGCCCGGTGGTATCTGAGCACCCCAGTATTTTCCTGTCTATAGGACAAGGAATAACTGGAACCTCTGATGCACTTTATGGTACCTCTGGGAATGTCTGATATTTTAGTAGGACGCTGTAAGTATCCAAGAACAAGCAGACTCTGCGACTGCTGATACTTTGGACTGACGATGGTGGTTGTTAGGTTTTGCTTTATTGTTTTTCTACCTGATCTGGGGTTGCCACCAATAGAGTTTTTTTAAGGGTTCATTCCAGTTTTGATGAGTAAACTTCATGTTCTCCAGGTTTAGCTTGCATGAACTTAAGAGGTTCTGAAATAACATTTGGGTCTTAGAAATGTCCTCGTATCACACCTTGATGGTGTTTGATACAACCTCATTACATGACTGTGCAGTATTCTAACTAACATTGTAACTTTGTGACATGAGATTCTGATGCATAGTTTTTACCCATTGCATAAACTCAGTTAAGTAACAGTCCTATGCCTACCTCAGCCAAATAGGACATGGTATATATCCCCGAGATTGAGCCCCTTAGACTTACCTTAAATTACTTTATAACAATATTTTTTTTAATTTCTTGCTGCCCATGTTTATAATGTTACCCTTTTAAAATCCTTTATTAACTTTAATTTTGCCTTCCTAAGCTTTGCCAACTTGTATTCTGTTACATGAGCTTCTTTGGCAGGTTTTCCCAGCCACAATTTTAATTTATATCTTCTTTGTGAATACTTGGACTATTTCCAAGCTCTTTTGAAAATTCATATTTTCCTAGAGGCATAATTTCAGAAGCTCATAGGTGACTAATAAGTACTGCATGCTAAACACTCCAAAAGTCAGGACGCTGCACGTACTTTCCAATACAGAAAGTTCTAACTTGCTAATTGTCAGCCGTTAGTGATTTCTAGCTAAGTTCTGAGCAGCTTTAAACTTCAGCAATATTTCCTGAACTATAGAGAAATTTTTGCTCTCACATATTTAAGACACTGAACTCTCCAACTTTGACTTATCACTGCAGAATATCCTAATTAAATTCATTGGAACACTTGCACTTCAGTAATGCATTGGGAAAGCCAATGTGACTGGAAATTTACCCGCTAGAGAAGAACATTCTGAACTAAGTTTTCAAAGCAGTGCAGATGGGCTTAGCTGTTATGCCCCATTGATGCAGACGGGATTGTGTCATTTCCCAATAGTTATCCAGTAAATGTAACCCTCCTATGCATACTGATGTTCAGTTTCCCAGTGGTTTATTTTGTTCTCTGCAATTTTCCATGAAAATATATTTGTTATCATTATAGAAGCATACAGTAACATTACTAGAAGTGTACTTTGGAACTCTGAGACTGCACATTTTGTCTGGGAAATTATCCGTAGCAGAGTGCAAGTAGCAATTGACACTTTCTTCATGGGGATTACTCAGATGCTGAAATTTAAACATGTGGTTAAGTGCTTTTCTGGACTCAACCAGAGTACCCAACACCCCCCCGCCAGATCAAACCTGTAATGAGAAATGAATGTGACTGTATTGTTACTGGAGTGTGTCTTGAATCTGCTCCTACTTTAAAACGGCATAATGTTCCTGAACAATGTATGCTGGAGACTGAGAGTTGTATAGAAGGAAGTGACAGAATTTAGCAACCTGCTTTGACTGGTCTATACAGGAGTGCTGCTTTGGGACAGGCTATATATTTGATTGCATGGGTTGCCACTCAGCGCCAAAGTCATCCTTTTCACTAGGAAAACTTTTTTTTTCTTTTATTGGTTATGTTTCTGTTAAGGGTGAACTTCAAAGGGTTGAGTTCAGATAATCTGTGAACTTTATTGATCTAGAAAACAGGCCGGACATCTCACAAGAGCAGCTTTTTTAGTGTTATTTCTAGGTCTCCTTAATTCTGGTTGTGTCAGAAGAACAGAGAGAGTAATTTTTCTTGTGCTTTGGTACTTGTCCTCCTGGTTGTGGATGAAAAAATAGGTTCACCAAACTTTTTGAACCACAGCAATGGTTCCTTTTGGGTGAATTTGGTTCTTGCTTGATACAAACCAGTTTTTTCCTGCCTAGAGATGTGGACACAAGAGCAGTCTGGTGAAATTGTGGCTAGTCTTAAGTGATTGTGCAAAGAGCATAAAGGGCAGAGAAAAGCTTGGTGCTTACACTCCTGGCACACGATGCCCAGCCGCGATAAAGGGGCAGACGCTCTGCCCCTGTTTTGAACCAGCCAAGAGAACAGAGTCATCACAAGAGGAGGTGCGTACTGCACCGCTTTGAAGGGTGTGTCAGTTCCCACTGGGGCGCACACACACACTTGTGAGTTCTAGTGGTGTTCTGGCTCAGTTAGTAAGAGAGCCTCTAGGTCCTGTCACTGGGCAGCAGGACCTCTGTCCTCTCCCCAGTGGGGCCAGTAAAGTCAAGAATAGAGACCTAACGGCAGAACTTCACCAGGTTCCACGTAAAATACAGATGCTTTCCTGCTTCTATTATAGAGTTTGAAGTCATGCTGACTCGGGCTGTTTTGACTTTTGTGCTCAATATTGGGTTTGATTTGGGGTTGGAGCACATCCTATGCTTAACCCTGATCTCTTGTTTTTGGGGCCATGGCAATTATATGTGACAATCATGCAATTGAATTGGCTGGAAAGGTGGTGAGACCCTTAGGTTTCAAGAGGGAGTCCAAGAAGGCCCTCATCGTTAATACCAGCCGTAATGGTCCGTTCTGGCCTGGCAGTCTGTGAAAATAAAGCACATTGAAAATCATCAAACAAATGGAAAAGAGGAAATCATAATTATTAATAGACTAATGAGAGATGGGTGTGGATAACTTGTGGTGTGTATTATGTCTGATCCTAATAGGTTCCTTGTTGGTCTACAAAGGGGAATAAACAGCCTTAGCAAAATAGGTAAATTGGTTGGTGTTCCAAACACCGAAGGAATAATTAAAAGGTATCTGAAGAAAGTAGAAACAAAGCCAGAAAACTACTGTGAGTTTCACTCTGTGAAACAACAAGATAATGGACCTGGGGATGGTAATTCAGAACAGACATAGAATAGTACTGAGGAAGAGGAAAGTTAGTAAAGATGTAGGAGGCCTAGGGTTGATGATGAACTCACCATTAGACATGAGTTTGCAACACGATAATGTGGAAGAAACGCCAACTGTAATTTTTAGTCTGAGGTGTCCAAGAGGTGTCCAAGAGGGGGGAGGGAGAGCTCAGTGGTTTGAGCATTGGCCTGCTAAACCCAGGGTTGTGAGTTCAATCCTTGAGGGGGCCACTTAGGGATCTGGGGCAAAATCAGTACTTGGTCCTGCTAGTGAAGGCAGGGGGCTGGACTCGATGACCTTTCGGGGTCCCTTCCAGTCCTATGAGATAGGTATATCTCCATATATCCTGGAAGAGAGTTAGAACCATTGTCTGGTGTCTCCAGCACTGGGCACTGCATTAGAAAGGCAGTGGGAAGATGAAAGGAGTTGAGAGAAAAGAAACAAAAATGATCAGAGGTCTGGAGAGGATGATTTATGAGACCAGATTAAATCCGCTGCATATGTATGAGTGGGCAAAGAGACAACGAAGGAGCAACCAGTAAACACCAAGGAGGGGGGGAGTTATTTAGGGTGATGCATGAGGTGAAGGAATGTAGAGAAAATATAAGCTTAGTATCAGGAGAAAAGCTCCCTGACAGGGAGATGCATTAGGCTCAGGTTGTGGAATAGTCTTCTAGGAAAAGGGCCTGAAGCCCCATAGGTCAGCGTAACTAAAACTGGGCTAGAGAAAACGCTAGTAAATATTCCTGGGAACACACCTGCCTTGGGAAGGAGATGGGCTGGATGACCCAGTAGGTCTCTGTCTCCTGTAATGTCTACAATTATCATGCTGCATGACCCGCAATCTGGGACTGAACAAATGTGAATAACTGGCATGTGTGACGAGGAGCGTGAAGTACAGTTTGATGTTACCATAGATACCTGTGATACTGTACGAGTGGTGAACTAATGTGAGTTAAGCTCTATATGACATGACTGTGACACACTGATGTGGTGTGTGACTTGAATTTCCTCTTTGTATAAACAACTTGGACCCTTTCTGGCATGATTATGGGAATTTGTTACCAGCGTGTCAGTCTCACAAGATGTAGAAGGTTCTGCTTGGAAGCAAAATGCAGGAAATAACTGAGAACACATGGAATCAAAAAGGAAAATCAGATTTGCCGAATAACTGCCAGCTGAAATCTGCTGACTTTCCCAGAACTGCTCAGAGGCCTACGGTTTTGGTATCATTCACATTTTTCTACACATCACTAACCTATCTCAAATTAATTAACACACACATTGCTATTCAGCTTGGCGGGCACTAGCAATTCAGTGTGCTGAATAAAGATGGTTGTCTGACATCAACTAGACGTGGAAAAAAATATAAATGTTTTATTTCCTCATACCTGATTGAAAACCTTTCTTTTTAAAAATTTTAAATTAAACATCAGTTAGGAAGACAGAAATAAAAGAGCTGGATCTATTTCCACCATTTTATAAGGGGTAAATCCATATAACCAGTGGCAGATCAATTATATGCATTGATTAGGAATACGGATTGTGTTGCCATCATTTTGCATGTATTTCCTTATGCTTAGATGATTTACTGTAGCTCCATGAAGGAAAAAAAACATTGCTTTGTTCTATTTTTTAAATTAAAATAATACAGAGTCTCTTCTGGATGATAGTTCAATTTATTTGTCTGCAAAGTTTAGTGTGTTTAATAATGTGTCCATTGACTTCAATAGTCCAGATTTGGGAAGGGAGGGCAAGTGCAAGGTATTATAATGAGTAGGTTCAGGATGATAAGGATATGTAGCCTAACACTTTTGTGCGGGTATTTGCTAATGTGAATTGTTTGGGTCCCATGTAGTCTGTGCCACTGTGATCATCCAAAGAAACGTTACCATGGGGTTAAGGAAGGGAAACAAAAAACAAACAAAAAACCAAGGGGGGGGGGAGGAGGAAGAAGTAAACAAAACCTCTTCATGACTTAGAACAGAGCAGCAGCATTCTTGCCAAAAACAAGTTAACTGCAGGTTCTGGGAAACACCTTCCAATCCAAGTCTGTCACAATGACCAAACTCTCACTGTGATTTGACCGCTGTAAAGATCAAAACAGAGACCAAACCCTTGTGAGTTAGAACCAAAGGTCACATTTTTTGCTCATTGTCACAACATTAAAAAAAAAAAAAAAAAAAAAAAAGCCAGAAGACAGACCGGCTCCTTTTGACCCTGACTAAGGCCATTGAAAATTGTGTTTTAAGAGTGAGAATTCAGTCCTGCTGCTCTCTCCATGTGGCATCTTTCCTCATACCACAAAATATCTTCACTGACTTCCCTGTTCCTTCTGCATCCAATGCAGACTGCTTTACCTATGGAAAGGGAAAGACTCCTGCCATGACATCTCTCTTGCTCTCTTGTTGAGTTGCTAGCAGAGAACTAGAGGTCACAATATATACAGTACAGTTGTGTGTCCTCCCATCATCACACCAGCTGGGTAAGCAGTCGTGGCTGCAGCTGTCTTTACATGGACGCTAACTTTTGTGCACATTCCTACTTTACAGCTGCATTACAACCCTAACTACCGGTTATGAAAAAGTATGTCTTTTCCCTGTATAATTTTGCACTTTGTTGCTCCTAATTGTTCCTATAAAAGGCAATTGTTTAAAAATAACCCCTTGTCCCTGTAAGGGTGCGTCTCCAGAAGGCAGAGTGCTCAATGGAAGCTTTCCATTTCCAGGGCAGAGAGATCTCACTGTTATTCCCATTCACTCCGATAAATTGTATTGGACTCTTTGTATTTATTGCCTCATTTTATAACATTGAACTAATTTTTAATTTTAATAACACAAGCTGTAATCTTTCTTAGTGTTGTTTGGAAGTCAGAAACGCCATGAGCATCTTCACGAATGCTATACTCGTTCCCTTATTCATCTGCATTATTGGTGTGTCAATTGCAGTTTCAGGACGGAACTTGAGCCAATAATAAACATTAATTTCCCAATGTCCTTGCCTCCCACAGTAGATGCTTTTTATGTAATAGCCCTTGACGAAGCTGGTAAATGTGTCCTATAGTGAAAGGCTTTGGGATCCTCACATAAAAGTTGCTGTAGGTTTATCTCTCCTCCTACAGCAAAGCTTCAGAGGCAGATTTCTTCTGTGCTGTGCTCTAGTCATGGGGATACGTTTTAACCTTTTGCAGACTGCAGACATATGGAATATGCTGTATACACAGAAAGAAACACTGCAGCCCACGGTGAAGGAAAGAGATCAGATTACTACTTACAATTCTGGAATAGACTGTCCCTCAAACAATGGCTTGGTAGGATGTGTCTGGATGCTCACTCCATGCATTATTTTGAACTCCTTCCATCTGTATATCGCGCTAGAGGCCAGATGCATTATGCATTGTATGTGGGATTTTGGCCCAATTGAAGTCAACGGCAGAAAGACTCATTGACTTCAGTGGGGACATGATTTCACCCTGTATGTTTATTTCCTCCAGTCACAACTGTAGCAGAGAAGAGCAGACAATAGGAGGAGGATGCGCCCACAGTAGGGGTCCAATCTGCAGTCCCCCATCACAGAACTTGGCTCCCAAATCCGCATCCGCTTCATTTTAGTCTTTGTTGGAACCATGAGAGGAGTTCACTGAGATATTTCCTTCCACCTTGAGTCCAGGCAAATGGCCTGTTTGGTAATGTAAAGCAATGTTCTGCCTCTCCCAAGCCCTGCCACAGGACTGTGACGTAGACAATTATGAGTATGTATTTGTGTTATCATAGCACCGACAAGCCTCAGTCATGGGCCACGACCCCGTTTCTCATGCAGGTGGCCAGCTCTGTGCTTCTGGTCCTGAGTCATCCCTGGCATGTTGTGTGCCAACAAAAGGCCCATCTGGAGAACTCTGTACTGACTGTGAATTCAATGAGCAATGAAAACCAGAATTTCCCCGACATTGCCAGTTAGTCAAAACTTTCTGGGAGTATAACTGGGAGTTTACTCAGGGATTGAGACATGAAACCTTGAATCATGATGTTGATCTCCATAGACAGTTTGAGCATTGGCCTGCTAAATCCAGGGTTGTGAGTTCAATCCTTGAGGGGGCCATTTAGGGATCTGGGGCAAAAATCTGGGGATTGGTCCTGCTTTAAGCAGGGGGTTGGACTAGATGACCTCCTGAGGTCCCTTCCAACCCTGATATTCTATGATTCTAACAAGAGTCACCCAGGCATGCAGGGAGAACCATAGAAAGATGTTCATTTTTTTTCCCCACTGATGCACTGGCACCAGCCAGTTTTGGTGCTTGCTTGGGTTAAGTGAAATTGAACAATGGCTGTTATATGGGGCGTGAGAGAGCACAATCTGCTTTCCGAACGGTGCAAATATTGCTGCTGCTGATTATTAACTTAGTGGGTCTGTAACTTCCCTTTTTTGAGAAAATACATGTATTTGATCTAAGCTCTTTCTGTTTCTCTTCTACAGCCTTAGAAATGTTTTATTGCCATTGTGTTCCAGCTCTGCTTACTTTGTTCACTCTGTTATGATCCAGATGGGTGACCCAAGGGAATGGCCATGATGTTGCTTCTCTGGTGATACTGTATGTGACCTTCCTGATTAGACTAATGGGCAGTACTTCTGACACTAAGCCACTCTGCCTTCCACCGACTCTGAACTTGATCTAACCTCTGTTCTCAGAGGCTGGTGGCTCTGTTTCTGAGGCTGGGGTTCACTTATTAAAATTCTGCCGTTCAGAGTGCACAGCTTAGTGATATTACCTAGTATGGCCCCAAACAAGAACCAGTTTTCGTTCTTTCTTTCTTTCTGTTTTTTTTTTTTTTTAAAGGTTTTGACTAGGTGGAAAAATATTTCCCCATCTGTTACTTTCTGTTCTACTAGTGAGCTCTCTAGTGGGGCTCACAGGTGGGTTTTGCCTTCCTCTATATGCAGAACTAGCGTTTTCAGACAGAAGCCAGAAGAGTTTTCCAGAAGCTGTAAGAACTTACCTGGACAAAGGCAGAGGGTGAAAGATGCCTTGTCTCATAGCCATGTTCCCAGAGTGCTCTGCCTACCTTTCAACAGGGCGGGTGACAAGAAAGAACCTATGAGGGCTCCTCTTTGAGGACCTTCAGGTGGATGAGCAGTTGCCTCGCACTGCCTTTCTGAAAAGGAGCGAACCCAGTGAAGACTCAGTGGCTCAGGCCACACCTGCAAAATGTTGTATGTGAGTCAACAGTGCCTTGGGATCAAGAGATGATGACAGAGCCAATGGAACCAGCATGAGCACTTCACCCTGGTCCTTTCCTAAAGGGAGATTATCATCCATCAGTATTGATACAGTTTCTATTGTGCGCCCAGACTGGTAGATAGCAAAGAAATCCATTGAAGCACCACTGTTGTTAGTCACCATCTTTTCAAATGCCTATCCTGACCCAAAGGGAGGCTTGAGACAGCTGAGGTTACTAACATCCTGGGAGAGGTTTTTGAGCAAAGGCATGGCAAGTCTGGAATCATGTCCTCTATCTCATAGAACTGGAAGGGACCCTGAAAGGTCATTGAGTCCAGCCCCCTGCCTTCACTAGCAGGACCCAGTACTGATAGTTTTGCCCCAGGTCCCTAAGTGGACCCCTCAAGGATTGAACTCACAACTCTGGGTTTAGCAGGCCAATGCTCAAACCACTGAGCTATCTCTCATCATTTGGTCAGTGATGGGCCCAGGGGGTAAACTAACTCTGCTCCCAGGCTGACAAAATCCAGGTTAATCAGATTTTGTTACGGAGACAAGAAAATGTTTCTCAGTGCATTGCTTCTTTTGTATCATTTACCTTTGTAATTTACATGCAATACATATTGCCTGGCATTTCAACTGCAGCAAATTCGGACATCAAAATACTGTTTCTATTTTCTTCTGCAAGTCCCCAAAACTTCTATCCTTCAGCGACAGGGCCCCTGCTCAGATATTCCAGCATACGCTAAACTTTTGACATCAGTGACATCTTTGATTTAAAGCTGGAGCTCATAGTCTCCCTGTTTTGAAAAGGTAAAGTCTGGTTAGCTCTGAAAGGTATCGCTCAGCAGTGACTAAATCCTGATGTCTCCAGTTCCGTGAAAGCTGGGATGTCTCAGCGGGAGCGCAGTCTTCAACCTCAGGGCTGCAAATCCAAGAATCTGCTAAAGGAATAAAAAAGGTAATTTAAATGTAAAAATGTGCTGAAATGTTAACTGATGCTAGTTATTTACATGTTCTGCTGCACCTGGTAATGTTGGGTTGTTCTATTTTCTAAATGTTTCTGTTAAAGTGTCTAATATGTAGTCAAATAGGGCTTTAAAGACCAGAGGGAACAGATGCTGGTTTATTATATTAATTTTAATGACCAAAATAAATACCTACGGTAAATTATGAACAACCAAGGAATGAAATAAAATCCATCAATAATAATATTGTAGAGCACATTTTTACTTGAAGCAGCCATCTTTGTTTGAAAAGTAGAGATAAACCCATTTAAAATGTCATCTTTATGACTGAATTTTGATTAGCTTCCAGCCCATTTGAGCTTCTCCCCGCCTCCACCCCTGGATTGATGTTACACTTTCCTTAACAGAATGCAGTACTTCGGCCTGCTTTTTCTGGGGCCCTGAATTAAGGCTGTGATGGAATACACCCTCGTATTCACACCTTACACACTAGTGTAATAATCTTTGTACAAGGTATGCCTCGTAAGGTATCATTTGAAAACTCACAACTTGCTAGTCATTATTGTCCAGGTAAAATATGTGTGGCAACATTGTATGTGAAGTTATATGATTTCCCTGTATGATGTTATTGACATGTGTTCCAAACCTCACAGCCCTGCCCAAGCAGATATTGGCACACACACCTGTCTTGAACAAAGGAGTGTATGTTTGCCTTAATTTTCATTTAAGCAGTAAACAGAGTCATCAAGCAGGAAGGGAAAACAAAGGGAGCTCAAACAGGTGGAAAAAAACAGCAGGGAACATATTTCGACACAAACTCTTTGTCTCCTAGTTCCCAGCGGGAAATGTTTTTCAAGAGGTGGACTGAAATTATAAAAAGAAGGGGTAAACACCCCAAGAGACCCCTCCTCCCCCACACTTTCTTTGCCCATCACATTCTCTGCACCCGAGATGGCAAAAGGAAACTGCCGTTGCACTTTGTGGGAGGGGTTCTGACTTGAAGAGTTTGATCAGTAACCTGGCTGGAAGCATGTGGGAAGAAATTTTGCTAGAATCTAATATAGTTTTATCTAATATAGTAAGTGTTTTATCTTTATTTATCTTGTAACCATTTCTGACTTTTATGCCTCATTACTTGTACTCACTTGAAATCTATCGATCTCTTTGTAGCTAATAAACTTGTTTCACTGTTTTATCTAATCCAGTGTGTTGAAATTGAAGTGTCTAGGTAACGCTATTTAAAATAAGATGGTATATTATTACCTTAAAAGAATAATGGACTTAAAATATTCAGACTGTCCAGGCCAGGGCTGGGCATACAGGACGTACATTTCTGGGAGAAGATCCGGGACTGGGGTGTGTTAGGGTCACCTTGCAATGTAACCCAGGCTGGTGAGAGGCAGGATGTAGCTGGCAGGCTGCAGTTACACACAGATACTCAGGATGTGGCTGGCATGCTGGAGGCTGTTTGTGAGTAGCCCAGGTGGGAGCTACAGCAGTAACGCATTGTGAGGCACCCAAGGTTTCAGGGCAGGGGTGATACAGCCCCGCCCCCCACTGATCTGGATTGTGCCCCGGTATGTCACAAAGGCTTTAGGAGGAGTTGTGATTCTTCATTCTTGGTGACACTTTAGATGATGAATTTGAAATCAATTTTCCCTTCAGTCTCTCAGTTCCTAAACCATTTCATTGTTATGGTTTCCTCTGAACCACTTTTTGATTTTTGGTTTCCTATTTCACAGTTCTGTATGGAAATAGTATAGGTATCCAGGAGGTCATGAAAATGGACGTGAAAAAGCCAACCAGATACAAAAGTCAATAAGGCAACAAATCAGTCAGCTGCATTGTTAGAAATTAAAATAATAGACCCCTATCCTGCATCAGAATCAGCTAGAACAGACCCTAAACTCCTGTGCAGTTGCATTGACTTCAGTGGAAAGGTGCAGTGATCCACTCTAGCTAATCCCAATCTAGCTAAAGTTTAAAAAATGAGAACTATGAATGCAAAACATCACAGCTAAAAATTCCTTGTTGATACTAGGGATGTTGATACTAGGGTTGATACTAGAGAGATAACTGTGGGATGTCTCTCTCAAGGGCTGATTGGAATTGTTTCATATCTTTGCCATGGCACAGATGTAATGTTGTCCACCAATGACAAGAATGATTTCCATAAAGGTTCCTTCCCTTGTTGTTCTTTCTGAAGCGCTCTCAATGGCGGTAGATAATGGGGACTCATAACACACACAGTGAAGGAAAGAGCAGCTCATTTTAGCTTCTCTACCAAAAACATGGATTACGTTTTGCTATTAGGAGAAAAAAATGTCCAGCCAAGTGCAGATATGGGAACGTGGAAATAAAAGGGGAGTCAAATCCCTCTTCTCATTGAGCTCTGTGAATAGCACGTGATCATGATTTTAAAGAAAATGAACATGTAAGCAGCAAGTTGTCCTTCTTGTAGTAGATAAAAGCTTTACAAAGATCGAGGAAGAGAAATTTAAGGCATGTCTTAGCCTCCGTTTGTTTCCTTGGCTCCCCTTCAGGCTCTGAACTATCTCAAATAGACTCCAAATGTTTATAACTTATTTCGGTTGGAAGGTAAATCACTAAATCTCTTGGTGTTTCTTCCTTTGCCTTGCCTCAGTCTAAGACACAGCATCTGCACGTTCAAGGCGTTCTCTTAATTTATACTTGTTGACAAGCCCCTAACACATTTCCCCATCATTTTTCTAAGTCGCATACATCAACTGCATGTGAAACTGAGCATATGTTACGTTCCTTGATGAATAACTAACAGCTACAGTGTTAGTCAAGAGGCTTTCCAAAGAACACATGTGGTGGGGGCTGGGAGGGGCTGACCCCTCTGCAATCCCACCGCTCAGCACCTGGCACGTTTGGGGGGGTGACCCCCTAGAAACTGAGCTGCCTCAGTGGATTTCAGTGCTGTGGTCCTGCTGGTAGGTAGGAACCTTGCTGCCTGCCAGTGCGGTGCTCCTTGCCGCCATGGAAGGGCAATGTGTGCCGTGTTTTATTTAGCATCCCTGGAACAACGGGTTATGATGGAGAAGGTGACTTGTCGGGGAAGGCTGGGTTAGGATTGATTGATGGCCACCATCCATTTTGTGTTTTATTTCGTTTACCCATATTGGCTGGTGATCAGTGGCTGTTCTTTTCCCTTGCCTTGTCCTTTGCTTCTGTAATGCACCTGACATATTTATAGTTATAGTTTTGCTGTAGCTGGATGGATGGTGGGTTCTGGTCGTATTTTTGTACTGCCAAATATAATCCTAGAAATGCACAAATGCGTTACTCGGTTCTAAATCAACTTGGTGTGAAAGCCAGGTGGTTGTGCATAAATTTTGCATTAAAAATATTAAATTGCCACAAATACATTTAGCAGCCGAGCCAAATCTCACCCACTGACTCCCCTAAGGCGAGGAAGAGTCTTCCTGGATGAGCAGGACCTGTCCAGCGACTTCAGCAGGATCCAAAACTTTTTTTCCAGTAAATTTCCAGCCCTTCTGCTTGCAAATAAAACCTTAAAAATAGACGGTGAGCCAATGATACGCAGCCCGGCAGTGAGAGCATTGCTGCCGTCCCATGGTGCGGCCTTAGGGGAGCCCAACTCAGGCTGCTTCTGTTCAGCCCCAGAGCTCTGCCAACCCTGTAGCCTTTCCCCATTGGCAGCCCCAGCGGTTCCCTGCCCAGGTCCGGGGAGGAGAACAGCAGATACGCTGCTCCTGCTCCCCCTCCAGCAGCTCCCATGGCCCCTCCCTAAGCTAGGAGGGAGCAGAGCCCCAGGCCACTCCAGGGGGCTGGGGAAATGCTACAGCAACTGGGGGAGAGGAGAGGCGCCTGGGCAGGGGAGTGAGGCTGAGGCAGTGGTGGTTTGATGGCACAAGGAAGGGAAGTGATGGACTAGGGGAGGGAATTGCTGAGTTGGGGGCATTGAGTGAATGGAGGGAGGCCAGTCAGGGAGATGGGCTAGTTGGGGGCATTGAGTGAATGGAGGGGTGCCAGTCGGGGGGATGGGCGAGTCGCTGGTACTGAGTGAATGGAGGGGTGCCAGTCGGGGGGGTGGGTTAAGTGAATGAGTCGGCAATGTGATGTGGCCATCAAAAAGGCTAATGCGGTCTTGGGATGCATTAGGCGAGGTATTTCTAGTAGAGATAAGGAGGTGCTAGTCCCGTTATACAAGGCGCTGGTGAGACCTCATTTGGAGTACTGTGTGCAGTTCTGGTCTCCCATGTTTAAGAAGGATGAATTTAAACTGGAAAGGGTACAGAGAAGGGCCACTAGGATGATCCGAGGAATGGAAAGCCTGTCGTATGAAAGGAGACTTGAGGAGCTCGGTTTGTTTTCCTTAACCAAAAGAAGGTTGAGGGGAGATATGATTGCTCTCTTTAAATATATCAGAGGGATCAATATCAGGGAGGGAGAGGAATTATTTCGGCTCAGTGCTAATGTGGATACGAGAACAAATGGATATAAATTGGCAGTTGGGAAGTTTAGGCTTGAAATTAGGCGAAGGTTTCTAACCGTCAGAGGAGTGAAATACTGGAATGGCCTGCCGAGGGAAATAGTGGGGGCGAAAGACCTCTCCGGCTTTAAGACTAAGCTTGATAAGTTTATGGAGGGAATGGTTTGATAGGATAACTCGATTTACTCAATAGGTCAATAATGTGCCACCGCTGGTAGTTAGTACCGATGGTAAATGTTGGGATATTGAAAGTCTTTTTCCTCAGTGTCTGGCTGGAGAGTCTTGCCCGCATGCTCAGGGTTCAGCTGGTCGCCATATTTGGGGTCGGGAAGGAATTTTCCTCCAGGGTAGATTGGCAGAGGCCCTGGAGGTTTTTCGCCTTCCTCCACAGCATGGGGCAGGGGTCGCTTGCTAGAGGACTATCTGCTGCTTGAAGTCGTCAAAGCATGATTTGGGGACGTCAACAGCTGAGTCAAGGGTGAGAGTTATTTCAGGGGTGGGTGGGTCAACTTTTGTGGCCTGCATCATGCAGGAGGTCAGACTAGATGATCATAATGGTCCCTTCTGACCTTAAGTTCTATGATTCTATGATTCTATGAATGAATGGTGGGGCGGGCTGATTGTTCGCTGTGTGTGAGAAGAAGGTTTATGAGAGGGAGGGTTTATTATTTAGTACTCGGGGGAATTTGATCTCGGTTCAGTAGCAGGCAGAGTTCCCGGCCGAGGTTGGAGCCTCCTTGTGCTCGGTGCTGCCAGGCGCTCGGTAAAGGTGAGAATCCCCCGCCCAACGAGCCGGCAGACATGGTGGGGGGGAGACAGGCACAGAGAGGGGACTGATGTCCCCTAGGTCACACAGATCAATAGCAGAGAGTTTGGTAGGAAGAGGGCATGTGAGAGTCTAGCTGTGTATGTGTGTGTGTGTGTGTGTATGAGCAGTATTTGTATAGTGGGCTGTATGCATGTGTGTGGTTGCAGGGATGCGGTGGGTTGTTTCCTGTGCTAATGACTATTGTAAGGATGGGCTAGTAAGTTTTTGTCTGGGCTAGTATGTTTTCTGGACAAATTTGCAAGAGTCTTTTGTGTGTGTACTATGTAGAGTCACAAAGCAAGCACATCATTCAAATCCAGCCTGGGGCATATTGGCTTGATGAAAGCGTTAGAACTATCGTATATGGACCAGTCAGCCTAGAAATCTTACACTGCCTGAGTAGCGAGTTGTGACTATCTATTATTATTTGTTTTGTGGTCTGTGAGACATTAGTTGTGCTGGTTTCAGTCTGAGCCTTGTTGGACATGTGTCTGCATTACACTGCAAATACTCACCAGCAACCACACACCACACAACAAAAACACTAACCCAGGAACCTATCCTGGCAACAAAGCCCATTGCCAACTCTGTCCACATATCTATTCAAGTGACACCATCATAGGACTTAATCACATCAGCCACACCATCAGGGGCTTATTCACCTGCACATCTACCAATGTGATATATGCCATCATGTGCCAGCAATGCCCCTCTGCCATGTACATTGGCCAAACCGGACAGTCTCTATGCAAAAGAATAAATGGACCCAAATCTGACATCAGGAATCGTAACATTCAAAAACCAGTAGGAGAACACTTCAACCTCCCTAATCACTCAGTGACAGACGTTCAGGTGGCAATTTTGCAACAGAAAAGCTTCAAAAACAGACTCCAACGAGAAACTGCTGAACTGGAATTAATTTGCAAACTAGATACCATTAACTTGGGCTTGAATAGAGACTGGGAGTGGCTGGGTCATTGCACAAATTGAATCTATTTCCCCATGTTACGTATCCTCACACCTTCTTGTCAACTGTCTGGAATGGGCCATCTTGATTCTCACTACAAGAGTTGTTTTTCTCCTGCTGATAATAGCTCATCTTAATTAATTAGCCTCTTAGAGTTGGTCTGGCAACTTCCACCTTTTCATGTTCTCTGTATGTATAAATATCTTCTTATTATATGTTCCAGTCTATGCATCCGATGAAGTGGGCTGTAGCCCACGAAAGCTTATGCTCAAATAAATGTGTTAGTCTCTCAGGTGCCACAAGTACTCCTGTTCTTTTTACAAAAATCACAGCTATTGGCAGCCAAGGTCAAGGTCATTTTGAATTCTAATCCTCTTCTCCAAAGAGCTAGCAACCCCTCCCAGCTTGGTGTTCTCTGCAGATTTTATTAAGGTACTCTCCACTCCATTACCCAAGTCATTAATGAAAGTACTGAATAGTACCGGACCTAGGAGGGACCCTGTTTGATGTGGGAACCATGGGTAACTAGTCTTTGAGTACGGTCTTTCAACAAGTTGTGCACTCACCTTATAATAATTTCCCTAGTTTTCTTATGAGAATGTAATGAGGGACTGCGTCAAAAGCCTTACTAAAGTCAAGATACATCGCATCTATTGCTTCACCCCCATCCTCTACAACAGTAACCCTGTCAAAGAAGGAAATTAGGTTGGTTTGACATGATTTGTTCTTTATTCCTTATAACTCTGTTGTCCTTTAGGTGCTTACAAATTGATTGTTTAATAATTTGTTTCAGGATCTTTCCAGGCATCAGAGTTAGACTGACTGGTCTATAATTCTCTGGGTTCTCTTTGTTCCCCTTTTGAAAGATACGTCTTGTGTTTGCCATTCTCCCGTTCTCTGGGACCTTATCCGCCCTCCTGAGTTCTCAAAGATAATTGCTAATGGGTCTGCGATTGCTTCAGCTAGTTCCTTAAGTACCATAGGAGGAATTTCATCAGGCCCTGCCAACTTGAATACATTTAACTTATCTAATAAATAGTCTAGATGGACCATTGGTCTAACCCTGTAAAGCTGTTCTTAGGATATGAGCGAGATCTATGAAATCATGACTGGTTTGGAGCAAGTGAATAAGGAAGTGTTATTTACCCCTTCACATAACACACAAACCAAAGATCATCCAATGAAATTAACAGGCAGTAGTTTTAAAACAAACAAACAAACAAACAAAAGGAAGTATTTCTTCATATAACACACGGTCATCCTGTAGTAGTCATATCTGATCTAACTTGTGCCTGGCTGCCCTGGCCCTGTGTAGCCTGATGGATAGATTATGAATAAAATTCCAAGTTACCACTATGAGGGCTGACAGGTTCTTGTCCCAAGATCAGGCCCAGTATTATTAGATTGATGACATCGTTGGGAACCCCGATGTGCACATGTGCAGCACTCACACCACAGGAACTCTTCTATATTTCCAAATAAATAATGTATTAATACATTTAGCAAAGCCACACACGCTCTAACTCAGTAAGGTGGATAGAGATAATACAGACTGTACATTGGAACATCCATACTCACACCATCCCTTGCAGAACCACCTGAACGGTTAGCCATTATCTTCCTCATCACCGTCACCTTCCTCATCCTCCCCAGTGGCTACATCTCTGTCTCCTACTGCCCTAGGATGCCACTTTTATAATATGTTCTGCTGATGTTACCATGTCTAATGCATATTCAATAGGGGTTTTCCCCCTCTTCCTTATATGTATTTCCTTCCCTTACCAATGTTAAGGTGTCCTCCTTCTATAGGTTAGTGTATTTATGATTTCACCCCATTATCATATACATCAGTTCATTATCATGGCACTCTTGCAGTTGGATGTTCTGACCAAAACCTTCCAGAAGCCGGTGTCAGTTCATGTTCTGTGGTTGGCTGATGTCATTATAGACAAAATTCCCCCCTACGCTCTCCTTCCAGTTCCCCCAAACTTGTGTGTTACCCAAGTTTATCTATGCCAAAGTTCATAGGCCTCAAGCCTCATGCTAACTGCTGAAGCCAATGACTTACAGAATACAAGCCTGAATATAATACATATTTATTACATAATACATAATATACTTACAGGATACAAAGCAGAATATAATACAAAGCAGTGAATATAATAGAAGTAAGCTGGCCCACTGGACTCCACTCTGTCACAACTGTTACCTTGTCTTTCCTCTGTTAGTCTGTTTGTTCACCTGTTGCATCCTAGACCGCCAGCCCCCTGGGCCAGGGAGTCTGTGAGTTATTTGTTTTGTGTGCTGCATAGTACAATGAGGCACAGATCCCTGTTAAGGTGTCTGAAGCATCAATAATAAATAACAGCAGTTATAACATTCTGGCAGCCAGGAATCCCTGAGGCACAGGGACAAAAGCCAGACCCCTTTTCATGCCTCAGATGCCCTCTCCACAGCAGCTCTGTGCTATCCAGAGCCTCCCTTTACCCCAGGGAAATTCTTTGATGGCTGGTGAAGCCCTCTTCATAGTTTCTTTATGTGCAAACAACTGTAGTGGAGCCCTATATTCGTACCCTGGATGGCCTTGCGTAGTGTGTACAGCAAATGTTCACCAGTGTACTCCTGCTCTTTTTGCGGATACAGACTAACACGGCTGCTACTCTGTAAACAGTCAGGACAGTTCTCCTGGGAATCAACTATATTAGTATGCCTTGCTCGACCTCTGAAATTGTAATCACTGAGCTCACAGAGAATGCTTTTTCCTTTCTGCATATGCATAAGTTATTGAATGGAACCGAAACCATTTATGCCTCTCTTTGGGGCAGGCTGTGGCAAGTAGGCGTTGGGGAGCAAAGCTGAGGTCAGAAACTGGAGGGTCCAACACCGAATGCACTTCCATGCCCTCAAATGGAAATAGGAGTTATTTAGTGTGTCAGAGCCTAGGATGCTGTTTAAAATCAATACCTTTGAATGTTCAGTAATGAAAGGGAAATGCATTCACTGCACATTAGGAGAATGCCTATGAAGATTTCAATTATGCTATGCAAGGATTAGAGCTTCATGGAAGAGTTCGTCTGTATTAAAATTGGCTGTAAACTCAGCAGGCTTAACACGGTGTGGAATCATGCCACCAGCCATCCGATTGCCTGCCCAGTGTGAGACTCAGGAAGCAAGGACGCAAAGGGCTAGAGAAAAAAAAATCTTTATAATTTAGGTCCATCGACACTAATGATTACATTGTGTGGATACAATGCAATTACCTTATGTCCCCCCTATGGAACGCCGGGTAACGTCCCCATGAATTTTGACATTGTCCTAAACAAGGGCATTAAATATCTTGACCTGTAGCTGTCTACATAATTATTTATGATTTATAGCACAATTGGATTAGATGGCACAGTGCTTAAAATGCCAGCGGCAGCTAATGGCCTATCTGCATGAGGGCTTCCCAGGTTGCTAACACTGCACTGGTGAAGCTAAACCAGTTTTAGCAGTGCTGGAGGAGGTTTGCAGAATTTTTATAGTGTAGAAGAGACTAAAGGTGCAATAAGGTAGAGTCCTTCTCCTTACAGGTACCCCCCCAGGGAAAAATGCCATCTTGGGCATATATAGTATATGCGGGGACAGTCAAATTTCTATAATGTTGTTTTTCAGGAACTTGAAGCCTTCAACAAGTGTAATAGGAAGAGATTTGACCTGTATTCTGAAGCCAGAACTGGGTAGACCAGACAGAAAGGTGATTATCTGTATCACATCAGAGCCTAGAGAGCCCATTTTGCGAGGCCCCGAACAGACACACACTGTCCTAAGATTTTCCAGTCTAAACAGAAAAGACAGATACAGCGTGGGAGGGGAACTGGAGGCACTGAGAGGTGAAGTGACTTGCCCAGCTGATGAAGGAATAGCGTTCAGGTCTCCTGGCCCCCCATCCAGTTTGCAATCCACTAATGAATAATAGTGCAGGAAACAAGTTAAACACCTATTTAATCGCCTGACATCTTTGTGGCACGTGGAAATCTCAGAATCCTAAAGTGAAAGATTATTCTTTTTAGTCCAATCCAACACAACCTGCACACTAAAATAGGCAAGATGCTGTGTTTTATATGCACTTTTGCCAATGAGGGAAGTTACGCACACTGTCGCAAACTCAGATTGTGCCCCAGCAGAGAAACGTTTTCAGACATATACCAGGAGACCAGAAAAAGAAAAGCTGGAAGGTGAATTGTTTATTGATACAAAACCCTCAAAGGGTGAAAACAATTTAAAAACTGCGATGTGTTTTTAAAAAAATGATATAGGCATCCCAAAGTATAATTTGCTATGGATTGTAGGCAAGGCATTACTTTGGGGGCTTTTGATAAGTCAGGCATTCAAACTGCAAATAAACAGAGCACAAGATAGAAGCATGAAGTTGAACGAAATTAAGAAGCTTGAAACAACTGCATTAAAATGGTGTTCTACAAAATGTACAAAGAAGTGGTTATCACTGGGGACTCTGAGGTATTACACAGCTAACGGTAAGTATGAAAAAGGTAATTCACAGAATTGATTAAAAACAGTTAAACACATGCAACATAGACAGCTTCCCTCCACTCTCAAAATACACCACCCTCTCAATTCAGCCACCTAGCTTTTGTTTTTCTTCCTTTTTAACTTCCTTTAATAATCTGTTTTGGAAGAAAAACTTATATTAAAATTATGGCCTGGATTATGATGCATTTCCCCGCCTTTGGGTATGTTTGAGGTATTAGAGTCAAGGAGTTGAAGGCCAGAAGGGACAACCAGAGCATCTAGTCTGACCGCCTGTATTGCACAGGCCACCAACACCCAGCAACTGAAATTAAACCCGAGTATCACAGCCCTCAGGAGACTAACCGAACATGTGCCTCAGGCCGAGAATAGGAGGGACAGAGGCGCACCAGTGCCTGAGGCCTCTGCAATGGCAGGAACAGGTTTAAGTGAGATCTACCCAGATAATCCTGGCAAGTATCCTGTACTCCATTCTGCAGAGGAAGGCGAAACCTCCCAGAGGTTACTGCCAGTCTGACCAGTTAGTTCTTTGACATTTACACACCCACTTCTGGAGGTTAATTTCCTGATGATCTCCATGGAGCTGCACCAGGGATGAATTTGGCCCTCTGGATAGGGTGGCCAGATGTCTGGTTTTCAACTGGAAAGTCCAGTTGAAAAGGGGAACCTGGCGGTGTCCAGTCAGATCTACTGACCGGACACCCAAAGTCCAGTTACTGGAAGTGGGGAAGCACCGAGTCATCACCCGTGCCTGCCCCTACTCAGCTGGGGCCACCTGCATTGGGTGGCTGCAGCTCCCAGCCCCAGCTCTGCAGCGAAGTGCTCCCAACCGGGGCGGGGGGGGAGAGAGAGGGGAAGAGCAGCGAGTGACTAGGGGTGGGGGGAAAGAGAAGTGAATGGGGGGTGGGGCCTCAGGAGGAAGGGGCGGGGCAGGGGCGGTGCCTTGGGGGGAGAGGCAGGGCAGGGGAGGTTCCGGCATTCCTGGTGGAGTGTCCGGTTTTTATATATTACAAAGTTGGCAACCCTACCACTGTATGATGCTTCTGATAGATAGATCTCTCTCCAGTTTGAAAATGCAGAGTCAATAAAAAACAAAGTCTGTTTTATAAAAAGGAAGTGTAAGTTTCTATTTCATCTGGAACACCTAGTTCAGGATCACTTTCTTTTGCCAGGTTTACTTTATATTTGATTAATTCTAGAAGATGGATTTTGACATTTAAAGTATGTGTAATCAAAAGAGAATAATGACGTCGCAGGGATTACAGAGAAATATTTGCTCTTGAAAATGGAAATGGATCTTGAATAGAGGTTGCATCATATCTAAGAATAAAAGTAAAAGAGGGAATGTGAATGAGTGATTGTGTTGGGGATGAACAGTCTTATAGAGTGACAGAGGAATAAGTAGGAGCAGGGACCTTGGAAATTCTAAAGCAATAAACCAAAGGAGTTTTAAAAATAGATTTGTATTATGTGCTTATTATAGTCTCTACGTGTTCAGTCTGAGAAGGGCTACTAGGATGATCAGAGGAATGGAGAATCTACCATACAAGAGGAGACTTACAGAGCTTGGCTTGTTTAGCCTAACCAAACGAAGGCTGAGGGGAGATAGGATTGCTCTCTCTAAATGCATCAGAGAGAGAAACACCAGGCAGGGAGAGGAGTTATTTAAGTTACGGGCCAATGTTGGCACAAGAACAAAGGGATATAAACTGGCCATCAATAAGTTTAGGCTTGAAATTAGACAAAGGTTTGTAACCATCAGAGAAGTGAAGTTCTGGAACAGCCTTCCAAGGGGAGCAATGTGGACAAAAAACCTAACTTGTTTTAAGACTGATCTTGATACGTGTATGGAGTGGATGGTACGGTGAGACTGCCTACAATGGCATCTGGCCCATTGGCTACTAGCAAACATTTCCAGTGGCCAGATAAGGGACACTAGATGGGAAGGGCTCTGAGTTAGTACAGAGAATTCTTTCCCAGATGTCTGATTGGTGGGTCTCACCCACACGCCCAGGGTCTAACTGATCACCATATTTGGATTTGGGAAGGAATTTTCCCCTAGGTCAGATTGACAGAGTCTTGGGGGGGGGGGGGGGGGGAGGGTTGCCTTCCTTTGCGGTGTGCGGCACGGTCACTTGCTGATTTGAACCAGAATAAATGGTGGATTCACCGTAACTTGAAGTCTTTGAGTACTTCAGCAACTCAGCCAGAGGATTATGGGCTTATTACTGGAGTGGGTGGGTGGGGTGGGATTCTGTGGCCAGCGATGTGCAGGAGGTCAGATTAGATCACGTTGGTTCCTTCTCGCCTTAAAGTCCATGAGTCTGTGTTTTGTTAGAAAGCACATGAATTGCATAGCAGAGTTACCAGTTAACCAATGGACTCCATGCCCAATTCAAGGGCTTGTATCTCAAACCTCTCTCGACGAGGCCCTCATGCAGACGTCTCTATAGACAGATGAGCCACAGAGTGTGTCCAGACGTGGCCTAAATCTGACCAGCATGGGGAGCAAGGTTTTAGTGTGTGGCCCACACAGTAAACAATCCGCTTCCAACCTCAATCCCTGTTTAAATATGGGGACTGTGTGCTCAGCTGATTGACGGTCAGGAAAGACCATGTCCAGAGAAGCAAGTCTCTAATGTGACCAGGACCTGTGTTGAATAAGGGCTGAACTATGTAATAGGAGGCTAGCCTATAATAAGTAAAGGATCTTCCCAAATACCCTTCAGGCATGAGAAATACGTAACTCATCTGCTAACGGAAGATCTGGGTGACTAGAGTGGGATTTTCAACCTCTCCGATACCGGATGAGAACACGTTTAAGTGTAAGAGGCTAGGCAGAGACCATGATGGGTGCAGTATCTTGCTTTTTGAATTAATGTGTCATAGTCAAGACCAGGAATGGCTCTTATCTTTATTTGACTGCAACTTGTCACTGATTTAGGATACACACATTAAAAATAGCTAAGCCATTAGGGATAAGTGATTAAATACATTTTAATTGACCCTTCAGATGTGATTATTCCTAATAAAATTAAACCCAGAGACTCTCTAGTGGTTGTGCTTCAGGGAAAGGGTTGGGAGGGTAATTCAGATCAATGCAATACAGAGAGATAATGGAGAGTACTTTTTATGTCAATTACAGCAAATAGTCATAGACCGATCTTCCACGCTGAGGTGAGAGCAGGTTCACGTGCTCGATGTTAATTACTTTTTAGGGAGGTGTCAATAATTTCTCGCTCTCAAGTAGATTGACAGGACACTTGCACTTTGGGTTTTCTAGTTTCTAAGCAGGAACGTGCAGTTAAATTCCTCTTCCTAGTTTCCAAGTCTTCGGGCTAGACTGTACTGAGGATTTAAAATGTCACACGGAGTGCTGTTGCTATTAACATGTAAACCAATCGCTATCATTCCTTAGATCTGCATAGTCTGTTACTGTATTGTTAAGGACAGTAATCTGCCCCAGCTGCCTGTGAGGTTTCGGAGAGGTATTGGTAGCCATCTCAAGTTTGTTTAAAGTATTGGTACCATGCTTTTCTCCTAGGTACTTACTGATGATGTTGCTCTGTCCTTCAGTGATAGCTGACAGAGCAGGAACAGTAGAGGCTGGTTGCATATCACACTCTGTTCAGTTTTTAGCCGATGAGGCTCAACCAGCAGTACAAGGCACTTGCTGGTGAACTCGGCAATAGTTTTAGTGAGAATGATGGATGGATTCTCTTCATTGTGTTTCAGCCTGAGATCTTTTCCAAAATGGATCCGTTACTGGATAAAAGGTGCAATTAGCACTAGGGATGATGCTTTATTTTTAAACTCCATTTAACAAATAATGTACATGGTGTATAGAAAATTACCGAGCTGGTAAGTTGTTTGCTCCTTTCCAATACGCAGCACAATGCGGTGCCAAACGAGCACAGTGCTCGTGTGTTAATGAAGCAGGTAGCAGTGAGAAGCCCAAAGGAAGACACAGTGAAAGAAGTTCACTGCCAATGCCCACCAGACACAAACTTTAAATGAACAAATGAAAATAGGGTTGAGGTGGGAAATGAGTGGAACTGCATTGCACGAGGAGCTATCAGTGCCTAATGTACGCAGACAGCACAACATCAGGTACCAAAAAACAATATAGAGTCTCCTTAACAACAAGGTTGTTAAGTGCGAATAAAAGAATGTCACAAAAGCAACCCATATAAATACAATGGTGGATTTTTATTATAAGGTATAAAACTCTTCTGCTATAGTGCGTCTATACCTCCCATCAACCTGAATTATTCTGCTTTGGTTGTTTGCTGTATTAATCCTGCTGTTTTCTTGTAAATGTGCTATATTATTTCTTTCCCCACCTTCCTCCCCCACTGTTCAAATGCCTTTTGTTATTCCTGACTAGAACTAAAGTGTTGCTTTTGTTTTGCATAAAGGTTGGCAAATCACACACTCAAAGTCAGGAAATTACAGAAGCTAAATGCTGTTCCCAAACCTTTAACTCAGCAATGCTGCATGTATGCCAGTATTTCTCTATTCCTCATTTCACCGTTACGTGTAGCTCTGAAAGTATTATCGTCTGTTTTTAATGTGTGCCTCATAGGTATAGGGTGTAGTGGAAGGGGCAGGGAGGAGCACATCTTAACATCCCGCTGCAAACTGAAGGGAGGGTTGGCTTTCTGTCTAATCCAGCAGCGAGTCTTGGGTTTCTAGAGCCCCTATCACCATGGTATCTACATGCTGAGGGAGTTCTAAACCTGCCCCAAAGGCGTTCACCCTCTCTCTCTAGATACTGCTACATCGTCCTTGCTTGCAGTGCTGTCCGTGGCTGAAAAGCAATTCACGGCTTTCATTGGAGTGCTTTGACTGGACAATCTGATGGTGCTGGCAGCGTGGTAGCCGTGTTGGTCCCAGGATATTAGAGAGACAGTGGGTGAGGTACGTATCTTTTATTGGACCAACTTCCGTTGGTGAGATAGTGCTACGGCCTTACATTCCTGTCTTTCTCTCCCTTGTTACTGAGATTTTGCCCTTACAAACTAAAGGAGAAATTGACTGACAGGCTACACAGGAGAGCAGTGACCTTACGCACAGTCTCTCTCTCACTTACAGTGATATTAGGGATACTTGCAACAAGAGAAGGTAAAATATGTTCCGACAGAAATGGGATTTTTCAGTCCCTTAACAAAAAATGCCCTTTGGAAGGATCTCTGAGTTCAGCAGTGTCCTACCTTTCAGCCCAAGGACTGAACATTTTATTTCAAACAAGCCAAACTAGTGGGCGCAAGTTAGAGCAGCCCCAGGTGGCTCTGTCTTGTGCTGTGGCTGGGGATTGTCTGGTCTAAGCATCTCCATTCCCCCCCCCCTCTCCTGGGCTGCTGTGGGGGGCTGAGTGGGAGGGAACCATCCTTTGCTAGAGGCCCCTCTGGCTCAGGTTAAACTGTCCTGCTCTCTATGGGAGAAGGAAGCCGGCAGAGCTACTTTCTCTTCTTTCTCCTGCAATGGAGCGGGTGGCCAGTGGGGGTGCTACTGAGCTGCCCAGAACATCCCTGGGTCTCACCAGCACTGCTGTCGGGGATGCAGTGGGGGTGCAGGAATGCCTGCCAAGGTGCAGCGCGGGGAGCACGTTTTCAGCTCACAATCAAGTACACATTTTCTTCTTCGCACAGGCACCCTTGAGGGCCCCGGTTTGGATCTCTCTGCCTTAGGGTGCAGTGCTGCAGATAGACAGGCTGAATGTTCTGCAAGGCCACGCCAACCCACAGTCTGTATCTTTGCAGTGACGGGAAGTAATAGTCATGGGGAGGGAAGTGTAGCCCTAATGTTACAGCCTGGGTTTATAAGGACAATGGACTTGGGTCACTTTGTTTTCCCTGTCGCCTTTTCTAGCAATTAGTTGGAACCAGTTCTCCATTTAGATTATTTTAATTACATGGCTGGTGAGCTGTGAATGAATCCCCCGGCTGCACCTGTCCTGAGTCAGTGCCGGGAAGGAGGCTAGGATGATGAAGCTGCGGAGGGAGAGGAGGGGACACGACGTACAGGGGCAGAGTGACTAGAAATCAATGGAGAAGCAGGTACAATAGACACAGGGAGCAGGGCTGTGGGGGAGGTAGAAAGGGAGCCAAGTTCAAAGGCATAAGCGGGTCAGAGATGTAGGACAGGATCAGTGCGGCGAAGGAAAGCAGATAGAGATGAGTGGGTGCGTTTCAGATGGAATGTTCTATCTGCTGTGTTTGTAGGCTGTCTGGTGTAGTAATACACCTCTACCCCGATATAACGCTGTCCTCGGGAGCCAAAAAATCTTACCGCGTTATAGGTGAAACCGCGTTATACTGAACTTGCTTTGATCCACCGGAGTGTGCAGTTCCGCCCCCTCCCCCCCACGGAGCGCTGCTTTACCGCCTTATATCCGAATTCGTGTGTTATCGGCTGGCGTTATATCGAGGTAGCGGTGTACTTATTGTACAGAGAACAGGACTTCTTTGGGGTTGTTCATTTAGTCCTTCAGAAACACTGTACTTAGGAGCAAAGGGATCGCTAATCCGTCATCAAAAGGTTTTTTTTCCCTGCCCATTTTATAAGCTAGAGTATTCTGTGGTAGCATATGATGAGTTGCTAAACAAGTGAAAACAAATGAACATATTGTAATGAGATGAACAGTCTCCAGTTGAGAAGCATTTTAAATAAAATTCGGTGCATGCTTTCCCTCTTGGCTCCAGACGCGTGGCTCGATTGCCATTTTATTACCGTTACGGGATTGCTGTTTCATGTGTGAGCATTTGCCCTGGGGTGCTTTTTAACGGTGAATTCACCCGTCAACTGTACAGGATAAGTATCTCGTTGGGCCACAGCTAGAGTACATCTTTAAATGAAACATCTGCAGAGCGCTATCGAGGTCCACAGCCATCGGTGGTTACTTTTTCAAGTGCTCAGGATTGCTGCAAAAGCAATATGATGATGACAGTGATATACATTTAGAAGGGCAGTGTGGTCAGACCACAGAGTGAAAAGAAAATACTGAGAAGATGCAGAAAATTGGTCCAGCTGCAAGTTTCCACTATAAAACACTGTCTGTGCAGTTAATTTATGCACAGGATAACAAGTTAGAAAAGAATCAGTTCAGAGTCCTTTCATTGTTTTCCAGATGAGGTTACACAGAGGTCTCAGTGGTGTTTCATTTGTGTTCCAAATTCAGGGAAATTAATAGTATACAAAATGTCTAGAATTCATTCTCTGGAAGGTTGCTTTCTAAACTGGCCACCGAGCAACCATTCTACAGAGAGCTCATTTCTAAGATGCATCCTTTTTGGAAACAGATTTCAGAGTGGTAGCCATGTTAGTCTGTATCAGCAAAAAGAATGAGGAGTACTTGTGGCAAGGTACCACAAGTACTCCTCGTCCTTTTTGGAAAGTTCTTCAAAAAATTCTCTCTCTCTCTCTCTTTCTCATTGTTTTCAAGACAGTATTGCTCCACTGTTGCAATTTTCCCATCCCAGGTCTTGTAGTTCATTAATTAAACCTTTATTAAATGTTTAACTGAACAAGACAATTTACAACTTAAAAATTATTCATCTCTGCCCCAAGGCTGCCGTCTGGCAAATAACTAGCCACAAGCAATACAGCGATAGTACCTGAAACTGATCTCAATTGATTGTAGTCAGCCTTTAACTGGACAGTTTGAAGCCTACATTTAAGAGAGTAGAATAAAAGGCTCATCATGATAGGATAAGATGAGAGAGCAGAAGCTAAACACAAATGGATTAAATTAAATGGAAACATTACATAGAAACTCTGGTACTAAATCCACTGAATTGAATCAGTGCAGAAAGGTTTCTCCTATACATCTCAACAATAAGCTAATAATTTGCCCGTTACTGGCGTTTTCACTCAAGGATCTCAGAGATCTCAGAACACTTTACAAATGTTTACTGAATGTTCCAATTTGCAACGCACCCGGTGAGGCAAGTGAGTCATCACCTATTCCAGCCTTGAAATCCAGCCATTTCAGGGTGCAGCACAGTGCTGTATTCATTATTAAGAGGGTCGTGTCTATTGGTCCAAACCAAGATTGTGCCCCCTTTGTGCTAGGTGTTGTATACACACAGAGTAAAAGTGCCCCCCCCCCCGAAACAGCTTACAAAATAGAGGAAGGAAGATCTTATCCCCATGTTACAAACGGGGACCAGAGGCACAGAGATATTATGTGATTTGCCCAGAGTCATGCATTGAGTCTGCGATAGTCTAGAAATTAAGCCCTGGTATTCCAAGTCCCAGTGTAGTGCCTGAACTGCCAGACCAGCCAGACCATATCAACATTACACAATAGTTTGGGACAGAAAATTAAGAAGAATATGTTTTTGTACAGTGCTTTACACAGAGGGGTCCCAGTTCTGGTTCTGGTTGAAGTTCTTGAAGGACTTTAAGAAGACAAAGTGTAATTTTCTGAGTTAGAATTTGACCAGGATGCTAGGGGTTACCATCCTGCTTTGGTTGTGGGCTCTTGGGACAGGAACCGTCTCCTTCATCTGTGTCTGTCCAGCACCTAGAACTGTGGGACTCTGGTGCTTGGCTGAGCTCCTTGGCACTGCTGCTCTGCAAGCAAAAATAATAATCCTATGCTTACAAAAATGTCATGGGATTTTTAATGGACGAAATGATCAGAACCTTGGGTTCTGTCAGAAGACAGCACCTACAGTGGCATACCACTGCCTAGCGCAAGGCTGACTCATTGACGAGAATGTCACGGGCTGAGTTGCAAACATCACTCCCTGCACTGCTTACTTAGTGGCCTGACCCTGCTTAGCAAAAGGCTTTCCTCCAGGTGGATGAGAAGTAGTAAAAGCCCCACATGTTATATTAGTTGAATTCTGGGAAATAAAACTGAAATTAAGAGGAAACATTTTAAATAGCACTTAAATATTGTTTGTGGTTCTGGTCAGTTTGTTTGAGAGAGAAAAATCCTGTTAGCCAGGATGAAAGAGACACCTCGTTTGGCCCCCAGATTGAAAGCTGTGACAAAACCCTAGGCCTCAGAAATAATGAGAGAGTCGATAGTGTCTCCATTCAGATGTGATGTGTAGAGTGGGACCAGCCCAAAGGCAAATATCCCATTGATGTCATTGGGAGCCTTACTTGAGTAAAAACAGCAGGAGGAGCCTGGAGATGAGCAGTGTGGACACAAGTTACAATGTGCAATTTGCAAGAGAGACTAGAAAAGAGGGGCATAGTGTCAGTTAAAGAACAAGTGCCAGGAAGTGCGTTTTCACGCTGAGATAAAATGTTGAGGAATAACCCTACCAGCCAAGGCTGCCAAGGGGAAAAAGAAATAAGTCTCACGAATGGAACAGTTGTAAAAGCATTAGTGGGCATGGTATAATACAGAAAGCAGAATGGCCCTGTTGGACGTTCTCCCGAGCAGAATGTTACTAGGAGTTTCTATGGTGTAAATACTGCTCAAAGGATATGTTTGATTTTACATAGACAAGTCTTGAAAACTGCTTTTGCTTTAGTTTCCACAAGGTAAAATTGTCATAAACATTTCAAGCCCACATTTTCCAAAGAGGCAACTGATCTTGGTTGGCTTAATTTCTGCATTGCCGATGCCAGATACTTTGGACCTGATTTCCAGTAGCACTGACCATTCATGGCTCATATGTTGACTTCAGTTGGAAATACAGCCCGAGGTACCTCCAGCTAGATGGGAAGTGAGTCACTTTAGACAATTTTATCTTGAATTTCCTTGTGTCCCCCTTACTCTGCATACTCCTATCTCCGATATTGAATCATGTCTCTTGTTTTATGACAGGTTTCAGAGTAGCAGCCGTGTTAGTCTGTATCAGCAAAAAGAACAGGAGTACTTGTGGCACCTTAGAGACTAACAAATTTATTTGAGCATAAGCTTTCGTGGGCTACAGTCCACTTCATCGGATGCATAGAATGGAACATACAGTAAGAAGATATTTATACATACAGAGAACATGAGAAGGTGGAAGTAGCCATACCAACTGTAAGAGGCTAATTAATTAAGAGAAGCTATTAACAGCAGGGGAGAAAAGCTTTTGAAGTGATAATCAAGATGGCCCATTTCGGACAGTTGACACGAAAGTGTGAGGCTGCTTCAACATGGGGAAATAGATTCAATTAGTGTAATGACTGAGCCATTCCCAGTCTCTGTTCAAACCTAAGTTAATGGTANGTTTTATGGTTACCATTTGTCCTCCAGGACTAAACTCCTTCTACAGGCAGTTCATTGCCACTCTTTAATCAGTTGGAGGATGAAGGTTGTTCAGAGACATGAAGCAACCCCGGGGCTAATTTTAAAAAAAATATTATACTAACAAATGCAAATCTCTGAACCAGAGGGAAAGTTGTGGCTCAGAAGTGGCCTCAGACTCACCTTTGGTGCTGTAATTTTGCTTTCCAGGGTGCTATCTCATTATCTAAGCCCCACCAGTAAGTCATACATTATATTCCATTTCTGCAATTACAAGCTGTGTATATATACCACATCTATAGAAGCAGAAAACATTAACATAAATCTGTGGTTTATGCAGTCTCAGCAGGAATTGCTAATTAATCTCCCTTTTCGCTGTATTTTATTTGTTTATTTATTGAAAGCTTATCTTGCAAATGGATTTAAGCCTGGAAATTTACTGGGTGAAACACTACCTTCTTTTCTGACCTCCGCTTCATGTTCTGTGCAGGAGTTTGGCAGTCTATTAGCTGCTTAATGCTTCCATATGGATTTCAAAAGTCCAACACATAATGTGCTAAAGGTAGGGAAAATTCCATTGCCAAAAGACCAAAGATCAAACTACTCTTGTTTTGATCCTCTTTGGTGTCATAGAATCTTTATTGTAGCAACTTTTTTTGTTTATTTTTTTGATTTATTAAAATGTGCCCTTCTGGGTGTCTGTTTACACAAACAGCAATTTAAACACAAACCACAAAAGAGAGAATCAACAAAACAAAATGAAAACCCAGCCCCACAGCCGGTCCCCAAAAATGAGCCGGGCCTCTGGGCACAACCAAAGTACAAATAAATAATAACAATATTGGTTTCCTGAGATGAAAAGTAAATGCTGATTGGAAAATGCTTTTTTTTCCCTATGGAAAATTTCAACAAATCCAATTTTTTTTCATTTTCATCATAATTTTCAGTAGAAAATGTCTGCTTTAGGTCAAAAAAATGAAAATCCCAAACCAGGACATTTTTTGGACAGGACATTTTTCAGCTGAAAATATAACTATCTGATAGAAACTAGAAAATGTTTGAGTAAACCAGGTACCTTAATGTAAATTTTCATTTAATCCCCCTCATATTAGCCTTCCAGGGGATCCTGCCCATCCGTTCCCTGAGGGAGTCAACACTTTCCTGCTGTCTAACAAGTACTTCTCACCCATATTCTGTCGTTTGAAGCTGCTTTTAATTTTTCCGGTTACCTGCTGGTGAGGAACATGCTGCCCCATCATTTTTAATCACATTCTATTATTTATTGTTGCCTTCACGGTTTCTGTGCCTTCTCTACTTTCCAGACCTCACTTGGGAATTCTCCTTGGGAATAAGATTTATCCCAGTTCAGTTCAGCAATCCACTGCTACTTTTGTTTGAATTCATTTCCCCTCTTTGGCTCTGAGGGACGTTTTTGTTAGCATTCAGCTCACTTTTTTCCAGTAGTTGCTGAAGGGTGAAGGGTGCAGATTTCTAATCCTGGGACTCAACTGGAAAGGGATTTTCTAAGCTGTAATTGGGTTTTTAAAAAGGCAGTCTTCAGAAATATTTCAAATGAGTTAACCGTTCAAATGTGATTATAAATCATAATGCAGCTCCTTTGTTTGCAGTCATTTAAAAACTCAACCAAAAAAAAAAGGCTTGGTTAATTCTCAAATTACTGCTAAATGCCTTGAGTGGCATAGTAATCACAATTCGTGCTCCTTTTCCTCAGACCCACAATAGCCACAAGAAATTTCTTTGTAGGCATTGTGATGGAGCAAGGCCAGATGGCTACAGGAAAGTACTGAGGAACAGGTATATTAGCCCCAGGCTAAGCAAATCCCTAGTACCATGGGAACCAAAATGGCAGTTGCTCCAGGGTAATCAAGGCACCTGGGGCCAATTAAGTACTTTCTAGAAGGCACCGGAGAGAGCTACATTGATTGGAGCACCTGCAGCCAATCAGGCCAGGCTAATCAGGGCACCTGGTATAAAAAGGGGAGCTCACGCCAGTCAGGGGGGAGGAGCCAGAGGAAGGAAGTGCGTATGAGGAGCTGGGAGCCAGAAACACAAGGGATTAAGAACTGAGAGGGTGTACTACTGGAGGATTGAGGTAACACCATACAATCAAGCAGTATCAGACACCAGGAGGATCCTATGGTGAGGATAAAGAAGGTGTTTGAAGGAGGCTATGGGGAAGTAGCCCAGGGAGCTGTAGCAGTCAAGCAGCAGTTACAAGTAGCACTATAGAGACTGCTGCAATTCACAGGGCCCTGGGCTGGAACCCAGAGTAGGGGGCGGGCCCGGGTTCCCCCCAAGCCCCGCTACTCCTAATCAGACATAGAAGGAGTTGATCCAGACTGTGGGTTTCATTCAAGAAGACCACTGAGGGGAGGGCATCTGCCAATAAGCGCAGGACCTGCTAGAGGAGAGGAGGAACTTTGTCACAGCATATACAATATTATTTCCAAGAATTAGATGGTTATGTTTTCTAGATGTGCTTGTGGATTTTACCTTTGCTTTCACAACAGTAAGTGTTCACCTCCCTGGCTTTCTGGAGTAACTGCTTTCATGACCTCTAGATGCACACTGTGTAGCCAGCAAAACCACACACCCTTCGAGCTCTATGTAATACATTCTATAGACTGTAACATCATGTGGATTAACACAGATTAAAAAGATGCAGTTCTTTGTTGTGATCCATACCATGAAAAGTAACCCAAACAACATGTTAAAATGAGAGTGCATGAAAAAGAGAGAGACAAGGTGGGTGAGGTAATGTCTTTTATTGGACTAACTTCTGTTGGCGGAAAGTACAAGATTTTGAGCTTCACAGAGCTCTTCTTCAGATCTGGGGAAGGAAACCGGTGTGTCTGGAGCTAAATACAAGTTGGGACAGATTGTTAAGCATAAGGGGTTTACGCATGCTGTAGGAGACCACTTAAAATGAAGTAGTCAATTAAGGTTTAGCAGGCAGAAGGGTGTTTTGAAATTATTTTGACGAGCATAAAACCATTGTCTCTTGAGACGATGCTAGTATAGGAATGTTCTAGAGAGTTTGGTGGATGAGTAGTGGTTGTTGAAGTTGTGAACGTCTACTCTACAATGCATGAAAAGTCATTGCACAGCGAGTTAGATACAAATGGAGCAGCAAACATAACATTTATCTTGTGTTATTGTACGTTTGTTTATAGGTAATTTTAGAAGGGCTAAGGTTCAGCTTCCCTTTTTACAGGTAGAATTTCCACCTGAAAAATCTGCATCTGCATCTTTGCACTAGGAAGATGAATTGCAGCCACATATCTTAGTACTTCTGTCTCTTAGGACCTGATCTGCAGTCATCAGGTGCAGAAAAACAGATGCATGTTTTTCAGGTGCAAAATGAAAGCTGCTCTTTTCAAAATTTAGCCCATACTATCTGCTTAATTAGGAATTCAGGATTGTGTTGAAGGAAGATTATGCATGCAAATATATTTAGCACCTGCTAAAACAGATCTCCTCATCTTAGTAATAGCTTCCCAACACCCTGATAAAATGCTCTGCAAATTTTTCCTGCGTTTCCTTTTTCTTTGTTGCCGCATATCAGCATGCTTATGTATAATTAGTAGATTTCTCCCTTCTAAATCAGCTTTCTCTTCTGGCTGCCTGCATACTTCAATGATGTCACACAATTAGCTGTGCAGAAAACTTGGCCGTTTCAGTTTGTGATTGTGATTTTCAGTTTCAGTTTATGTGGCTTCCCCTCCCATCCCACCACGAAATGTGCTTTGAATTTTGGGTTCAAAGAAATGTCAGCCAAACTTTTGTCTTGTTTTGAGGTGACTTCAAGTGAAGCCAGAAGGCTTTGCAGAGTTTCCATCTGTGATCATAAGTTGCCTGGAACAGCGCTGATTCCTGAAGTTCACCAAACTTAGCCTGAGCTAAGTGTAAGAAACAAATCAAAATCTCTTTCAGTAGAAAGTTTTGTCACAGCCCTAGCCAAAATGCTGGTTTGGTGATGTGCAGTGTTGTTGTAGCTGTGTCAGTCCCAGGATATTAGAGAGACAAGTTGGGTCAAGTAATATCTGTTATTGGACCAACTTCTTTATTGGTGAGGGAGACAAACTTTCAAGCTACACAGAGCTCTTCTTCAGGTCTGGGAAAGCTACTCAGAGTGTCACAGCTAAACACAAGATCGAAAAGAGAGTTTAGCGCAAGTAGTTGGTGATGGCAGTTTTCTACTCTGGAAACGCCAGGATTTGTGTTTTACGTACAGCACACGCTGTATGATAAGTTGGGTCCAAACTTTTTAAAGGATGCCAAGACCTACAATTATGCAAAAGAACTTTACTCAGACTAAAATGTAATTGCTGGTGTGCTGACCACACTTCTTACCATGCTGATCAGTATTGCCTCATTGTTTCCTTGCAATCCCCTGTTCGTCTGTGTCCATCTGATTTCTCTTGTCTTGTTCTTAGACTGGAAGCTCTTTGGGGCAAGGACCCTCTATTGTTTGGTGTCTATACAGCACCTAGCACAACGGGGTCCTGGGCCGTGACTAGGACTTCTAGGTGCCATGGTAACAATACTAACACTAATAACGACATTGCTTCCTAGAAGGAACACATGGTTACTGGCCAAGGTTTTCACCTACCAGGACAAGGTTGAAAAAATTGGCCTTTTTACGCGGTGAATAGGTTTTGGCATGTAGATTATGTCCTTTTCAGCTCTGTTTAATGTGTGGAGCAGACAAATGCCTTGTTGCTTCCCTACAAAAGCCCGATAAAGACTAAGACAATATTTTATATGTATTGTTCAGCAGCAGAGCAGAGTTATAGTCCTGGAGCCGTTACATTTCGCCTGCCCTACAGAGTGAACGCTAGAGCTGGATGGAGAAAGATACCTCATTTCAGGGGGGAATTCGATGTTTTGAAATTTGGTTTTGTTCCAATTTGGGCCCAAACCAAAAATTTCAAAATTCTCTGCCAAAGGAATGGAGCCCCAGCTCTGCGGCCATCTGTGCAGTGGGCTGTCCCAGCGCCACAGATCCTGGAACCTCTGAGATCCCCAATTCAGAGGCTGCCCCATAGCCATGGCCCCTGGAAGCCTGGTTCCTGTCTCCAAAGCATTTTGGCAGAGGCTGCCAAGGAGCTGGACAGGCAAGCTGGCAGGGAACCAAGCAGGTTTCGGACCCTGCCTAGGTTCTGTTGGAATTTTGTCACAATCTAACTGTTTCTGCAAATTCTTTCAAAACCATGTTTGATCAGAATTCCTCCCACCAGCTCTCGTGAATCCCGTTGAGTTCCTGAACAAAAGGCGCTCCTTGCTGGGAGTACAGGTGGGATTTGGAAACTCCAGGATTGTGGAAGTGGGAAGTGAAGCTGGCAGGGGTCTCACTTATTAAGTGGGGCTGAGACAGGAGAACTAATATTCAACTCCTCCACAGTAGATTGCAGATAGCTAGGGAGAATATCAAGACATGAAATTCAGGGTCTGCACCTACCAGTACTGTAATAGCCTTTCATTGTAGCAAGGAGAGATCAGTGGGAGCTGGACTCTTTAAGTCAGAGGTATACAGCACATGCTGGTTGTAATGGATGGATTTGTGCTTTCATTTTCTGCCCATTATATGCAATGTCTCCTCCCTCCAGTGACTATGGACAGAGTGACAAGAGTGTGAGCACAGGTTCAGAGAGGAGGAATCTATTATAAAATTTAGATTTGATCCCAAAATCCTGACTAACAATTGACTTTTGGGTAGTTGGAGCCCCGTAGATGGGGTCTTTATTTTGTAAAGACTTTTACTGCCGACAGTATGACACACGATTTCCACCTGCATGTGAAGGCTCTGGACAATAAGCAAGCAGATGATTTTGACTGTGAGTGTTAACTGCTATAAATAGATAAATGCTGGTATCCTTCAGGGTATTTAACCGGAAAAAAAATATTTTCACAGTCCTAGACAATAATCCTGTAGAAAAAGCTTGGTACCTGACCTACTCGTGCTAAATCACATCCCTGCAAAACACACAGTAGCTCTAACTGCCCATTCTCAGTGCACTGACAAGCCCAGAAATTACTGTTGTAACTGGAGGTTCTTTCTATAAGGAGCCAATGAAAACTCTTAAACGTAGAATCTTTGATTTTAAAATAAGATTCTCTGTAACATTTTCAAAAGCCCTTAAGTGACTTAGGAGCCCAAGCCCCATTAACTTTTCAGTGACACTTGGACTTAACGGTGCCTATGTCATTTTTGAAAATTGGATTTAGGGCCAAATTTTAAAGATATTTAGGAGACTGCGTTGATTTCAGTGGGAGTTAGGAATCTCAAAACCTTTGAAAATCTGACCCTAATCATACAGGATCCAGAGCAGATGGCAGAATCCCACCCCAAAGGTTTTCCTGTGTTAGCGAAAGTTAATGAATCTAAAACTGGGAATGCAGTTACATCTATGGGTCAGTGGAGCAAACATGTCTTTCAAGGAGGTTGTTTCACAGTGTCAAATCCAAGATCCAGTTTTGACCCAACTCTCATTTAAACTCACATATTTTGAAATGTATCTAAAAGGTTAGAAGTGTCGCTATTCATAGACATTATTCTAGCATTTGTACTGACATTATGGTGTGTTAATTATAATAATATTTGGAGATATACCTATCTCATAGAGCTGGAAGGGACCCCAAAGGGTCATCGAGTCCAGCCCCCTGCCTTCACTAGCAGGACCAATTTTTGCCCCAGATCCCTAAGTGGCCCCCTCAAGGATTGAACTCACAACCCTGGGTTTAGCAGGCCAATGCTCAAACCACTGAGCTATCCCTCCCCCATTAATTGGTAAGCCATCGTCTCTGTCCTAACTAAAGACAGAGTGATACGTGTTTTTACTTTGTTGACAGGCCTGCAAATTCATTGCATAACTAGATGATCAATCAGATAATATGACTGTGAAATATGAAAAGAGGTTAGTGTTGTAACGGTTTTTTCAATGTAAACATAAAGAGGCAAGCTCTCCTCCGAAGGTGGACATGCCTGTCTCCCATTGACATCAGTGAATCTGGTCTCTGAATGGGCAGTTCTCAGCCCCTGGTTGATGGTGGTGATGTAGCTGAAAAACATCATCATTTGTGATGTAAACTAGTTTCCAGTAACCATTAAACTAGCAGAATGAGAGCAGTCATCTCTTCTAAACATCAACCATGTTGCTTTAATGCAAAGTTAAATGTTAAAGTGCTTCTCCTGATGGTTAAGCACCATGAAAGCTGGCTGGGAACTGGTTTGCAGCATCTGAGCTGATTTCGGGCTTCTGTGCTGTACTTGTGGGAATGTCACATTTCAATAATAGAGCTGCCTCCAGCAAGAAGCTCAGAAATTCCTATTTGAATCAGAAACCTTCATTTCAAATATAATAAATGATGTAGAGTGGGAAGTGATTGTATCCATGTAAACCTACCGACTGCTCCCTTGAGCAAAACAGACTCAAGTGTGTAACTCGGGTACCACTAAGCTGCTTGACTGACTTGCCCATACCTGTAGCCAAGCATAGGCAAGATCTGAGCCAAACGGGGACTGAGGATGAACTGCAGACATTGACGTTTGGAGGATATACAGAGTGTGCGCATTTCCTCAGGCACCTCAGAGCACTTTGCTCACACACATACTGAGGAGTGACCTAGGACATAACCAGCTAGGTCATAACAGAGAGGAGCCAGTCTGACCCTTGCACTCCTATCATGTTGTTAATTCTGTGGGTGCCTCAACAATCAGATTCTTTGGCTTTTGTATAATTCAGTCCTAGAGGGTGGGATTTTCAAAGCTGCTCAGCACTGGCCAGACTCTGCTCGCAGGGCAGGGAACAGAGTTAAGCTAATGCTGAGCACTTCTGAAAATCCCACTCACAGTGCATAGGTTGCTTGTGGGTGTGGTTTCTGCTATACATGATGTGCGTACAATTGGACTTCCGTTTTTGCTGGTGGGTGCTTTCCGCCTTCCGGTTTCACTGTACATGTGCCTGCCACCTACTGGTGGCTCATGAGTCCTGAGCACCCCCTATTGTTGTCAATGGGTGCTTGAGCCCCGGAGCACCCATAGAGTCGGCGCCTATACTGTAATTGGCCAAATTCAGAACTGGAGAGGTAAATCTCCATTCAGTTATGGGAATCCAGTGGTGTCTAATGTGCAGAATAATCTGGTGAGAAATCCCCTCGCGAGTGGGTGTGGTTGGTATTAATTAGTGACCGGCAGGAGTGTTGCAGACACTGGTAGGAAAGCTCCTCGGTGGCCCAGCAGATAGTGATGATGGGTGGGCAGCTAAAACCCAAAGGACCAGGGCAGAAAGAGAGAGGTAACCCTTATAGCTGCCTGACTGAGGAAACCTATAAATCATCCCACAGTCCAGGACACCGTAGCCCCTCACGTGGGAGGGGAAAATACCTGTATAAGCTTGCATGAAGAAAAGGGTTAACCTACAGCTAAGGGGCTGGACTTTACCCTCGTTTTCTGAGTCATTTTCCCCAGTGGGTAACTTACACCAACAACTACATTGTCAGTGACGTGAGTCCAGGGGATTGAAGATCCTGGTTCCCCTCTCATTCAGCCCAGTGTGCACCCACTTTATGGTAATTTAATCTAGATCACATTTCCCCAGTTTGCCTATGAGAATGTCTTGAGAGACTGTGTCAAAAGCCTCACTGAAATCAAGATATATCACATATACTGCTTCGTCTCCATCCACTAGGCCAGTAACCCTGTCAAAGAAGGAAATTAGGTTGGGTTGTTCTTGACAAATCAATGCTAGCTATTCCTTAGAACCCTATTATCCTCTGGGTGATTACAAACTGATTGTTTAATCATTTGTTTCATGAACTTTCCAGGTATTGAAGTTAGGCTGACTGGTTTATAATTCCTCGGGTCCTCTTTCTTCCCTGTTTTAAACATATGGACTATGTTTGCCCTTCTCCAGTCCTCTGGTACCTCACCTGTTGTCCATGAGTTCTCAAAGATAATTGCTAACGGTTTTGAGATTGCTTCAGCTAGTTCCTAAAGTACCCTAGGATGAATTTCATCAGGTTTGTTTTCAATATGTTTTCAGTATGGGGGGGTGGGGGCGGGGGGTAAAGCAAAGCAAATTTTGCAGATTATTTTTGAATGATACCAAGAAGATTTTCATGCTGTAAAATACTTGCATATTGGTCCCACTGATTTTTCCTTTGATTTGTCTCTTTCAAACTGGTGGCACAGAATAGAAGTCTTAACCCTCATCTTTTCCTCTCATGGGACACACACAAGTAAAACAGAGGGAGGAAAGGAGCTTGGATACCAAGATGCTTGGAAATTAGGAAACTGTTCTTTCTCTGACATTTCTTTAACTTTATCTATCTTTCATTACCTTTAATTACAGCGCACCCCAAGAGACAACTAGATTCCTTGCGTTCCCACTACAGATCTTTACAAAATTGCTTATATCTGTTTGTGGAGATTTTTTAAGAGACTTAAAAGTAATAACTAGACTCCTAGAGAGGACTATATATGGGTAGGACCCTGTTCCCCTATCCCCTCCCACCCCACCCCGCACACATTTCTATTTCGCTGAGACTTCAACCACTGAAGCTTGATCCCACCTTCATGTGCTGTGACACAAGCCTACATAGCTGAGACAAAATGCTGCCATTACATAACTAATGTGACTTGTACCATCTTCAAGCTGTATGTGGGTGGATGCACATGGGAGGGGAGGAAGGGGGAGCTATGGATTATGTAAAAAAAGGCATTGCTGTATGTGCCAAAATGAGTAAGTTACTCATATTGCCTATTAAACAACTAAACCTAGTCCCCCTTCCCTACCCACTCTCCTCCCCCAATTTCTAATAACTGTAATCCAATAATGTAAATGACATGAGTCGAAAGGAAGTAGGAACTGGCTTAATTGTATCACTTGTCAAACATATGATCACTTATCCCATTGAAAATTACATTGTAAATCAGCCACTTATTATTTTTGGTTCCGTATAATAATTTAATGGTGAGTTAAAAGTTTTGGGCACGAGCACTGTGTATATGACTGTGTTTCATTAACTGGAATTATATGTTCAGAAATTGATCAGTTGCTTTAAATAAGCGTTCTATAGCCAACTGAATGGAAATTGCTAATAGACCAGTTAACTGCGATCAATTAGAGTTGACAGTGGGAAGTTGATAATTTTGTATCTGATGTAATTACAGAACTTTACTGCAAATACATCATGTTGGCTGGGATACACCAAAGGTAGCAGAACTGATTCAATTTGACATCTAGGTAATAGCTCATACCAAAAGGTAATTTTAATTCTGATGTCTTTGTCAGGGCTATCAATTTGATGCTAAAACAGCAAATGCATTGGTTTTATATCACAGTCTGAATACAGTTTAGTTACACAATATTAGGAAAACATAGCTAATTATAAGGGCCAGATTTTTAAAGGCATTTAGGCATCTAATGATGCACATCCGTGCTAGTGGGGTTTTGCAATGGATGGTGAGCACCCTTGTTAGTGGGAGTTAGGCGCTGGGACACTTTGAAAAAGCCATTTGGCACCTAGCTGTGTTAGCCCTGACCCTGAGTGATCCCATGGCAGATGGAGGGCAGTCCCTAGTATGTGAAATCATTCTGTTTTCACAGTGGTCTTGGGACCAGCATTACAAAGGTATTTAGGTGCCTAAAGATGCAGATAGGTGCTTTGTGGGATTGACATAAACACCTAGGTTCAGAGATTTTAATGGTATTTAGGCCTTGCTCCACTAGCATTGCAAGGCCTACATGATTTAGACTGTTACGTCCCATTTTCAAAAGTGACTTAGGCACTTAGAGCCTAAATCTCATTGAAAGTCAATGGGAGTTAGGAGCCTAATTTGCTTAGGCACTTTTGTGAACCCCACTAAGTGCCTTTCTTCATCCTTAGGTACATAAATGCCTTTGTAACTCTAGCTCGTTGTGACTAATCCACCAGAAAGAACTCCAGTAACCTGGTTATTGAAGGTCATTATTCAAAATTGTGTCTGAGACACTCTAGCTCAGACTCAGTCTTATTCCCAGAGTAGGCTGCAATCCTACTTACTCTGCGGTGGGTAGCGTAGAGATATAAGGCTACATAGACATCCGGAGGATATTCTCAGAATGACATGGTAAGATTATAGATCATTCAGAATTATACCAGTGCATCTGCCATACATTTCTTCTTCTCTTGTTATCAGTGCCTACTGCCCTCGATAATAAATCCATGTAATTCAATAATACGTTTTGAAAACGTTTGTTCTGAATTATTGATTGGCGCACATCCTGCTTTGCAAAATATATTCCTCTTAACTTCTGGACTCATTCAGAGATATGTGTCACAAGTCTTTCTGAAATTCAGCACTTGGACCGGCCAGTCTTTGCTTCAATTAACTAGAGAGAGCAAGTGTCATTACCCCTTGGTTTGCAAGTTTGGCTGTTGTCCTGTGTAGGGCCTGCAATTTTCTCATCCCCTCATTTGTATTTGAGTTCTACAGGATACAATGTAGGGCCCAGTTCTGAAGTCCTTCCGTGGACAAAATTCACATTAGCTTCAGTGACAAACCCTAGAGAAGATGTGGCAGAGGTAGACTGTTTTCTTTTGGTCCTTTTTGCAGGATCCTTTGTTCCCACTCTATACAGGAGACTGGAGCAGTAGGAATTAATACAAAGCTGGGCAGCTGGGTGCATCTTTCTTTCCTACCCAGTGTTGGAAATCTTTTAGGTCATATTCAAATGGCTCCTTTAAACTCTCTTGCAATCACTCCATCTGCTTGTCAGCAGTGTGCTACTGACTCATTCCGACGTCTGGCTATGGACGTCATCCTGAGCTACTTTTGCTTTCCAGTGTGTGAATGTTCCAATCTTTCTGATTTGAAATGTAAAATAAAACCATGATGCTGATGCCATTTCTTATTGATGAGAAGTAAATGAACAGCAAAGATGACAAGCGTTGGCTTTCCGACTCATTCTCCATTGTGTTACACATATTGACCTCACGTGCCTGTCAGCTGAAAGTTATCTAAAAATGTCTGTTTCATAGCTTCACTCCTGAGAGTCTGAATTATTCATCAGATATTTTACTATATCAACATATTCTTATCATTACATTGAATTTAATTCCAGTTCAAGATAAAATGCAAGTTCACACTTCGTGTTTGCAGGAAAATAGATAATTGTGTTAACAGTTGCTCAGGCATTTTTTTAAATCCAGTGAGTCGGGGAGCGGTATAAATAGTCATCTCTAAGAGCCCCTCAACTGAGTTACGTGCAGTAGCTGTGGAGAAGAGGAACGAACAGCATGAGAATGACAAATGCTTCCTGCCTGCGTTTTTAGAACGATGTGCATTTTAGTCCGGTGAGCTGTAGGGTCAGACCAGCAGCACTCGTTCCCATTCTCATCACCCGGAATGTAATGACTGCCATATATTTACAGCCAATAGCTACTTTCAAAGAGTGACCGTGATGTCATGGAACCAGTCACCCATTTCGGTTTGCCCAGGACATTTCCTAGATACTTTGTCTGACTGGATCATTACTTTCTGTTGGCATAATGGAAAGTGAAAGGTGAATTTTTCTCTCTCTGTTGCCTTTGGTGCCCTTGACTTCTGCATTTCAGGAAGGAATTTTCCTGAAACAGAAAGTACCACAGTAACATAAAGAGCCACATGTGATCCTGCTGCTGCTATCATTAACCGTGTGGGTGCCAGACGTATCCAGGGCCTATTACATTCTAAAGGCTAAAGTCTACAGTCAGGGAGAGCCACTAAATAATACCAACAGCAGGAGCCTTGCTACATTAAAGGGACCAGAGTGCCAGAGGTATGGAGTGCTTATGTTCTCATTGGCTTCAACTGGAACTGCAGAGGTTCATGTTTGAGAAGCAGGGTAATGAACACCCGTCCAAATTCTACTTGCATGCAACATGGATCTAGCTGTGAAAAAGGGTTCCAGAGACACAGGGTACCTGTTCATGCCAAAGCTAATCCTGTGTCCTGGGAAAGGTGCACTTTGGGTCAAAGTTCCACCTGCCAAACACAGAAGAGGCTAGTAGTAGTAATGCAATACCTTTACTCATCACAAAATTTTGACAGGTGTTCACACCTACTTCTGCCCTTTTAAAAACTGGAACCCTAATGGAATTACATGCCTGATTTATTCCAATTTTCTTTATTCCATTTACACAAAATTATGTTTCTTCATACTCTTATGTTTATTGGAAATTATTGACTATTGATTTATGCTGTATTATAGGCCTCTTAATTTTAGTAAAGTTTTTGAAGGGCAGAAAAATATATTTTAGCAAAACATACAAAACAGACTACCAACACACACATCTTCCCTCCACTTTCCCAAAACAAATAAACCTAGATTCAAACCAACTTGTACAGTCTTACAGATAAATCACCTTAAACTCACATTCAGACTGGTTTCCTATGATTTTGTAAGTAAGTCACACACATGGCTCTCAGTTGTGGCTGCTAACTAACAAATTGAAATAGAACTGGAGAGACCCTATTTAAACTGTCCCAAACTCCTAAGAGAATTTCTATGAGCAAAAAGATGTTTTTTCTGAAATCTTTAGAGCAGGTTCAGCAGTTGTGGCACTAGTAAACAAAGGTATCTACTTTGTATAAAACACAGAGAAACAGTGTCAATTACTTTCTAGAGGACATGTAACAAAGCTCTGCACACACTCAAAGGACACAGCACAATCCACCGTCTCTGTCCTCCTTCCGAAAATAATTAAGCATACATTTAATCCAAATTGTATGCTATTCTATAGACAACCCGCATTCAGCATATATTCAGACTGGTTTTATATCATTTTCTCAATAAGTCACACATACATTAGGGTCTCTACAAATAAAGCCAATTGCTAAATTTACATATGTTATGTGATGTGTAATTGTTTCATAGACTTTATTTAGAAATGTACTAATTTCATACAAACACTTTCCTCTGAAACTGAGGGAAATGCTTGATTTGTGTGTGTGTGTATGTGTGTATTCACACTAATCCTTAACACTTTCTTATTAACACTGTTCCTTTGTCATTATAGCTTTGTATAATTGTTCAATAGACTTTCTTTAGAATTGTACTACCTGCGGGCATGAATACATACATATAGAAACACTTCTGTATTTTTCTGTCATTAAGCCTTTTGGCATATATTTAAGTTATTTAAAATTGTACTAGCAGTTTTATAAAATTATTTAATGATTTTATTTAGAAATGTACTAACCGCATAAAAATAATATTTTCCTCTAAAAATGAGGAAAAGGCTTGATATCTCTGTTTAGATTGTATCACTTACCTTTTATTCTTCTGTTATTAAAACTTTGGACAATTATTTAATTACTTTATTTAGAAATGTACTAACTGCATGAAAATATTTTCTTCTAAAATGAGGAAAATGCATGATATACATATTAACACTTTATTTCTCTGTCATTAAGACTTTTTACAATTGTTTAATTGACTTTATTCAGAAATGTTCTAACTTCATAAAAATCACTTTTTTCTAAAAATGAGGAAAATTCATGACATATTATATATATGTATGTGTGTGTGTGTGTACATGTTAACACTTCTGTTGTTTCTCTGTCCTTAAAGCTTAGCACAATTATTAAATAGACTTAATTTATAATTATACTAACAACATAAACAGCAGATATCCCTCTGAAACTGAGGAAAAGGCATTAAATCTATATTTATGAATTGATTTGTAATGATTCCAGTATTAAACATAATTTTTAAACATTTCAGTTTTTCCCAAAATTGCCAAAGGCACCAAAAATGTCTATGTCCAAACGTGATACTCAGGAGAAATGGTAGAAGGAGGGCGAGATATAAGGTGGCAAAAGTGTGTGGAAACCTGTCAAAATATTTGGTGAGTAAAGGTACAGAGTTATTACTACTCAGGCTCTTGATTATTCTGTAACCTGAATTGATACAGAACGAGCCTAAAACACTCAAGGCCTCTTCCAAAGCATGTGACAATCAATGGAAATGTCATACTGGCCTCAGTGGGGTTTGGATCAACTCCACGGAACTCAAAGAGAGTTACCTCAGGGATTAAAATAGCCTACTATCTTCCCAATTGGGTCACGGCAAAGCTTCCTAGAAATGTCAGGTCTTGCACAAAGACCAAAGATCAGCTGACCAGAGTCATCACCTAACCAAACGCCATGCAAAATCCACTGGATTTCAGGTTTCCAAACTCAGCTAAGGTATTTAAATGAACCTGAGATGGTTTCTGGTGTTGCATCTAAATCAGGTAAAACCCAGTGGTTTCAAATTCATTTCAGTTTGGGTTTGGTTGACTTCAGAGCAATCCTCACTGAAGTAAAATTACAGGAAATGTAGTGTGAATTCCTGGACGTCAAAACTGCCAAATGACTATTTTGGAATTTCTTCTCATGGAGAGGTGTTATCTTATCTTTGGAACTATCAATATGGCAGTCTGAGCAACAGGAAGGTAGATTTCCTTTAAATAGCAGGAAATGTTTGGAAGCAGCATATACATGTGTCTTAAACAGCTGACAGTGAAAATCCATTTATATATTTGACTGTCATATTTGAAATAGGCAATTCGTGTTCTATTGGTTAGTAAAAGTTATATAACCCATCCAGTCAGTGAACAGAAGCCATAAAATTAACCAACTGGGCACATTTAGAAGTGTGAATATTATGTATTTGTCACAAACTGTTTCAAAGCCTCTCACGCAAGGGGAATTTTTTGCAAAGAAATTCAAGCATAATGATGAATAAATGTGACACCTTTGTGATCTGCTCCTGAACAGTTTGCAAGCAGGAAAAAGCTCAATTCGATAAATAAATAAATAAATTATTCATTGCTAATTGTCTCTTCAACCCCCACATCCTTAGATTGCCTCTTAGTTTTGGTCTGAATGAATCCCAAATTGAAATTCAGTCAGTCCTTTCAAATCACGCCAGGTTTTTCATCAAAACCATGCATTTTGTGTGAGTTGGAGGGGCTCTTTGCAGGCCATGTACAGGTCAGTGTAGAGGAGGTCATGGGAAGGGACTACCATAACAGAGCTACATTGAATTGGCTTTAAAGGCCTAAAACATTACTGTGGGGAAGATGTAGGGGGCAGAAGGACAGCAGATATTATAGCACCCTATAAATTGGAGTAGTGACCTTCTAAAGACTGAACTTCATGTGGCGTGAATTCCAGCCTCCCGCATAGGAGAATTTTCCCACAAAACCCCCAATTGCTCAGGGTCTGGATGTCACCTTTAGGAAGTCACGGCAGCCGGATGTTCTGGTGAGCTTCGCCTTCTTGTGCTTTTTTCATTTCACTGTGTGCTTTTTGCCTTTCTTTGTCTCATTTTGGCTTTAGGAAATAAAGTTGGGAACTGTCAACCCTCCCCCATCTCTCTCTCATGCAGTTTCTCACCGCCTGACCCACTCTTACTCTGCCTTTTCAGATAGCACTTGTTTGAAGCCAGGGTTGAAAGAATATCATTCAGATTAGATCTTGCATATCGGAAGCCATTTCATGTCTCTAGAAATTTCATACAGCATTTGTCTTGGCGGGAGTACTGAAACCGACAACCTGGCTCTCCCTTTGTGCCTGTTCACAAGGACTGGAGCAGAGATGAGAGAAACATTTTGTTCGCAATGGCCAGAGTTGTACCTGAGTCCTGCAAGGTCTTGATATGCAACAACAATTTTGTGAACTTCAGCTCACTTGAGACTCGGCCTGTATAAAAAAACCTGTCATTCAATATACCAATCTTCAGGTTTTATCAGTTTTCTGCCTTCCAGGAAACTCGCATTCTGCATTTCACTTGTGCAGAAAGGAATAAATGTTGTAAAATGCTGAAAAAATGTATTTCCCATTGAAGGTACACGTATTCCCAGAGCTTAGCCTAGTGCAATACACTCTTTTTGCATAAGTTGATTTAAATTTTACAGTAGTTGCTGCTATTGCAGTTTTAATACTAGTATATGCTAATGTAATAAAAATATGGTGCTGTGCAGTAGTATTGAGAACTGCAATTTGAATGTAAAATGTACATTTAATCTAGGATGAATACTGTCCATTGACTCATAAGGGAAGTATTTTTCTTGATTTCCTTTTCTCAACCCCCCCATAATTCGCACATGGGGAAGGCTTTTTGGGTGCGTCCTTCTGAGATAGTCATCATATGTTGATCTGAGGACTGCCCAAAGAAATTGTAATAATACACCAGAGCTATTTCAGTGCCAGTCCAGCTCTGATAAAAGCGCATGGTTACTGGATACCTATGTTGACAATTCATTCTAAAATGGCATCACATTTGTAGATTTTCTTTACATTTCTATGTAAGGTGTATTGACTGAATCACTATTAAAACTATTTTTCTAAAGCTGATATTACCACGTATTTTAAAAAGCCACATAGCGCCATGGGGCAGATGTAAATAAATGTACACCATTTGGACGTTAGGACTTTGAGTTTCAGGCAATGAGAATGGAGGTATTGCCAAATATTTCAGACTATTGTTGGCATGAGATTTTTCTTCCGTACCTAACCAGAACGTAAATCAAAAACTGGTTCAAAACCAGCATAGATGTTTCAGCTTCCCATGTTTCAAAGCCTGTACTCAGAAAGATAAGTACAGACAATGAGCTAGCCATGAACAGTGATACTACTGTACTCACCAGGCTGCAGGGACTGGTGGCTTGACTAACAACGTGGAAACATGGATTTCAGATCAAAGGCGGGAGTAGAGCGTTAGGAGGTAGAACTGCTGAAAGATAAGTAGAAACACTTTTTAATTTTAAAACTTCTTAGCAGTTGCAGTGCATTTGATGGAATGGGCTGAGTTTCAAATTTTGTTTAAATCAGCTCAAGGAATGATTGCAAGGCAAATGAAGATATTTAAATCTTCAAATGAGAAAGTATCAAGCTCAGGGGTATATGAGTATATGTCCAAGGACAGACAATTAATTGCTTGAACAAGCATCTTGCACTTCAATACAAGGTCAGGTTGAAGTAGAGGAGGCATGAAAATGGTTCCCAAGGTGCTCCCCATGGCATGAAGATTAGGTTTCCCTGAGGATGAACTCATTGCGATCAGGGCCGGCTCCAGGCACCAGCTTAACAAGCAGGTGCTTGGGGCGGCCACTCCGGAGAGGGGCGGCACGTCCAGGTATTCGGCGGCAATTCGGCGGAGGGTCCCTCACTCCCGCTCGGAGCGAAGGACCTCCCGCCGAATTGCCGCCGCAGATCGCGATCGCGGCTTTTTTGTTTTTTTTTTTTTGGGCTGCCTGGGGCGGCAAAAGCCCTGGAGCCGGCGCTGATTGCGATGCAGAATAGTGTGCCAACATCTAGCCTGTGGTTAATTCCTTGCCTAGCTGAATACATCACATACGTTAACACCACTTCAAGGTAAAAATCTGTCTATCCCAACCTGGTAGGCTGTTGTGGGTTTAATATTGAAGGGGTGTTTAAGTGGGTGCTGATCCTCTTGGTACAGTGGCAGCCACAGGGACCATTAACCTTTGGAACAAAGTACCAAGGGAAATATTTTGCATTCTTTGCCTTTTGATATCTGCACAGTAAGAACTGATGACTTTCTGAAGGATGCTTTAGTGAAAGACAAGTTACTGGGCTCAATACAGGGGTAACTGGATGAAATTCTATGGCATGCATTACACGGGAGGTCAGACTAGATGACCTAATGGTCCCCACTGGCCTTAAAATCTATGAATATCCTTATTTAGCAATCTGCCTTGCAAAGCCAGAATGGAGACATGTTTGGGAATGAAATCAAAATAAGAGTTTTCTTTCCAGATAAAGCCTCTCCTGTGGCAGTTATGACTGGATGGAGCGCTCAGGATCTAAGAGTGAGTTTCCAGAACTGGTGAAAGACTTTCTCTATAGAGAGCTCTCTCCTTTGAAAGTCACTTCCCGTGCCAGTCTGCCAGAGTGCATGCGTGGTGACCTTCAGGATGCAAAGATAAAACATCTTGACATTAGTTACCTGTTTTATTCATTTTGCTGCTGTTTGAGTGTGAACCGTTTGGCTATGACTTTATTCCAGACTGTAGTATTCACATTAGCTCTTAACCTTACATTTTCTGGGTGGCTTTGTGTAGATTTTGAAAGTTATTGTATGGTGCTGGGTTTCGGATTGGTTTTTTGACACTGGGCCATGAAAACCTCCAATTTTTGGAAGCTTTTCAGTTTTGTTTCTGATTTTTGCATGTTTCTGATAGGAAGGGCTGGTTTCGGTCCCCAAGAGCATATCAGCCAGTACATATCCAGGCCAGACATTTCATAGCACACACAGTAACACCTTGGATCCCAGCAAGGGTAGGAGGACCTTTGAGGTGTCATTGTGGAAAGGCTGTGCAGAGGAGAATCCTGTCTGAGCAGAATTAGAGTTCAGCGTTTGGCTCAGTGACCGGATTGCAAACAGATAAGGACTTCGTTTTGATTTGAGGCATCCAGAGATCTCCTTTAGTCTCTGTTGATGAACTACATGAGTGTCCTTTCAGAGGACAAGTCGAGACAAGGATGAGAGTAGACAGCAGACAGCTATACGTTCTCAGATCCAGCCTTGAAAGCATGATCCAGCTACAGAAGGGAATGCAGTGGCTGGGATTCGGTTTTTTAGGAAAATAAGGGGCTGAATTTAATCAGCATGTGGACAATGACGTTAGGAATGAGCATGCGAGCGTGCAATCGGTTTTAATGATGGTAAGATATCATTGTGAATAAATGCAGTCACTGTAACAGAACTCTAAGTTGTGTCATTAGCATGGAAACAACACAGCGGTGTGATTTATTTTCTATAATGGCATTTGCTGGTCGCTGTGTATTCCTTGTGATACTTGCTGAGAATGACTGAAAGTAATGAAAACAATGTAGCCAGTGTATTTGTCCCGAGAGCTGTGAAATATGTGGCTTTGGCTGGTGCTATTATTTAATGATTATAGATGGATTTGGGTGTACAGAGCAGTTTACAGATATAAGACGGCAGCTGCCTGGCCCATGAAGCGTGCATTCCAAATCAGACAAATTCAGTAGGGATGACAAAGGCCAGGTTCAATATGTGGATGTGTATTAGAGCTTCGGTGACTGTCCCGATATTTAGTTGTTTGTCCCGCGTCCTGACCAATGTTTGGTCAGGACGCTATTTGTCCCGATATTTCGCACTCCGGGGTTTTTTTTGCTCCACCGGTGGCCCCTCCCCCCCATGTGTCCTGATATTTTGTTCCTCTCATCTGGTCATCCTAATTAGAGCAGTGTTTCTCAACCTTTTTGATACCAGGACCGGCTTGCTTCCTTCCTAAACTGTGTCAGGGAGATCTCAGGGAGACCGGCACCGGTCCACACACCGGTCGTTGAGAAACACTGTATTAGAGCATCTTCATTCGAAGTCCTTTCCAGCACAGGTTAATTGTAAACTCATTTTAGCAGAAGATGCTTCATGTGAACCAAAACCATCCTAAATCCTTCTCGGTAGTGCACACCAATCCCTGTCAACATTTAAAATACTCATGCAGGTTATGCTTTTCACATAGTGTATCTGTCTGCTCTAGAAAATTGCCCTTTAAATATACAGGATCTTTTGATTTCCTGTTTCAAGTAACACAGGTATTGTGGTAGCAGCATTTGGACCAAAGGTTAATGTGTACCAACTTAGCAATCACAGATAGCTATTTTCATTACCCTCCATGCTTCCATGTGAATGTGACCCTCCTCTCCTATGCATTCAGGGGAAAATGCATCTTCTTTAAAAGGAGGGAATCAGTCAAAGGGGAGGTAACTTCTCCCAGTAAAAGCACTAGCAGCAGCAGCTTCCAAACACTAGCAGTAAGGGTGGGCAGTTTCATGGACGTCCTTACTCTCATGTAATTGTCTGTTCATTATAAAACTAAAGCAGTCTGCACCATTATTATTTTTAATTGTATGGAGACAGTGTTCAAAATATACAAAGAGCATTCCAAACACAGAAGTAGACCCTCCCCAGAGAGTGTATGATCTAAAGGTGAAATCAGTGTGTAATTTCAATAGGCTTCCACATTGTGTCTCTAGTCTTATGCAGGTGATCTCTGTAATTAAAGCATCTGTAAAATCATCTGCTTTCTAACTTTCAAATGTTCATCTATGTGGAAATCGAGAATTGGAGAATGCTTATTAGCAGCTTTGTACAACTGGCTTTTGAGGGAGATATCTTGTCTAAAAGTAATTGACTTATTAACTTCAGCTACATCATCTGTAAATACAAAAAATGTAGTCTTCTGATCCATCTAGGTGTTTTTAAATTTTACTCTATATCTTCACCTATTTTCGGTTAATGTATGCGTGCGGTTTTAGCAGTACTGTGGGGTTTTAGGAAGGAAAGGGTGACGAAAGACACTAAGTCATAAAGGTCGGGAGGGAGAGATTGAAACACTGGGTCTATAGATATATATCAATAAATACCAGGTAAATTAGCTCCAGCCAGCTGCCAGGCTCCGGGATGCTCGCCAGGAGGCCCGAAAGCCTTGACTCAAGCTGGAGTGCTCAGGTCTTCCAGGCTTCCTTCTGCAGAGCAGCCAATGCTATCAGCAATCAGAAGGCCTTAGCTGGCAGGAAAGCAGGCAGGTTTCTGTTGGAAGCCTGCCCGTGATTCAGTGGAAGTTTGTCGAAATTGGACCTTTTCTGCAAACCATTTGAGTTTTGAGGAATCGACATTTTCTGATGAAAAGCCATTTCACTGGAAAATTCCCGCTCAGCTCTACATGTGGCCTTTGATTTCTTGTGAAGAGGCTGTCGGAGCCGTATGTGAGGGAAGGGACTTACTGTGCCTGCACTGAATGAACTACGTGTGTGTTGCTGAGAACAGCGCCGGCTCCAGGGTTTTTGCCGCCCCAGGCAGCCCAAAAAAAAGCCGCGATTGCGATCTGCAGTGGCAATTCGGCGGGAGGTCCTTCGCTCCGAGCGGGAGTGAGGGACCCTCCGCTGAATTGCCGCCGAATACCTGGACGTGCCGCCCCTCTCCCGAGTGGCCGCCCCAAGCACCTGCTTGTTAAGCTGGTGCCTGGAGCCGGCCCTGGCTGAGAACACTGGCAGGCCAGCTTTAATGGTGGTATCTTCGCAGTTTGGGGGAGTTTGAGATAGGGGAGTAAGGCTCATAACGTCCAACAGAGTGCTAAAAACGTATCAATTCAGGCTGTTAGGTGAGAGGATTTGGAGAATCCCGGCCCAACACATGCAGAAGGGAGCTCAGAGCTGGTAGAAAAGGTTGTGACCAAACCCAGAAGTCCTTACTCTCAGGCTTCTGTGGAAGGACAGCAAGTCTTAGCCCAGATATTTTTTTAAACTTCCTTTTTGTTAAAATGGCCCAGTGCTGCCAAAGCACATAAAAATGATGGGTGACTGCCAGCCTCCGAGTGAAATATCAGACACAAAGGGACAGGTTTTCAGCTGGTGTCAATCGGAATACCTCTGTTGTCTCCAGTGGAGTTATGCTGATTTCCAACAGATGAGAATTTGACCCCAAATCTTCAGAGGAGGAGAAATATACCAGCTCTCGTCTAAACCCAGAGCAGCAAAATAGAGCATAGGGAGCGGGGAGAAAACTGCAAGTCATTTGCATCATTTCAAAGTTATCATTATCTGCAACCAGTTGACCATTTGTTCTGCTTGTTCAGCTAACAGTACACCAAGGGATCAATGGCCAAACAAATAAACATATGGATCTAGCTGGAAGCCACCAGTCCAGCATAGAGGGAAAACTCCCCTATCTGTCAAGGCTAGAAAATAGCCCCCACATCACCCTGAAATGGAAAGGGAAGGAGAACAGCATGGTACCAAACCACAGTCATGAGCACAACACAAATACTTGGGCCTTGACTTAGTCCCTGATACAGCAGAATCGAAGGACTTGAAGTCTGTCCTTAGGATTTTTATTTTAAACTGGTGTAATTTAAGAAGGAACCCAAGCCCTGAACACACATGCAGGGGAAAGGACCTGCTCTTAATATCAGGCTGACGTGGGTGGAGTTTGGGTGTTAAGCAGTGCAAGAGTTTTCCAGAAAGGATGGGTGGTCTAAGCAGATGCCATTTCACCCACACTTTTGATTGCCCTCAGCTGCTCCTTGTAGTTTCCAAAGGGCTAAGGATGTGCCTTGCACAGTTCAGTTCCCTCTCAGCATTCAAACACAGAAGAAATAAGATAGGCAGTCTGAATTCACAAGCCACAAACTTTGATTTCGCTCTATGATGAAATCCTGGATGGCTACTAGCCATGCTGTTGTTATTGGGATCACAACAATGCTTAGAGGCCACACCTGAGATTAGCGCTCCATTGTGTTAGGTGCTGAGCAAACACAATGAAGGGTCACTCAGCAGGTCAGTGGCTGATCTGGGAACAAAACCCAGGGCTTCGGATTTCCAGTTCAGCGTCCTATCCACTGGAGCACGTTGCCTTCCAGCAGCACTGTGCCGGACCTGTGTACATTTCAGAGTTCCATAAAGACTAGTGCAGGAAATAGACAAAGGGAAATGACTGCTCTGTGAATGTCATTCCATCACTTTTGCTGATACGGAGTTTGTCTCATTGCTGAGTACTGTTCACACTGAATAAGAAATGGTTCCTTTGTCAGCCTGACAATATATGAAAGGAGCTCCATGAATAATAATACATGAAGGTGCCTTGCAGTAAATTAGTCTTCTCTAAGTTCATAACTACAAGAAAATTAAAATGGAAAAGAGATTGCAGTAAGATCCTTTGTGACATGCTGCATTACATTAACTAAAATCCATGTTACTTGTTGAAGCAGTACCAAAGTGCTAAGTAATAATTATTGCAGTCTTGAGACTCATGCAAAGCCAGCCCTTAAGGGGCAGTTTCTAGACTTGTTTACATTGGTATAAACTGATAAGGGCTTCAGTGGTGTTTCCTTTGATTTACACTGGTCTAAAATCTTCCAAATTTATTATGAGTCTCATTATATTTGGTATTTTCCTTAAAGCATCAGCTCCTGGAGTTACGTGACTAGATGAGAATATCAGTTTCCCTTTTGAAAAAAGGGAGGTCCAGAGAAAAATGTACAAACACTTCAGGGCTCAAAACCCAGAGGTCAAGTAAACAGAACCTAGAATGTATTGTTTTAAAATCTCATGATTTCTAAAGCAAGCTCATGATTTTGGGGACCTGACTCATGATATTGGAACACTTGGGGTTGGCATTCTGACTATGGCTATGCCTAAAAGAGTGGTCTGGGCCATGAAGAAAATGGAATGGCACGTTGGTGTTACGTACATACTGGCTAAGTAACAGTGTTTCTTTCCAGCATTCAGCATTCTATCCTGGGCCTGTTCTGACACCATGATGATGATGATAATCTTTGCTCCTGTAGTGGCTTCATCGGAGAGCCTCACAACACACCTGTGAGATACAGAACTATTAAATCTTCAGATAGGGAAACTGAGGCACGGAGCTATTAAAGGGACACCAACTTAACACATAAGAACATAACATACGAACATAAGAACGGCCATACTGGGTCAGACCAAAGGTCCATCTAGCCCAGTATCCTGTCTTCCGACAGTGGCCAGTGCCAGGTGCCCCAGAGGGAATGTACAGAACAGGTAATCATCAAGAGATCCATCCCCTGTCGCCCATTCTCAGTTTCTGGCAAACGGAGGCTAGGGACACCATCCCTGTCCATCCTGACTAATAGCCATTGATGGATCTATCCTCCATGAACTTATCTAGTTCTTTCTTGAACCCTGTTATAGACTTGGCCTTCACAACATCCTCTGGCAAAAAGTTTCACAGGTTGACTGTGCATTGTGTGAAGAAATACTTCCTTGTGTTTGTTGTAAACCTGCTGCCTATTAATTTCATTTGGTGACCCCTAGTTCTTGTGTTATGAGAAGGAGTAAATAACATTCCTTAATTTGCTTTCTCCACACCAGTCATGATTTTATAGATCTGAATCATATCCCCCCTTAGTCGTCTCTTTTCCAAGCTGAAAAGTCCCAGTCTTATTAATCTCTCCTCATACAGCAGCCATTCCATACCCCTAATATTTTTTGTTGCACTTTTCTGAACCTTTTCCAATTTCAGTATATCTTTTTTGCGATGGGGTGACCACATCTGCACACAGTATTTAAGATGTGGGCGTACCGTGGATTTATAGAGAGATAATATGATATTTTCTGTCTTATTATCTATCCCTTTCTTAATGATGCCCAACATTCTGTTCGCTTTTTTGACTGCCGCTGCACATTGAGTGGATGTTTTCAGAGAACTATCCACAATGACTCCAAGATCTTTTTCTTGAGTGGTAACAGCTAATTTAGATCCCGTCATTTTATATGTATAGTTGGGATTATGTTTTCCAATGTGCATTACTTTGCATTTATCAACACTGAATTTCATCTGCCATTTTGTTCCCCAGTCACCTAGTTTTGAGAGATCCTTTTGTAGCTCTTCGCAGTCTGCCTGGGACTTAACTATCTTGAGTAGTTTTGTATCATCTGCAAATGTTGCCACCTCACTGTTTACCCCTTTTTCCAGATCATTTATGAATATGTTGAACAGCATTTGGCCCAGTACAGACCCCTGGGGGACACCACTATTTACCTCTTTCCATTCTGAAAACTGACCATTTATTCCTACCCTTTGTTTACTATCTTTTAACCAGCTACCAGTCCATGAGAGCACCTTCCCTCTTATCCCGTGGCAGCTTACTTTGCATAAGAGTCTTTGGTGAGGGACCTTGTGAAGGCTTTCGGAAAATCTAAGTATGCTATATTCACTGGATCCCCTTGGTTCACATGCTTGTTGACGCCCTCAAAGAGTTGTAGTAGATTGGTGAGGCATGATTTCCCTTTACAAAAACCATGTTGACTCTTCCCCAACAAATTATGTTCATCTACATGTCTGACAATTTTGTTCTTTACTACAGTTTTAACCATTTTTCTGGGACTGAAGTCAGGCTCACCGGCCTGTAATTGCCAGGATCACCTCTGGAGCCCTTTTTAAAAATTGGTGTCACATTAGCTATCCTCCAGTCATTTGGTACAGAAGCTGGTTTAAATGATAGGTTACAGACTACAGTTAGTAGTTCTGCAATTTCACATTTGAGTTCCTTCAGAACTCTTGGGTGAATACCATCTGGTCCTGGTGACTTATTACTGTTCAGTTTATCAATTTGTTCCAAAACCTCCTCTAATGACACACCTCAATCTGGGACAATTCCTCAGATTTCTCACCTAAAAAGAATGGCTCAGGTGTGGGAATCTCCCTCACATCCTCAGCCGTGAAGACCAATGCAAAGAATTCATTTAGTTTCTCCACAATGGCCTTATCGTCCTTGAGTGCTCCTTTAGCATCTCAATCGTCCAGTGGCCCCGCTGGTTGTTTAGCAGGCTTTCTGCTTCTGATGTACTTAAAAAATTTTTTGCTGTTACTCTTTGAGTCTTTGGCTAGCTGTTCTTCAAATTCTTTTTTGGCCTTCCTAAATATATTTTTACACTTCATTTGCCAGAGTTTATGCTCCTTTCTATTTTCCTCACTAGGATTTAACTTCCACTTTTTAAAGGATGCCTTTTTGTTTCTCACCGCTTTTTTTACTTTGTTGTTTAGCCATGGTGGCACTTTTTGGGTTCTCTTACTCTGTTTTTTAATTTGCCAACTGGAACAAAAAAGAGTTTAAAGTAATATCAGATCCCATGGCTGCCCTAGAATCCCTCCGCCAATCCTATTTGATTATTTTAAGAATATTTTCCCTCCCATGTAGCTGTGGAAAAGACCCACACGAAGAGCAGGGAACTATGACTGAGCAAAGCCCACATCTGGTAGACATTGAGCACACGTCTAACTTACACACTGGGTAATCCTGTCGACATGGACTCCCGGACTGTGGCATAACCATTTGGGGAAAACTGTGAAACAAACCTTACACAAGTGCCATCAGGTGCACAACGGCGGCTCCCTGAAAAACCTGACAAAACATTCCATTGTCTTTAGTCTCTCTCAAGTGGAGTAATCTCGGGTGCCACTTGTAGCAGAAATAGGTAACGAGTGCTTCGGTTTTAAACTGGGTGTATGTCGTCTAGGGTCACGCAGGGAGTTTGTGGTAGAAATGAGTAGAGAACCCAGGTTTCCTGACCCAGTGTAGTACCTTCCCCACAGTCCATCCTTATCTCTTACCACATTTCCTCCTCGGGCCCAGAGGAAGGGGGTGGGAAAAGAGCTGCGCAGCGTGGCAAGGCTGTTGGTTTCGTTACCGCAGCTGCCAGGGCCGTACTGCGAGACTTCTCAGCGCTGCTTTGACTAGTAGTTTGAAGAAGCCACATAGAGACCATCAGGTGGAGAGATGTCCTGAGAGCCAGTGAGATTCGAAATTGCTCCAGCAGGTATTTATTTACTGCCACCATAGTTTCCTCTGTGGGCAGCGTGGGGACGATGAGTGACTGTGAGATGGGAAATGGAGTTTTCATTTCGTGGGCATGGAAAAGAAACGCGAAACGCTTTACAGTGAGCGGTAGAAATCTCAGCACGCGGAGGAATGTTTGGGAACGGGGGGGGGCAGATTTACTGAGAGATGATAGCCAGACAGATTGTTCCGGAGTGCCGGATTGAGCCGTAGGGTCAAATGAGCTGGCCCGTGTCAGGCGGCGTCCGGCCTCGACTCTGCTGGAGCTGGCACTGTGCTGCTGGGTGTGAGGGAGGAGGGACAGGCGCGAACTCCTATTCATGGGGTCACATCCCGGGGCCACCACAGCTATAGACATTAGGGGGAGGACAGAAGTGGGGCTGATGCGGGAGGGTTCTGTTCCCAACCCCCAAGTCAGGCCTTTCTCCCGGTGGAAGTTTAACCCTTCATATTTGAGGCGGCAAGCCAGAGATGGGCGTCAGTGACTACAAACAGACCACAGGCAGAAAAATCCGAGCCCCGGCATTGAGTAAAACATTTTAGCATCAGAAAAGAGGCACCAGTGAATCAGTGATGAAACAAACATTTGGGACTTTCCCATAACTGTAAAGTACTTGAAGAATTATTAATGCCATCCCGTCACACACTTTAAAATACCAGTGCGCTAGGGTGACCACCCTTCCCGAATTGGGCGGGACAGTCCCGAAACGCAGAGTTCAAGTCCTCCTGCTGAGCTGAAGGACTCTGGGACACCATTTGTCCCGGATTCCCTGCGGCACTGCTCTGTGCCTGCCCAAGGCTCAGGGGCAGCGCCAGCCTCTTCCTGATGGGAGGGGGGCTGAGGTGGGCCTTAGCCCCCATTGCTATGAGGCCCCACCCCCTGCTCCTCCTTTCCCCCAAGGCCCTGCCCCCTGGCCAGGCCAGAAGCCATAGCCCAGAAGTAGTAAGAGCTGCCCAGGAAGTTCGGGCTATTGTGGGGAGCCCCGGACCCTCCTCCTGCCCTGGGCGGTGCACCCCGGGGAGTGGGGACATGGGACAGGGCACCCCGGCCCCCTCCTGGCCTCGGGGGGAAGAGGAGGAACCAGGGATGGGTCCTTGGGGGTGAAGTAGGGGGGCAGGGGCAGGGCCACGGAGGGGAGGCGGTGCTCCTGCATGTGTCCCACTTTTCCCTTTTGAGAAGTTGGTCACCCTACAGTGAGCTCAAGTGAATTGGAAAATCCTCCTTTCGAAATCTCCACTGAAACTCGAGGGGACAGGAGAACCCACTGAACCATGTGTTCCTCCTTGACATGGCACGGAAAATGGTCATACAAGAGACAAGTACGTTGGCAGTCCCAGCGTCTCTGGGGCATGTAGGGACAGCAAAGGTGTGTCTTTGCCCTGCCTTTCCACACTGCCCCATGTAGGGGGAGCACCACAGTGGGGTCATCTGAGTATTCCCTGCCATTGCCAGAGCCCTGGGCATTGGTGCATCCCAGTCCCTCCTGTTCTCTGCCTCTGACACACAACAGTTTGTCCTCCTGATTCTTGGGCTTGCTGTGGAGGTGCGGCTGGTGCTTAGTGGCCTGTGATAGCCTGGAAATCAGACTAGCTCTCGTGGTTCCTTCTGGCCTGAAACTCTGTGACTTTATCTAAACAAATTATATTGTGGTTTGCAGAAAAAAACACCTTGCCTTAAATGAACGTTAACAAAAGGCAATAGTACGTTCCTTATTTGCTGTTCTCGAAGCCCTGTGAATTAGTCTGCCTTTACATGGGATGGAATTTGTCCCCAAGAATGCAATTCTAAGGTTTTCTGTAGCTGCTTCCTTGCACATGAACAGAGCATTGGTATGACTTTCTGCTGTATGCAGAGAGTAACGGTATTGCAAACCCGGCCATAATAAACAAAAGCTCTGTGATAATGTACTGCAGCATTACCAGGTGTGGGGGCCATGATATTTAGATGGGACTAGCGATGTTGAGTGGCCAATTTGAGACATCTTAAAGGGGCCTGGTTTCTGGAAGTGCTGAGTCGTAAACCTCTGAAAATCAGGCTCCTATAAGGGTATGTCCAATTGAGGGCCCAGACTCACTAGTCGCTTTGGAAAACCTCGGCCCATATTTTCATTTAAAGCGGGCACTGCAAAAGTTTTTTTCCCCCTAGTGGGTCATTGTAGCTTCATTGGGGCATGTCACAGGGTACGCCTGCCCTGTAGCGCCCCCCGCTGGCCAGTGTGGTTCAGGTGCGGCCTGTCCAAGTTTCCTCTTCACAAGTCTATGCAACCCAGCTGTTCAAAAAAATTCCTCCTTCTGGGTCCAGTTTATTAAGTCCTCCACAAAGTCTTTCAAAAGAAAAGTCAGACTTACCAAGCCTTCACCCCAGTTTCAGCTGGGCCCAGCCCATTCCCTGGGGGTCTGCCCTCTCTTTAAGAGTTAATTTCTTTCATCCCAGTCCCAAATGGAGCCCAGCCCTGCCTCCCTGCACATCTGTCTCCCTGCTTTCCCAGCACCATTGCCTGGAGTTTGGCCTTCTCCACGGGCCTTCCCTCCTGGTGTCTTCTCCCTGCTGACTCAGGGCCCTGCAAGAGCCTTCTGACCCCTGCCGTGTCTGCTGGCATCTGCCAACAACCAGAACTGCCTCCCCTTTCATAAGGCCCAGGTGCCTTCCTTTAAGCCTGTTGGGCAGCAAGTGTCAGTCCAAGGGCACTGGACCCTGCCCCCTCAGAGAGCCAATCACTCTGATGGGGCCCCAGTCGTTTTTGGGGTCCCGGTTCCACTGCTTTCTGCTTTTCCTTTGTCACATGCAGGCTGAGCAGATGCCCTTCTGTTCCAGCGCGGCTCCAGCCCCCACTGCAGATTATCAGATGATGTGATTAAAACGGAAGGGTCTCGGCCACGCTGCCGTCACCGGTGAGGTGTCTCTCAAGCTCCGGGGCTTGTCTAGGGGAGTTCAGAGGAATTGCCTAAAGGTGTGAAGTTAATGGGCATAAATTAAAGTGCATTAAACCCCCCTGTGAGTGTCTCATTGGGAAGTAAAATGGCCTTAGCTCACTGTAGCTTAATCCCCCCCCAATTGAATCCTTAATCAGTCTCTTGAGTATTTCCACACTATCTAGTCCTGCCGTAAAAGCCGATTATCCTGAATTCTGGGCCTCTTGCTGCATGGTTTCAGAATTAAAGCTAGTTTCATGGCATTGCTGGCAAGGTCACTGGCTGTGTGGAAGTAAATGAGTGAGTCAGACACGGCGGACTGCAGAAATGTCTGTTCTTGCATGCGTCTAAAGAAGGAAGCAGCACGCACATTGTCCTTTGGCAGCTCTCCTGTGCTTGTGGGTTTGAGGAGGGGTCTCTGGAGTGTCTTTGTCTTTCTCACCCAGCTAATTGTTTTGAGGTTTTTCCATATGACCTACCCCTGCCTGTTGCACTGGGTGTGTTAGCAATGGGAAGGGGTTGTTCAAAGGATTTGACCCGTCAGGGGTCCTGTGGTTGGACTATGTTTTGGTGTATTTAAAATGTTACTGTCAAAGTATATTGTAAGCAATTCTGTACGAGCCACTGCTGTGGGGTTTATACACCTCAGCTGAGTGAAGTCTTGATTTGCCATTTAAAGGAATGGTTACAGGGATGTCCGAAGAATACACCTAACTTAAATGATGCAAATAGTTGTGCAGAATGTCCAAGAAGTTACACGGGAAATGATGTGAATAGGAAGCAACACGGAGAGACTTACAACCTCGTCACACTGCTAATCGGAAGCCAAGCCGTTCTGTGCTGAAGTAAATCAGTTTGTGGCGAGTGGCAGGCAGGTAGGGGAGCCGGACTACATGCAGGGCCTTTTCCTGTGTGAGGTAGGTTTCTGCAGTAGATGTAAGGGAGTGTGGCACTTACACCGGATGGGGAATCCCAGCCTGTGTCCCTCACTGTGCAGTGCCAAAGTTTTCCAGGGTAGATCCTTAGAGCTGGGAGAGGCAGCTGTGGTTTAGTGGCCCCAGATGGCGGAGCAACTCTGCAACTGCTGCTGTCTTCTCCATTCACCTTTTGGAAATAATTCTTCTGCTTCTTCTGTACCTCTTTGCTCCTATGGCCCCATCTCGTGCTCAGCCCTGGGTGGCACAGTAGCAGGTGCAGTGTCCCTCTGGAGTCCAGACAGGGATTGCTGCCTCTTCCTCCAGGGGCTGGCTTCACTTGTTCCCCCAGCCACGGCTGGCCTAGGCGTGAGGAGCTGAGCGCTGGTGTAGCACTGTGATTCGTTGGATGGCTCCTCTTGGTGCTGCCATGAGATGCTCCAGCTGGCCTGCACCTTCCCAATTAGACAAGATTGCGATGCAGGTGTGATGGTGAAATAACTTCCCTACCCTCCAAACAAGGGATTCTGCATAACTCTATTGGCTAAGCAGCTCATTAATGAACTGGAAATCATCTGTGCATAAATGTTTACAGTGCCCTGACCGTGACGTTGCACTCCATATGCTTTATGAAAATATGCTTATGGGTGTGAATATGATGTAACTGGAATATGCTTTATGCAAAGGGTCTCTTGTAAGGTATCATTACAGAGCATATAATCTACTGGGATCCAGGACTTAACGAGTTCTGGAGGTGCAATGTGCTATTGAAAAGCAAAATATTGTCATCTCTCTTAGCAGGAACCAGGCACTCTCAAATATGGACCCCATTTTAATAGAGAGATTGCCTGGAGGACTATTGGATTTCATGGGACTGCAATCAAGCAGCATTTCTGTGGCACCTACAGCAATTACAGTATTTACATAGAAAGGTAACATTGGGAAAGTACTTAGTGTGGGCTTATCACCTGGGAATGAGAAGCAGAGGAGCCAGCACAGAGTGAGCAGCGGTCTCTCTGCAGACCCAGTGAGAGTTCCACGGATTCCACAGGCCCCACTTGGAGAACCGCTGTTAGAACATGTTGGGTTCTCCTCTGACCTGAATGTGAATTTCTTCTTCATGTAAATCCTGTCAGAAAAACTGGAATACTTTGGGACGTTTATTTAGGAACCTTCTCTACTTGCAGTTAATTAGCTGTTAGAAAATATGCTAATTCCAACATAAACATGATTTAAAGATAAATATGCTTGTTCTGTTCTGAATTAAATCCTTCTTTTGACCCGCTCAGTCTTAAGAGCTGGAGATTCTAATGTGCCTAAATCTGGGTGGAGGAGAGGGAAAACAAACCGCATTAGTTGTAATACGAGGGTATCTGTGGAACACGGATGAGGTGCTGATCACAAAGGGCCAGATCCTCAACTGGTGTAAACCATCATAAATGGAACTACAGTGACTTACACCAGTTGAGGATCTGGGCCTTGAACTAAATGTGTTCTTCCTTACCAGGTCACTAAAGGAGAAACTGTGAAATATGCCACTTTACATATAGTTTTACAGGCTGTGCTAGCTTTTTATTAATTTTATGTTCCATTAGTAGTCGCATCACATAAAAGAGATGAGCACTTTCTCCCGGATAGGCTTGTAATATATGTCTGTGCCTCAGTCATAAATACTCATAGAAAGGAGAGCAAGAGACCAGTAAATAAAGCAAATCACTGTTGCTGTGCCCTTTTGGGTAATATTAGTGTGAAAAAGAAAACAGATTATCACTCGGATAGTCTCTTCTCCATATGAGGCCCAAGTAAATAAAACAGAAAAGAAAAAATTAGACATGGGTGTAGTATGTGACTCTGCGGTGAAATTTTAATGAGGAAGCCAGTGTGCACTTGATACTTCCAGATCAGAACAGTCAGTGCTGAGTAATGTAGCTAAGATTTGGTTGTGTGACAAAGGAGAGCAGCTATATTTCAGGGTTTTACTATCCGAGATGTCTCTTGGAATTTGAATTGAATTTCTTCTGGTGTCTTGGCTTGGAACTTATCATTTTCTTTTTGTAGCTTGATCCTTAATTTTTAGATGGATTGAATTGTACCATGCAAGGTCTTGTGGCTGGAAGAGTTTGGTGAGATGCAGAAGGAATGCCTTTCTCAAGCTATTTAATTGAGGAATGCTAATGCTATTACTTGCTTTGTAATATTTTCTAGAAACTTTCCTGCCAGTAGTAATTATTCAGTTCTAGACTTGATGGATTATTTATTTTATTATGATTTGAAAACAATGTTACCTTTTGATCTTCATTACTTTCCACTATCTTATCACCATGACCTTAGGTTGGTGAGCAGGTTAAGGGCGTAGCACTGGCATGATAAGATTTGCTTTGCTTGGGAGACACAAAATAAAACCAAAAACCAGTTCATATTTATCAACATTTACAAAATTCCATGGCCAGGTTCAATTTCAAACAGCAGAGGGAGATTGTTTTATAATGCTATTTCCTGGGTAAATGACATTATAGAATTTCTTTGATTACACATCTTTTGGGTTTTGAAAATATACAATTTATTTTGGATGCTGGATCGTAATGAGCTTGCTGGCATCTCATTGGATTATTTCCAGCTGGCAACAAGCCCTGGGCCATGATTAGAGTTTGTTTTTCATTTTTGGGTGTGTTTCCAGTTGCTTTACTCTAGGATTAGTCCAACACTGAGATGAGAAGACCCTTTGCTGTACCTTGGAGCCTGACCATCTTTTGCTACGATCTTCTAGCTCCCCCAGACTGGGTCAGTACTTGGATGAGGGAGCTGCGGGGAACAGCACCTGTCTCCAGGCCACAGGAAGTCGTATGTTGACAATTCAGTGGATGCTGCTGCTCTCCGAGTTGGTTTTGAGCCAGTAGTCAGAGGCTGTGCTAGGGGGAATTGTGCTGATGGACATGCTGTCTTTTGTATAGTTTGCCTGAAAGGGGTTTAGGCAGCTGGTCCCTTTACTTCACCACTCCTCCATCCCTAGGCTCACAGAGTGGACAGAGCCAACAAGGATATATTAGGGCTGCATTAACATTTGAGTGAAAACCCCTCTGTGCGGCGGAAGTTTCCTTTATGCGGCAAGGAGGGGATTCATGGGAAGTCACAGGTTGGCTTCACTGGAGCCCAGCACTACAAGGAAGTCAAAGGATGTGGGCAGTGAGTCCTAGAGCTGGGACAGAGGAGCAGGGCCTCTGTGCCTCCAGCAGATCTCCTAGGATCCTCAGTTTCCCTGGGACAGGGAATATAGCCCCAGCAATTGCAGTGCCCTCACTATCAAAACTGGCAGACAGACATACAAGTGTCTCTGAGAACCAGCCGTTTTATACAGACAGACAGTGGCATTCACAAATGAAGCCATCTGAATGAAATGTATTGTTATGTTTGTTGTTCCTTTAAGATTAAGCTCAAGGGTTTTCAAATAATCATGCATCAGAATACGTATTTTAAAAAGCCTTCGCTCGATGAAATTAGCAACTGAAACATCATCCTTCCAATTCTTTCACAGCAAGGACATTACAAATAAAGCCCTGGTGGAGGCTAACACAACAATGAATTCCATGAGATGGGATTCAAATGAGATCTTTGTGAATTAAAGGGATTAATCCTAACATTTACAGCAGCTGTAGCTCTTTCCATTGGGGATTTAAACCTTGTTGCTCCGGAATTGGCATGCAGACCGCAAACTCAGCACACGTTACAGAAGACAAAAATGGAGATTAATTATAAATCACGCTGGGTGCAAAACGATATTATTCTGAAAACTTTAGGGAACTATTATATACTGTGTGAAGGTTGTAGAGGTTGGTTTGTGGTCTTACAAAGAAATGTATATGGGTGGTTAGGCAGCTCAGACAGGCTGTACTTTTTTGGTATATGGTTAAGTTGCTAACTCACTCTGTTAGTTTCCTTCTTTGGAAAAGTTCTTCAATGTGAACAATAAACAGTCATTCCTCAATGAAGGTCTTCATGAATCTCCGCCTACTGATACTGATTGCTATATAGAGACTAGGCAAAGCCACAAGGTTTTATCATACTGCGATCTGGAGATTGTACAAAACATTTACTACATAATAGTCAAAGTGTGTGACTCAGGAGGACTACACATTGCAATGATGTTTCTGTTATTTCTTGGGCCCTACCTTTATATCCTCCCTAGGTCACAAGTGAACATGAGTTTGATTGGCTCATTCTAGATGCTGGTGGATAGTCATTCACATAAGACCTCCGCATAGTTTGCACAACTGAGCATGGTTGTCTATGGAGACTCTCGAGGCTACAATATTAGGGCTTGATCCAAAGTCCATAGAAGTGAACGGGAACCTTTCCACTGGTTTCAGTGAGTCAGGCTCAGGCCATTAGTAGGTCAGGAGGGAGGTGTATTTTTAGAGTTTTTATGGAAGTTTACATATCTCCTGTCTCCACTGCTCCTGGATCTTGCAAAACATTTTGAAATATTAAACCGACAAAAGTGTAGCGTTAAGAGAGCACAATGTACTTTAAGAAGTGAAAGTACAATACTGCCTTTATAGCTAATATCCAGAAATGCATATAATATACTCCAACATGATCAAACTAGTTTGGTGTCATTTTTATTCTTCCTATGAAATGTAGCAGTCCTTAGTCCAGAGATCAATAATGTGAAGTGAATCCCGCTCTTACACTCTTTTCAGGCATTGCACTTATTTCTTATCAGTTCTGTTTTCTGACTGCATTTAAAGCCTCGAGTTCTTCCTTTTTGAAACACTTTGATGTTCTCATCTGTCTGACAAGCTGTAGTAGGATCGTAGTCTTCATTAATGCAATTCTCTAGGACAGGGGTAGGCAACCTATGGCACGTGTGCCAAAGGCGGCACGCGAGCTGATTTTCAGTGGCACTCACACTGCCCGGGTCCTGGTCACCGGTCCGGGGAGCTCTGCATTTTAATGTAATTTTAAATGAAGCTTCTTAAACATTTTAAAAACCTTATTTACTTTACATACAACAATAGTTTAGTTACATATTATAGACTTATAGAAAGAGACCTTCTAAAAACGTTAAAATGTATGACTGGCACGTGAAACCTTAAATTAGAGTGAATAAATGAAGACTCGGCACCCCACTTCTGAAAGGTTGCTGACTCCTGATCTAGGAGGTATCTACCAATGTTAAGTATCAGAGGGGTAGCCGTGTTAGTCTGGATCTGTAGAAGCAGCAAAGAATCCTGTGGCACCTTATAGACTAACAGACGTTTTGCAGCATGAGCTTTCGTGGGTGAATACCCACTTCTTCTTCGTCTGTTAGTCTATAAGGTGCCACAGGATTCTTTGCTGCTTTTACCAATGTTAAATAAGTCTTTAAAACTTTGAATAAAGTTCTAGTTTTCTTCATGAATAAAGTTTTACCTCTGCAGTTATTTTTACCTTGAAATAATATTCATATTAACATCTAGGAATTTTTTTCTCCTGGGAAGTAGTAATATGATTGCAGGACAAAGTACCTAACTAAAAGAGGATTTTATGCTACTTGTGTGCAGGGAGGGGTGTTTGCAAGAATAAATGTCTTACAATTTGAAAAAGGTCATTTAAACAAACTAAGCATTTGATACTTTGGAGGCATATGATTATAAATTGTTTTCTGATCTGGCTTTAGGATTTTTCTCATTAATTTTTGCATGTTAAATTTTTCATTGAGGTGGAGTCAAATTTAAAATTATGAAAAATATGAGATAGATTAAAAGACAGAACCGACGGGCTTCTGAGCAAATTATGTCAGATAACGTGGAGCTCAGGAACCCCAAATTAATGAACTTGGCTGCCACCGAGTATAACAACTGGGAACAGCAGATTTCAGTTCTTGACTATAGTGCGGTGAATAATTCATTGCAATTTCATGTCTGAGCTTGGCGTTTCAGAGACATAATGTAATATGCCATGAGCGTATCAGTCCCTTGAGGCAATAACAAGGGGCCATACATGGGAGGAACGGGTTAGAAAATGGAAATTTACACTGAATATCTGACAACACGTCCCAAATGGCCTGTGGAAGTAGGAAGTGCCCCATTGCTTGGGGACATTTAGGATCATTATGGAAAACAAACGGGTATACTGTAGGTTGCAATCCCAGCTGGGCACGGGGATGGACTCTGAGCTAATAAAACCATAGCTGCTGGAGCTGGAGAGCTCTGTCTGGCTATGGGTACATCCCCTTAGCATTAACAGAAGTTGGTACGTTCATCAAGGAGCACGTATACTCTGAAGTCTTTCTAAATGATTTCAGAGGTATTTTTCTCTCTTCTCCCAATGTTTTATACTTCCATAACCGCTTTCCTGGCAGCAATAATGCTATGAACCTGTAGCCAGTTTAAGGTGTTGGACATAAGCCTTATCAGATCTGTTTCTGAAAAGACAAAATAGCAATTTTTGCAAAAAAAAATGATAGGAAATTAAAACATTGCTAGAATGCAGGAATTTACTATTGCGTTTAATCCACAAACTGCACAGTAGATTTTTAAAACTCCTGAGTGCTCTCCCATCCTGTTGGAGTAGGAAAACAAAATCTACAGTAATTTCATTAGACTAATGTGTTGATTCTTTTCCATTTTTGAGAGCAAAAAACTTCATGCCATTGGGTAAAATTCACTCCTGTGCACAGAGCCAGTACCAGGGCTATGCGTGCCTGACATTCCACTTGGCTTTATGTAAGCTCTCTTCCCGGAGGTAAATTTTATCCATTAAGTGTATGCCCTACTGCTTCTAATGCAGGACTCATTCTCTAGCCAGATGCTGGCTGTTTGATCTCAAACTGCAGGAAAATCCACTTCATTTAATAGGTGTAACCAGTGTACGAGTTGTGTGTCAGAGTTTAATTTGAAGTCTAATCCTAATACTAAAAATCCCTCCAAATCCTTGATACTATACTATGAAATAAATGTTTAAAATCCACCCTGAGAACAAATAACCTTAATTTTTAATTCACCTGTTCAGTAATATTTGATGTCTGTTGGAGACATTGGCTAGGCTTTAGGTCATTCTTTTTTCCACCTATTACATTATAACATTAGAGATGTGGTTTTGAATTCGCATATGGCCATGTTGGAAATTGATTTATTAGCAATGAGGTATTGCCAAACATTGAAAAACCATGAGCCAGAACTCCCAACATCATGAGATTTGCTTTAAAATGATGAGAAAATAAATTTTGGGTTCTTCTAATTTACTTTCTCTTTTTTGAATATTTAGAATTCTTGTTTTCATGTTTCTCTGTGCAGCCATGAGGACTAGATGTTTTCTTTTTAAATTAAGATTGCGATTCTCACATAATTACCTGACTCCAGGAGCTGAGGCTTTAAGAAAACACCAAATATTGCAAGACTGATGATGAAGTTGCAAGAGTTTGCAATGCTATTGCATTAGACCTAAAATTAAACCCTTCCACCAATCTAACGGTTCTGTAATTCTGATGGTTATATCAAGGCTCCATTTGGGCAACTCCTATCCAGTTGCTTTTCGCCTTGGCTAAGAGATCAGCTTTCTATCCCTTAGGTACTGCTACAGCCCCATTATCATAGTGTCTGAGCACCTCACAATCTTGTACCGAGTCATCCTCACACACCTCAGCGCAGCAGCGAAGTGCTGTTATCCCCATTTTCCGGAATAGACTAAGACCAAGGTCACACAAGAAGTCTGTGGTGGAGCAAGGAATTAAAACTGGGTCTCCAAAGTCCCAGGCTAGTGCCCTAACCACGTTTCCTTACTTCCTTACTTCTGCCACATTTTGAAGACGCTCTACCTGATTCTCTACTGCCCTGTGCCAGTGGGTCAGGTGGAAAGGGCATGAGACACCTCTGTGAGGCCCTGGGGAACATTCACAGGGAAGTTTGTTTTAATCTCTCTTCAGCTGGACAATTCAGTCCCTGTGTTTAACCTGCCTTGGGTACAGCTAAGTAAATAGACTTCCTCTGCCCTCTCCCCCCACCTCACCCCTCCCAGCCCTCCAGTTGTTTTTGTCTCTTAAGCAGGTTATAAGTTTTATTTAACATGCTCAGCAGGGATGGGAAGGATGGTGAATTGCTGCTGCAGGAACATCTGTCCCTTTCCTGCACTGCTCCCTGGGCACACGTTATCCAACACAGTGTACAGTGGCCATGTCCCCATGTTTGAAGGAGATGCTGGTTTAGGGGAAAGTCCCTTTGCTTTTCTTGGATTCAGGCTGGAAGTTCCTGGCATCATGAACATTTTTAGATGTGATGATTCAGTATCAAAAGCAGGGCTGTGGGTTGGTCAGAAATGTCTTCTGATAGGAGAGAGATGCTGCTTCCCCGGCATGCATATGGAGTCTCCCCAGAGCACTCACCATGGGACTCCCTGCAGGACACCTGGAGTGTCCGGGATCCAGCATTTTACTTGCAAATCAGTTTGAAGACTTTTTTTTAAACCTCATCATAATAAATGGATAACATAACATAAGAACATAAGAACGGCCGTACCGGGTCAGACCAAAGGTCCATCTAGCCCAGTCTCCTGTCTACCGACTGGCCAATGCCAGGTTCCCCAGAGGGAGTGAACCTAACAGGCAATGATCAAGTGCTCTCTTTCCTGCCATCCATCTCCACCCTCTGACAAACAGAGGCTAGGGACACCATTCCTTACCCATCCTGGCTACTAGCCATTAATGGACTTAACCTCCATGAATTTATCCAGTTCTCTTTTAAATGCTGTTATAGTCCTAGCCTGCACAACCTCCTCAGGTAAGGAGTTCCACAAGTTGACTGTGCGCTGCCTGAAGAAGAACTTCCTTTTATTTGTTTTAAACCTGCTGCCTATTAATTTCATTTGGTGACCCCTAGTTTTTGTATTATGGGAATAAGTAAATAACTTTTCCTTATCCACTTTCTCCACATCACTCATGATTTTATATACCTCTATCATATCCCCCCTTAGTCTCCTCTTTTCCAAGCTGAAGAGTCCTAGCCTCTTTAATCTCTCCTCATATGGGACCCGTTCCAAACCCCTAATCATTTTAGTTGCCCTTTTCTGAACCTTTTCTAGTGCCAGTAGATCTTTTTTGAGATGAGACCACATCTGTACACAGTATTCGAGATGTGGGCGTACCATCGATTTATATAAGGGCAATAATATATTCACAGTCTTATTCTCTATCCCCTTTTGAATGATTCCTAACATCCTGTTTGCTTTTTTGACTGCCTCTGCACACTGCGTGGACATCTCCAGAGAACTATCCACGATGACTCCAAGATCTTTTTCCTGATTCATTGTAGCTAAATTAGCCCCCATCACATTGTATGTATAGTTGGGGTTATTTTTTCCAATGTGCATTACTTTACATTTATCCACATTACATTTCATTTGCCATTTTGTTGCCCAATCACTTAGTTTTGTGAGATCTTTTTGAAGTTCTTCAGTCTGCTTTGGTCTTAACTATCTTGAGCAGTTTAGTATCATCTGCAAACTTCGCCACCAATTGGCTAAATGTGTTACAAGTAATTTAGGTGATGACATAATTGGCCAGTCTCATGAGCACAGTTCTCCACTTTGGCACACTCGATCAATTATAACTGGTCGGTAGTTGTCTGTCTTACTGCATGAGCTTAGCTGTGTGAGGCCTGAACTTGTCGGCCGTGGTTAGAAGAGCTTGTTCCCTGTTTCCTGGTGATAGAGACACCACTTCCTTCATCCTGCAGACATTCCAAACAGCTGCTTTAATCGCGTCTGGAACTTGGACAGGCTGAGTCATGCCGTGACGCTGGAAAGAATGGCCAACTGACATTACAATAGTTCTTTGTGATAATAGCAGATAGTTTGGGGTTTAAAATGACTTTTTTTATTGTTTCTGCACTCTGGAAATTAAGTATCACTAAATGTATAGGCTGTTAAAACACATGAATAACCTGCTGCAACAAATGCTCTCACTGGCTTAGATGGGAAATACACACACACACACACACACACACACACACACACACACACACACACATATATATATATATATATATATATATATATATATATATATATATATATATATATCAGAGTGCAGAATGTTGGCTAATGAGGATAATGGACCAGATTCTCCCTGCTGGGCATCATTTACACTGGCATAAAGCGAGTTGAAATGATACCAGGACAGAACAATAGTGATTTACCCCCATTTTCATAAAGTCATAGATTAAAAGGTCAGAAAGGACCATTGTGATCACCTACTCTGTCCTCCTGTATAACACAGGCCATAGGACTTCCCTGAAATCCAAGCCAGGCCCAGACCCATCCCCTTCACCCCCTGCACGCCTCAGGAATCTGCAAAGCGCCCGTTCTCCTCCTGCAGGTCGGACTGAGTCGGGCTTTCGCCTGCCACTGTCTCCTCTGCTTCCAGTGGGGATGGAGCTTTAGGGAGCTGTCCGTTCCCCACTTTCCCTTCTGCTCTTGGCAACCCCCGGTCTGGCCTCCCACTCCCTCCTATCCTACCTGCGTCTTGCTCTCTTCTGGCACTGCTGCTCCCTTCCCCCGCTTTCTGCACTCTCCTCTGAGAGTCTCCCCTCCATTACACCAGTTTTACACTGTGTAGCTGTGCGAGCTGCAGTGGAGTAACTGGTTTAAAAGTGCTGGAGTGCATTGGAGGGTCAGACCTCATGAGTTGCTGCACTGTTGAATTTGCCTCTTTCTCCAATTGACGTCTTGTCTTCCCTTGTCTGCCTTTTAGAGAAAGTCCAAAATAAAGACACATCTGCCAGGCATGGGATCTTTCAGGACTTCCTTCCCTGGCCACCTTTCCTAGACAAAGTGTCAAGAAAGGTGGAATAAACCTAAAACTGATCAAATGTAACCGCCAGTTAAGTGTGTTTAGTTTGTTAAAGAATGAGATGTCTAAATGTTCCGGTTGTTTTAACATGACTTCGTTTGTAATACCTGACTACTAGCATGCGTATATTTCAAGTACATAATGAAAGTGAAGTTTCATTTAGCATGGAGATGGAATTGTTCCTGACTAAAGAAGCTGTTTTAGCTCACAGAATAATGAGATTCTTTCCCCCAGGATCATCTAACACAATGTGACAACACAAATACTATTCACTATTATCCAGCCTCCTCTGTCGTCTCTGCCTGCATTCGTACGCACATCACATGCTGGGCTGCATGGATAACTGAAGCTGCTTTTTCTCCATTCCTGATCTTTAAAAGCTCTACTGCAGATGAGTCAACTAGAGGAGGATTCTTTCTTTTCAGTGTTACCCACATGCTGAACAGCACCACTGTAAATCGTTGTGTACAATAGATCAGCACAATGAGTATCCCCCTCACCTCTAATAGTTAAATGTCAGCACACGTGACCACAAGGAGAGACATTGTCTAGTGGTCAGAGCATTGGGCTGCAGCCGGCAGCTCTTGAGTTGTAATCCCAGCTCTGACAGCCGGGCTCTGTGACGAGGGGTAAGTCACGCAGCCCTGTCTGGGGAATGGCGCTCACCGTTCCGAACTGGCTCGCAGAAGGGCTCTGTGAGCCACTCACTCAGTTAGTATTTAGAAAACAAGGAGTAGTATTACTAAAGCATTAAAACTCCACCATATACTTGGTCCTACACCCAGTGCCCAAACCTCCAAGCACATGTGTATCTACCTGTGGCACGGAGGCTGTACAATTATTTCCAGTCATTTGTGGGACTTCTTGTGTGTTTTTTCTTGAAGCATCGGGTCCAGGATACTAGACAAGATAGCCCCTTGGTCTGATCCTATCTGGCAATCAGCATGCTTCTGTTATGGACCAGTTATTGAACACGCTATAGGGTATAATCCTCCTGTTTCCAAAATGAAGTTCCTTTAATATCAAGGAACCTTCCAAGTAATGCTTTGGAATGATTTAGGAATGAGCTTTCCCTAAACTCGTCTCTGTTTGGTGCATGGGTAGATGAGACCTTTCAGGAAAAGGAGATGGTTTCTTGTTGTTATTAAGAAAGAAAATCCCTTTTTCAGACAAGGCAGATTTAGCATAACAGAACCCTTCATTAACCTTCTCACTTAAGGAGGAAGTAGATGACTGCACTAAAAATTATTATGAGTAATGTATTGAGTAACTGACTGCTAATTACATGGAAGACAATGTCAAAGGAGACGTTTCCCCAAGACAGATAGAGATGGCGTTTGCATTGGCCCTGTTGGCCGTGCAAAGAATTGCAATAAAAATGGAAATCACAGAAGGAGAAATCTGAAAGGTGCTGCAGAACTGTTGAGGATTTATTACGCCTATGATTAACTATGGAGAATGTGCTAGCCTGTGCCATGTTGAAATTAAACATGGCATTAGATGAGAACCAGGGAGCGAAGAGTTATTTAGATGTGTTGGAGAGCACTTTGGCATACATTTTTATTGGTTGAGAAATAGCTTAATGTTTGACTTTTTATTCTGCTCCTTTCTATTTTGTTTCCTGAAAGTGTTTTAGGGCCAGACTTTCAATAGCTACCATTAAATTGCACACCAAGAGTTGCCCACATAAATTGCCCACTTTTTAGTGTGGCAAACACCTATTTGTTCATGCCTCTGGACAGCTGAGACACTTGATGAATCGCTGTAATGATGTGATATTTGGGCATGCTAATTTAGAGGCAGGTTGAGGTTTCAATTCAGATATCATCCTATTTTATATTAGTCCAAGTCACTGTCATTATTCACTAGAAAAATTATTGTTCCAGGGTAAATTTTGCTATTTCTCTTTTTTAGACCAAAATGAGAAAAATCCATCACCCCTACAGATACCTGAGAATTAGTTCTGAATGCAGCTAGTCATTTTTGCATGGAAATGAACATCAAATCTATTGTCATTTATGAACTAACTAGATTTTAATTCAGTTCTATGGAGGTGAAAGTCTAGTTTATAAACCCCATATGAGACCACTCAAGAAGGAGATTCTGGAGTTGTCATAGATATTTCTCTGAAAACATCTGCTCAATGTGCAGTCAAAAAAGTTAATAGAATGTTAGGAACTATTAGGTAAGGGATAGATAACAAGATAGAAAATATCGTAATGCCACTATATAAATCCATGGTACGCCCACATCTTGAGTGCTGCATGCAGTTCTGGTCACCTTATCTCAAAAAAAGATATATTAGAATTGGACAAAGTACAGAGAAGGGCACCAAAAATGATTAAGGGTATGGAACAGCTTCCATTTGAAGAGAGATTAAAAAGACTGGGGGCTGTTCAGCCTGGAAAAGCGATGACTAAGGGCAATGTGATAAAGTCTATAAATCATGGATGGTGTGGAGAAAGTGAATAAGGAAGTGTTATTTACCCCTTCACTTAACACCGGAACCAGGGGTCAGACAATAAAATCAATAGGCAGCAGTTTTAAAACAACAAACAAAAGGAAGTACTTCTTCACACAACGCACAGTCTCCCCGTGGAACTTGTTGCCAGGGGATGTTGTGAAGGCCAAAACTTTAACTGGGTTCACAAAACAATTAGGTAAGTTCATGGAGGATAGGTCCCATCAATGGCCATTAGCCAAAATGGTCAGTGACAAAACCCCATGCTCCAGGTGTCCATAAACCCCCAACAACCAGAAGCTGGGACCGGATGACAGGGGAAGGATCACTCAGTGATGGCCTGTTCTGTTCATTCCCTCTGAAGCACCTGGCATTGGCCACTGTTGGGAGACAGGATACTGGGTTAGTTGGACCCTTGGTTCTAGGACATCTGCGAGACTACTTGCACGCTTCAGTTAAAACACATGCTTAAGTGCATTGCTGGATCAGGGCTGGAGTGCTTGGGAACGTATAGTACTGACCCTGAGAGAGCTTTTGTCCTGTGAGGGTATTTTGTGTTTGACATCAGTGGCTGAAAGGAGCCTCTTTCTTTGTGATTAAATTACCACTGTTGCCATGAAACACATAATCTGACTGTGTACTTAATGGAGAGACAAGGTGGGGGAGGGAATATCTTTGATTGGACCAACTTCTGTTGGTGACCGAGACGAGCTTTCAGCCCCACAGAGCTCTTCCTCAGGTCTGTTTATCTAATGCCAGGCCTGAGCAGTGGGACGTTACTTCTCAGCATCTGAAGCAGAGATCTTCTGGATTAGAAAGACCTGCCCCATCCCACACTGTTCATCATGAAGTCCCCAGTCTTCTCCTGCAGCAGTGAAAGCTATGGGCTGGCACCAAACCAGCTCAGGGAGAGAGAATTTAATCAGGGGGGGGAATTATTAAAAGTACTAAAGAGTTCATATTCTCTCTCTCTCCATTTCATTTCAATATTTAGCTCAGATATTTGGTAATCGTGAGTCCCATCACCCCCTCCCCCAGTCAAACCCATGGGCTCAGCCAAAGGGAGGAAAACACCATAAGGATTCTTCTCCCATGTCTGTCAGTTTGTTCCACGTTCAAATCACGGGTAAGTGCAGTGCTTCACCCCGGGCTCGCTCGCTCCCCAGCCTGCAGCAGGCACATGCAATTGGAATGAAGGAAGTAAAAAGAAAAGGCAAAAGCTGCCTTCTGTTTATAACAGAGAAGCCAAACTGAGCCAAGACAAAAGTGCAGATTTCCACACCGTGTGGTGTGGTTTGTGGGCACAGTTTGCCTGCTGCTGGGAAAAGTCCCGTGGTTTCTCCCTCCCTCCGAGTCTGAGCATCGAGTTCCCATTTGAAAAAGTTCGTTTTTTCAAGGAGACTCTCTCTCAAGCTTGGCGTAGCTTGGCCTATGTACCTTTAAACACATCGTTTTATGAGGAAGAAAATGGGGCCACTCGATCACATTCATTTGGAAAATTTAGTTTTTCCGCTCCAAAATCTTTAACTTTGCCATTGTCACGACAAACCTGGTGATGGGGGGAGTAGACAGAATGAGGCGAATGCTGCTTTCTCCCACATCACGTGGGGGTCATCCCAGGCACCCATAGCTGATTCCCACCCCACCTTCAGCCTTGGGGCAGGTGGAGGAGGCGTGGGTGGAGGGCTCAGTGGACTGGCTAGCCTCAGCTGGTAGATGGTCCCAACGGGACTGTAGCCACTGGCATACATCAGGGCAGCCCAGAGGCTATGCCGCGGGTGGGGTGGAGCCATGGAGAGAATTGTGGAGCTGTAACTTGTGTCCGGCTGGCTGCCTGTCTCTGCGGTGTTGGATGTGGAGCAGAGGCTAGACATTAAAACAAACAAAACCCGTTGGTGGGTAACTCTTACTTTGTAGGGAGGCACCCTGATGCCAAGGAGGAGGCACTATAGAAACTCATCTTTAATTGTTAGTGGAGCAAGAAAGTACGGAACTTGCTACTACATCACAGCATTGTAGCCCTTGTACTTTATTCTTCCCAGGTTATTCCTTCCCAAGATCTATAACTGTTACATGTTTCTCCATTGCTATGCAACAATTAATTACATTAGTTCACTAAACCTATCATTAAACAACTGCAATCTATGATAATAGCTGCTTCTCTAATTAAATATCCATAATGTTCCTAGCCTCACTCCTGAGCTCTGGGCATCTAATTTGTCAATATTCGGTCCTCTTTTCATCTTCCTTTCATTTCCCTCTATTTCGCCAATGTAATCCCCAGGCATGGGAATTGCCTCTGGTGCAGGGACAAGTCAGACTGTCCATTGTGTGGGGACATTGGGAATGTGGTGCATATATGTGGGGCTGGCTCTTTCTGCTCAAGGAGTGAGGAAAGCACATGTTCCTCATCACCAGCCACTGTAACACATCCACACTGCTACACATAAGGAGCAGTTTGTGTGGAAAACTGTATTAAAACTGCACAGCTCTCACTTTGAATGCTCAGGGCTTCCTGGTCCTGTTTGCAGGATGTGAGCAGCAGCAGTCAGTTTTCAGCCAGTCAGCCTAGAGTAAGGTGAGGTGAGCTGTGCGTCTCTGTTTCAGGGAGCAGCCTGCTTTGTCTCTCTTTGTTTTATTATTCTGAATTCTAAGAGATCACGTAGGGTTACACTGCGACCTTCTAGCAAGAGTATTCTATGTTTTATTTCTCTAACTTCTCAGTTTATAGGCTCTGAAGCAGAACAGTTTGTATCTTTTTTGATGTCCACATTTCTGCCACATCTTGTGTTGATGCTACACAGGAATGGTCACTTCATTGTTGCTGTTACCTCTTCATTCTAGCCTGTGCAGTTTCAGATAAACTTCATGTAATGTTTTAGTAAGAGCCAACCTTTTAGATGCAGAAATGTGTGGCTCAGGCTAGCCTTGCTCTGTAGCAGTGACCCCATTTTGGGGGTCCAATCTGGCACCTTTGAAGCCAATGGGAGGTTTCGTATTGATCTGGATAGTGCTGGTACAGTCCTACTGTGAATTTGGTTGTAATGAAATTCCACTTACATTACAGGGGAAGTGGCTGGCTTCACTCCATTGCAGTGGAATTTTGCTCCTTTTCTATTGGGGAAATTTCAGCACATGATAAACCGGTTCCACTGTACAAATCCCCAGGGGAAGATCACCAACCAGAGAGGCGTAAGTGCTGTATTCCAAGGAGACTCTCTCCAACGTGGCGTAGCTTGGCCTATGTAGCTTTAAACACACAGTTTTATGAGGAAGACAATGAGGCCACTCGATCACCAGGGCATTCTGATAGCAATGCTGTGCGCCAGGATCATCTGCACTGAATTCAGCTCACAGATTGATGGAGCTGAATTCGAGTACGCCATGTGTACATGCTGAAACAGATAGATTATTCCTTTTGATCTGTTGTCTTTACACCGCACGAATGGAGTCAACTGGTCTGATTTAAAGTTCGTGCCCTCATGAAAGAGGCAAACAGTTCTTTTTAAACACTTTGCCAACCTAGAGTTTCTAGAGAATAATGTGGAGTTGACGCAGACAGTGTTTCGTTTTAGAGCAATTTGATGGTTCGCAAGTCTCTTCAGTAAAATCTGGAAGAAATCCAAACAGCACTGACTCATGGGTTCAGGGTTTTGTCTGTGGAGAAGAAGTGCAGAAAAATGATATGTACAGTGGTAATAAAGAGAAAAGAACCTGAAAAGGCACTTTTCTGTCAGATTCTAAAACAGAGTCAAGAAGTAATGATTTTTCAAAGTTTAACATGAGTCTGAGCATTAGAATAGGCAGCTCCCTCAGGATTTGAAATCAAATACAATGTTGAACCCTGCCTGTGACAGCAGCTTACAAAAATGTGTATTAATCAATTGTACATAATTTGAGATGCACCAACACTAGCCTGCTAGTACATTTGAACATTTACACTTTTTTATGAGAACATCAGCTTAATTCTTCATTAAGATCACTAAGCAGATGCAGATTTTATTTAATTTAAATATTTATAGAATTTGCTTAATCTTTCAAAATGGATTAGACTTTGAATGAGGAAGCTAATATCATCTGGGTGATAATTTGCCTGCTGAATCCACTTAAGAAACCAATCAGGAATTAGTTAAAAAGTTACTGGAGTTGAGAAATATTGTCTAAAGTTGTGCATACTACTGGGACTCCAAAAGCAAACCTCCTTCAGTGGAGGGAATATATTTCTAAAACACTCTCCTACAGCAGATTATTTTTACAAATACTACATTTCCATCTCTGCCATGACTGCTTTTCAGGAATTGCTATTCTTCTCACTATACAGGTCTGTCGCATCTTAGGCGCATTTAACATGCGCGATTTCAGCTTTACGCAGTCGGCAAAAACAAAAAAAAAGAGAAAAATAACAATTTAAATACTGTTTCTGTAGAGCGGGCGATTCCACCCGCCATTACACTCAATGTAATTTTGACTATAAGCGATTTTCGCTTTAGGCGCTGACTGCGGAACGTAACCCCAGCATAAGATGAGACAGACCTGTACTGTATACGCCAGACCTGGGACATATGGCACCAAAGAGAGGGAAAAGATACTGAGCTAACGCCCCGATTCTGCAAACACGTGCATGCTTCTGTTGAAACGTGTGACTAGTCTCACTGAAGTCAATGGGACCATTCCTAAAAATTAAGAATGTATGTAAGTGTTTGCAGAAGAGGAGAGGAGCCTAAGCCCAAACCATCATGTTTTTGCAACATTGAGAATACTGTGAGCTGCAAAGGAGATGTTGCCTCCAAGATGCAGCACAATCTGCACTAGACAGCACTCTCCATTGGCATCAAGGACAATTTTGCTAAAAACTGACAGCCCAATATGACCCTTTAGATATACGAATCAGTCTGTACCTTTATTTTAAAGGGACAGCACCAATTTCAGATCTGGTCCCTTTTGAACAATAAGCTGAAGGTATTTTCAGGTCCTACACCTACTCTGGACAATTTTTACGGTTTTATTATCCTATTTTCCTATTGTTCTCTATGTTTTTCTGGCTCTGTTGCTGCCAGAGACCCATACAAGTAACAGAGGCTTCGGACTGACTCTGCGGGGAAGCCGGGAAGCCAGCTGTACATACAGTGCTGTCAAATGGACAAAGGAGACAAACTGAACTAATGGGAAAACATCACTCCTTAGTGATGCGGTGCCTGCGGCAGCGCGCCTCCCGGGCCAGGTCGATGGACTCCGATTAGTGGGGCTCACGCTGCTTCTCTAAAATAGTTCTGTAGACGTGCCCTAGGAGGTTACACTTATAGAATCCTAGAATCTCAGGGTTGGAAGGGACCTCAGGAGGTCATCTAGTCCAACCCCCTGCTCAAAGCAGGACCAACCCCCAACTAAATCATCCCAGCCAGACTTAGTTCAGTTTGGTTACTTTGTGCATTTGACAGCACCTTGAAATTGCAGCTTGGGCTGGCACTCAGGCTTCGAAGCCCAACGTTCCTCACTAAGCTTCAGAGCCCGAGCTCCAGCCCAAGCCGTAACGTCAAAGCTTTATCTACATAGCTATTGTGAGAGCGTGGGCGCGAGCCCTGCTGGCCCGAGGCTGTCGGTCTGGGCTGGGAGGCGCGCTGTGTAGACGTGCCCTTAGTAGTACGCTTAGGTTAGGTGTTGCTTGTAGCAGGGCTGTGTGAGAATGAGTTCAGACAGGAATGGGACTGGGGAAGCAGACAGCGTCCCTCTAACTAGGAGGCACTATTCCTGACTGCTCTGCGGTAATCTGTACTATCCCCAAAGCACCTCCACCTTCCCCGTGAGTTTAATTATTTATTTCTCTCGCTCGACTCTGTCAGCAGCAAGAGACGTCACTCTCTGTTTCCGTAAATGGGTTAATCCTCCCTATGTGCTGAGAACACTGGTCCCTTCTGGCCTTAAAATCGATGGCCTGGAGTGTCCGGGTCCGACCACTTTGTGTCATGCCGCTGGAGATTCCGCTCGGGATAGAAATCCCACGTCTGACCGGGGCACGGAGGGAGAGGCCTTAGGAGGAGAGGGGAAGGCTTGTGGCCCAAAGAGACACTGACATAAGGGCCCTGAGAGACCCGAGAAGCAAACTAACAGTGCCCCTCTGCAGCTTTAACTTCCAGTGGGGCTGGGTGGCTGAGTCAGGAAGCTGTGACTGGTTCCTTTGCCACAGGGAAGGAGCAAACTCTGTGAATCTATGAATGGTCAAGAAGGGAGATCGACATTCAGGGCCCGGTGCTGGTCCCAGAGAAGCAAATTGCCAAACTTCTATTCATTTCAGTAGAAGCAAGACCAAGCTTTCAGGTTGCTTCTTCCATTGTTCTCAGGGGCAATTTTGATCACTCTCCTACCCAATGGGAGAGGCTTCCTCTTCTGGCTGCACCATCAGACAGCCAAGAACAAGGTGACTAGGCCCTGCACATCTCAGTACGAATGAAACAAATCTCCTGGCTTTGGATTTTTTTTTCAAGTAACTATGGGTTTAATTTTGCAAAATGCAAAATAATCTGAGCCCTTGAATGCAGCAGAACTGGGTTCTGACCCTCTTGCGAGTGTATTTTGTGTTATGTTTGTTTTTTAGTTTTGCTACAAAATGTTCATGAAATGAAACCCAAGTACAGTATTTTACAGATTTTTTTCTGAGTATCTTATAAATTGCCAAATTAACTTTCATTGATTTTTGCTCCATAGCACTAGGTCTGTGTACATGCCAATGCCTTTTCTGCCTTTGCTTTATACTCCTACTACATTGTGTGACTGGCTTTAGATCTCTTCTCTTGTCTGTTTTGTGCATTATGTTTCATGTTGGAATACTGGGTGCATTTGTTTATTTTTTCTTAGCATCATTACATTTCACTTCTTGCTTACCTGCATGCTCTATTTGGTTGGTCCATATATCTAATCTGTCTCAATCATTGTGAATTCTTCTCAGTTCCCCCTAGCTGTCTCTCCCCAGCAGGTTTAATACTTTTGGAAATTGTACTCCTGAAAAGCATCTTCTATTAGATACAAGGGAGAGTCCTCTGGCAATGCTGATCTTTAAGGAACAATACTTGTTACTTATTTTAACCCTGAAACATCCCATTTGACTGACACAATCTGTTTTCTATTCTTAGGCAAATTTTAATGTATTTTTGTCTATATTAGGGTTTATATTTCTGCTCATAGCTTCTTATGTCTTCCATGTAAAATCAATAATAGTGTTCCTACTGGACTTCATGGAATCTCTGGCACGTCTCCATTTGTGGGATCAGGCCTCTGCTTGGGACAGGATTTGGGGGGAGGGGTTGTTTGGAAGTGGTTGAGTGGCAGGAGGGGGTGTCAGGGTTAGCAGTTAGGGGCAGGACGGGGTGTCAGTGTTAGGGGCAGGAGGGGTATCAGTATTAGGGGTGAGGGGCAGGCGAGGGTGTCAGAATTATGCATTTAATTCCTGTGAAGGTGGAAAGGCCGTTTCAAAGTGGCAGGTTTTTCAGCGTTTCCCAAAGACAGTCAGAATCTGGATTCACCCCATCTCCTCTGGAAAGTCTCTCCACAGCCACATCCTCTCAGATTCATTGACGAGTCTGGAGTCCATATTGGGGTAGATGAACACTGTTTTCAATTTCTCTCTCTCTTTTTTTAAAGGTCACCCTGGCGGTATTTTAATTCATCACGTCGTATGGAATCCCGCTGCGACCCGCGCACAGACCAAGAGTGCCACCGAAGAGATGCTGTTGAAGGTGGGTTAGCAAGACAGTGAGTCAGTACTTAGAGTAACCTTTGTGCCCTTCATTTGCTGTACTCCAGCACAAGATCCTTATCGTTACAGCTACTGCAGTGGCAAAACTTCTAGTTCACAGCATGCTGCCATCTGTGCCTGAGTCACGATGACCCTTAGCAAAGAGTAATGGAAAGCATTATCTAGGGTAAGGTGTGATAAAAAAGCATTAATTCCATATCCAAGTAAACGTCCCCCCCGCCACAAACCCCCAGTTGAACTAGGGCCATGTAATCAAACGCGAGCTACAGAGACCACTGCAGACGATAATAATGCCCTCTCAACAAAGAACAAACTCACGCTCCTGTGAGAAAAGCTTTGCTGGTGGTAAGTAAATCCTGCCTGTCACTGCCAAGGGGAGAAAAACGCCTTTCCTTCGTGTGACAGCAGTGTCGCCCCGAAGTAGGGTGATTGCAAGGTGGTGGTGGTGGCGGCTTGCTCGGGAAAATGCTGGTTTGGCCATTATTGTGTCTAAGCTCACTCACAAACCGTACACTGACTCCTGAGTCCTCAAATGGATAACAGATCCCAACAGAACAAGTCTGAGAGAGGCCAGTCCAAGAAGTGGTGGGATGTCATAAAGGAAGACATGTTCGCATGGGTGTGATAGAGGATCTGGTGTTGGACAGAGCACTTTGGAGGGAGAGGACCCCATGAGGTGGGATTAACACAAGAAGCAAGAAGAGCTCATATCTGAGCAGGCCAGTGTGTTCCAGTTGGGTTGCGGTTAAGGAACTGGTTAGAAAGGTTTACTTGATTAAAGACTTCATTAGCATTTATTGCTTTTGACTCCTTGCAACTTTTAATTAACCCCAATGTCTCCCATGTCTTTTATGATTGTACATTGACTTGTGCTTTGCCCACCTAACGTGTTTTCGCTCAGCTACAGGCACTTTGCTCTTGTACGCAGCTAGAGTGGTTTGCTATACATCCCTTTCAACTGGTCTGAAAAGCTTGTTAGAGGCTGGGGAGTGAGCTGGGTGAGCACAGCTGCTCGCTGGGAGAAGAAAGGCACATACAGATGTTGAGAAAGAAAATAACTTCGCATTCAGTGCACGAGACCTGTCTCTGAACTGACTGTTACATTCGGGAAAAGTTTTCAGCCTAGTAATTCAAAATGTTTTATCACCGTAGCACCAACGACAGCCTCCCATTCCTGGGAGCCTTTCTTCTTCCGCCAGACCAATGAACCTCATCTGTGCCTCCTCTCCTGAAATACTGCATTGAAAATGGCTTTTAAGCTGATGATCAGCACGGCTGGCGACTGCAGTGCCCAGCAGCTGGGAGAGGAACTTGCCCCCTTGCCTTGTATTACTCTCCTGGGAGAGGATTAGAACAGAAAAAAATGGGGGTGTGGAGGATAAGGATTGTGCCCCCTAGAGGTCTGCGCAGGTCTCTCTCCTCCCACACGGCAACAGACCTTGTGGTGTCTTGCTGATGTTCTTGGGGGCTGCACGGGGTGAGGGCAGGGGGACCGGCTGTGCGGGGAAGGAGTGGGTGGAGCAGGGAGAACTCACATCATCCCCTTGTGGCCTGCAGAGTTTACCAGGGAAAGGTTGTATTTCCAGCGTGGAGATGGGGGAGGGAGAAACTCCCTTTAAGGGGGATCCCCAGGGTAGCTGTGGCCAGGGGCAGTCCCTGGGCAGGGAGTGGGGTCACCAGGAGCACAGAGCCAATGCAGAGGCTCTGGGCCTCCCACTGGGGGCGGGAGAAGGAAATCCTGTTCTCCTGACAGAGCCCTGGGGGAACCCACCCACCCCGTGGCAGGAAGGCACACTCTGGCCCATTGTAGGAGATCAAGGAATTAATTTTTCTCTGTGTGTGGGAACCCACTGCTCAGTGTGGGTTGTTCTTCTCCCCTCTGTGCCTGATCCGTAGAGGATGTGAGACCAGGACAGTTCCCAGCTCCAGAGTCTGGGTCTTTAGCTGAAGCTGTTGAAACTTGTGCTTTCAGTCCTGTAGGTCCCTGGTGTGTTGGCTGAGTGGGCAGCTGTTAGCCTGGTTTACAACCTACCCTCCTAAACTCAGCAACAGAGAGGTTTTTTTTCTAATCATAAACCACTGTCAGATGTTCTTTCCATACGTCTTTTCATTATTTTAGTGGAAGAAAAATACTGTTAAAGTTTGTGAAGACACATTTTAACAGTGTGTGCACACTGGCCTGACAGCTCCAGGGTTTCTTTTCCTCCAGACTAGACAAGTTTCATCCTAGTTTATATGAAGAAGTTGATCGTGACAGAATTGGTAGCCTCATGTGCCTGCCCTTTGCTTTTCATTCTAGTGCTGAGGTTAAAATACTAAGGGAAGGGGGATGTGACTTGTAAATGGAGCTGCAGTGCTTCCAGCCTTCCTGTAGCACAGATCGGTTCTTTATTGTTTGTACTGGTAGTGGGTAGAGACCCCCACTGTGCTAGGCGCAGTACAAACAATCACTGGGAGACAGTCTCTGCCCCGGAGAGCTTGCAGTCTAAGGGTACAGAACAGACGAAGAGTTGAGGGGAAGAGACAGAACGTAGAACCAAAGTGAACAATGTCATGGTTTGCAGATCACATATTAGTGCCATGACATTTATTGTGTTGGTTGGTTTCTTTCTCTCCCCCGCCCCGTTCAGGAACCAGAGATGGAGATCCTGTGGGAGTAGCTGGGAATAGCTAGGTGCTGTCCGACTTTATTGGCTAATTTTGATCCCACTTGGCGGTTGTTGGCTGGGAGCTTGAGTGCAGCTGTGGAGTATTTGACTGGTGTTTGCTGAGAGGAGGGATGGCCGGAGGAAAATATCCAGTAACAATATACGGGGGAAATGGAGGTACATTGGGCACGGTTCCGAATAAGCCCGGAGGCCCTGAGGGTGGGTGCTGAGGGCAGAGTTCTGCCATGGCTAGCCTTGGACTGCCACTGCCCCTTCTCCCCAGGAGAGACCCGGGCCCTTTCTTTTGGCATTTTTCTTTAAATTATCCTGCCAAAGTCCTATTTCCTCCTTTGTCCCAAATGTGTCAACCCTCCCCCACTCCACCGCCCCCAAATTACACCTGCCTGCAGCCCAGGAGAGCCAGTAGTGAGTCCTGGGCCAGTCAGTAATGTAAAGTCTCATATCTTGCTGCCTTGCTTTTACATGGCAAGGGTGGTCAACTACATAAATAGAAAGGGTGAAAAATAAACCCAGCAGCCGATGTGACAGGCCTCGAGGAGCCATTGACTCTGAGTTTAGGCACAATTACCTGCCTCTTTCTCTCCCATCTCCCTGCGATACTGGATGTGAAACCGGAAAGTCAGACCAGTGACTGAGCGGCAGGGGATGAGGCTGGCAGTAGCACTGCAAGTGTTCGGCCATGTTTGCTGCTGAGCACTCTCGGTCTGGAAGGGGCGGGAAGGAAGGCGCGTTACATCGATACGCCGGAAAGGTTTGCTCTATAAGCTTTTACTTGCTTTACAAAACCGTGCGGAGGCTTCATGTGGGTCAATCATGGCAGGGACTGTTTGTCTTCCTTTAACATGCCTCTTCCGGAGGCTCTTCAGTGTTTAATGCAGTAGCCCTTAAACTCCAGAGACCTGAGTTCAGGTTAGGGATGCGACACACAGGCCTGATAGCTGTTCTGGGCAGGCAGAGACCAGGGAGTGCAGGGGCTGGCCTGCCAGGACATCTAGTGGGACCAAGGCCTTAGGTGTATTCCTAGCACGGGGCAATCCAGGAAGTTTGGCTGGTTACCAAAAACTTAGTGGCACTTCCAGACTTCCTTCTGGCGTCCCTCACACTATGGGTTTTCATACAGGCCTCAGCTCTCACATCGCAGTAGCTCCATGCCTTGGCTGTTACAGAAATGCTCTGTAAAAGAGAGATCTCTGAATATATGTAAATAGCAAGTGAATAGATAAGGTGCCAGTAGAATATGTGGTGATATTCCTGGGTTTTGTAGGACCAAGAAAACTAGCTGCTGTCCACTGCAAGGGCTTCATGTGTGCAGCTGGTAACAATGGATGTGGTGTCACGTTGGGTAATGGAAGGGGAAACAAGCTGGAGAGTTTTGTTCTGGGGACGTGTATTCCCAAAGTATCACAATGTGTCTCTGCTTTCCACTGGAAAGCCCTGACTGGCTCCTTCATGGTAGAGAAGCAAATATAAAGTTGGACCTTGGGGCTTTTGTCGAGAATTTTCTGCTGGTATTTTCCAAACTGTTCTTGATGGTGATCTACAGAGAAAGAGGCAGTAGTGCATTGACCTGGCTGTGGTAAAGGTGGCTATCTCTTCCCTCAGCACTGTGTAGGTGTATCTCATGTTGACATAACTGAGAGCTGTGCAGTTTTATCAGCCTTCTTCCAGACAGACATTAGAGAGATTCAGCAGCGGCAGATGTGTGTGGAATTGCAACATAAGAATCCAGGAGCTCTCAAGTCTTGACAACGATGTAACCCTTTGTTACTGGCAGATTTTAATAGGTTTTTGTGGCTTGGAAAGGGACACCAAGGGTTAAGTATTTACAGTAGAAATCCATCATTTTGACTGTGGCCAAAGCTGTAACCTAGCTATGAAAATGTATTCAGGAGTGATATTTACCATAAAGCGTCTTACTGGGGAGCATTTTATTCCCTCTGACGATCCCAATAACAGGTGTGGTTTTGTGCTGCTATCAGGAGACAAATAGCTGTCTTCAGCCAGGGGGTGGTTGTCTGTCAGCACCAGCAGGGTTGTTCCTGGTTGTGTGTTGGTTGGAAACCTGATGAACTGTACTTGTGGCTATCCTGAATAGTTGCTTATGCACACATATCAACTGTTATATGGTTCCCAGAGGCAGTGCCTTCAGAGGCATATCATTGCTTCTGGCACTCTGATACCAACCCCAGAAATTTGGAGAAGCTGTCTTGCTCCCCCCGCAAGATGTTTGCATGATTGGGTGAGACCAATACGGTCATCCATGTGCCCCCTCTGCTTGTGGCTCTGCTTCAGATATGTGCCCCAGGATAGCCAGACGTTGCTAATGGAGAGCCTGAGCCAGAGATAAAGTGGGATTTCATACAAAGCTATTGATGCCTGAAAGTGCTAACAGCTTTAAATAATTGCTGCTGTTGACAAGTTCTTCCTTCGTGTTCTGTAACTATTAAAATCTGCTGAGATCTGGAGTAGTTTACAGTTTTTCTGTGCAGATCCAGATTGTGAACATAAGGGTTGTGTCAAGTATATTAAATAATTAATGTAAAGGCAGAAGTTCCTTTCCATCCATATACTCTGGGTAGAATGCATATCTGCTGACTCAGCACCGCCTGTTACTGACGGGCTCAGCTCCTGCAGGAGCTAAATGTTAACTTTCTGCCTGCCAGCTCCACCACATGGGACAAAATTGCTCTTAGGAACAGCTGCTGCCGATTCCAAAGAGACATCAGCATTTTGTCTGATGACTTAATCAACATGTCACTCTCCCCGGACCTATTTCTGGATTCAAATATGGGTACGAAATGATGTGTTTTTTAAAAACCAGGTTAGAACATGTAACTAGGATTAAGTTTCTTGAGTTGAAAAAATGCCTAACAAATCCAAACCCAAGCCCTATCCCTGATTTGGTCTTGAACCCAAATTCCGAACCCCAGCCAGAACCTAATCGAGATATGAACACCACCTCCCTGCCCCATTTTTACTTTAATCAAAACCATCCCAGGCAATGAGTTTTGTGTTATGGAATGAAGAATGGTACACTGGTTCATGTTTTCCGAGAACTTGGCTCAGTTGCCTCAAAAGATTTATGGGCCTGACTTTTGTGTGTTTTGGGGAGTCCATAACGGAAGTTTTGCACATCTGTGTGTGTTTTGTTCACTGTGTGTTGCATTTTTAATGTGAATAAAAACTGAACAAAACAGAAAATAACAGCAGTACCAACCAAATCAACATCAGTTGGACAGCTACCTTTCCAAAGGAACATTGGGGTGACTCTTTAAAGTGGGAGCCTCAAAGCACTGGCTAGAGGGAGCTTGAATGCACATACTGCAGCTTTCTGTGTGCAGTTCTGTTAGCACACCTCGGTTCTGTTCTGCAAGACTTCTCTCTTCTAGTCTTAGACATTTCTTGAGCAGACAGTGGTTGAAGAAATCTGTACTAGGGATTAGGCTGGGTCAATCTGTTGTGAATTCTGAAAAACATTGATGCTCTGTCTAGCACCATGGCCAAAAAAACCCTAGAATCGCTAGAAGGAGCTTGTGGGAATGATAAACAAACATGGTGCCTTGTCCCCAGCAGAAGCCCCAGAAGACTCAATTACAATTCTTTAACTGGTCTGTTGGTTGCCTATCAGAACCAGCAGAAAGCAGTTGAATTTTTCATCTGGCATTTTCCATGCCAGTACATAGGCTGAAGTTACTGAGAGGAAAGATTGGCAAACAATAATGAATACATACATTGCTTATTTGTGTCACAGCTGATCTCCGCTGCCTCTATGACTTTTTCTCGATTATTATTCTCAGTCTTGTGCATATTTTTGTACCTGGAGGTTGCTTCCTTTTGCCATATTACACTGAACCCTGGTGACAACAAACATTTTTTCCAGGGAAGATAGAACCAAACTGGGAATGCCAGTATGTGTGATCCCATCCCTTATTCCCAGACCATACAGGCAGTAATGAGTTTCACCAGTGATTTTAGTGTCATTAACTCTAATGAGGTTTGGCAGAATTGGATTTTGATTTTCTATAATTTCAGTGGATAATATCAATGTTTATTTTTAAGCAATTTTTTTAGATGTTTATGTATTTATATTTTCACAGTTGTGTGAGATTATGAGTGGGGGGCGTGTCAGACCATGATTATTTAATGATGCTGTGATTCAAAAAGTTAAAGCTTTATAACCATTAAAAGACAAACTGTAAGCATCATATGTCAAAATATACAAAGTAAATATCCGTAAATCAAACTGGAAGCAGCATTTTTCTTACCTGGCCTTTCTGTAGATTTTGATTAAAATATTTTGTCAGTCTGTGTGTGGATGGTGAAATTGATGTGCACTGACATTACCGATGAAAATCGAATCCTTCCAAGCCTAACTAGAGAGCACCCAGAGTGAGGTGGGGCTGAATGGCACAAAGAGGAGATACAGGTCCTGCCCTCAAGTAACGTAGGTAAAGTAGACGGGATCTTCAGTGGGAAGGGAGGGTACTCCGCTCTTCCTAAGATCAGGCTCTCCCAATAACCTGGGAAACAGTAGAGTTTGCTGAGTATCCCAGCCAGTAAATTTGATTGGTTGGCACAGTGTGACTTCTGACTTGTTCTCCTTTGGTCTGTGGGAGCATTAAGGTGTATGGATCTGCAATTCCTCCCTTTTCCGCTCTCTAACAAGCACTTATGAGAACACTCAAATTTTCTAGCACACTCATGATTTACGAAGCTTTTATTTCTTTGAAAATGTGCAATGTTCTTTCAGGGGAAGTTTGGCTCTGTTAGAAGGGTGGTCGCTAAGAGACATAAGCAAGTTCAATAAACGTAATTGCTTAGGAGTAGGTATAAAATGAAATATGGATCATGGCTGAAGGCTGATTGGAGCACCAGAAAATCTTATACTCTCCGGTTATGTGACTTACAGTTTTGGTTCTAAGTGGAACAGGGCAAAACATTTATTGCTAAATGTCTTTAGGAAAAAACTTGCTTGTTTCAAAGTTCACATAACTTCTGCAAAATTGCACCGAGGTAGCTTTTGTTTGAAGTGTATGTAAGAGAGGCAGCATTGTCTAGTGAACTGAGCAGGGCTTGGGAGCCAAGAACTTCTGGCTTCTGTTCTGTTGTGAATAGGATTTGGGGGATTTCCAGGAAACGGGTTATCCAGAATGATTCTTGCAAATTGTTGGAAAGGGAAGGAAAGAAAGGGAAAACTCTGGGTAGGAGGAAGGGAACGTAGCTGCCAAACACCTATGATATTGAAAATATCCAATACCTGTTTCAGTGTGAAAGGTTAGCTAGGAGATACTGGGATATGATGCTGATAAGTCTGGTTGGAACAGAGGAGGGAGTTTAACTCACCATTTTTACAATGCATATCACTGAATTAAAATAACCCTTTTGCTGGAGGTGTTTTGATAAATGTTGCGTGGACCCAGTTCATAGTGCCAACAAAATCAAATTTTCATCATAACCTCTGGTTTCTGCAGGATCCAGTACTAGCTGGTGCTGTTCACTTTAATGCATCTAATTAATTCACTTGATTAATTTGCTAGTAACTACCTGCCATGAAAAAAAAAGATTCCGTTAATATTATTCACCGCTGCCTTTGGAGCAGTAATTAGGTTAAGTAATGTGTTTAATTTCCAGTGCTTTTTAAAATAAAATACAATTTTAAGAGAATGCACCATAAAATTAGATTTTTGTAAGCCCCTTATCTTCAGCTCCCAAGACACCATTTATCCCTATATCCAGCTGCATAAATCAACATGCAACCAAAATGAAGGGGTGGATTCTAACCGGATGTAACTCTTTACTTACTAGGTTTGCTTCTAATCTTGCTCATTCCCTTCTTATATTACTGTAATTCCATTGCATTCAGTAGAGTTTCTCCTAATTTACACCATTCTTACGAAGATAAGAATCAGACCTGTTACATTTATCCTAAATATCTTGATACACAGTTTGTTCTGTGTGTCCCAGAATAGAAAACAATCAGAGACAATCTGCCATGCTTACATAAATAAACGCTTACTCTGGGAATAGCCCCAGTGAAATCAACATCAGTTCAGCAGATGATTCCTAATCCTGAATTTCACAACCTTTAGTTAGTCCACACTGGTATTCAAAGCCACCAAAATATGTGGTACTTGATTGTCACCAAGAAAAGTTCTGAGGTCTCTGCTGAACTGACGGCTGGCTGATATAAAGTTAATGTCTAGTTACTATATTGTATTGTTGAATAAAAGCAGCTATACGTTAGGGAGAATGGGTACAGATTGCATAAGGGAAAATAAGTTAAATCATTGTGAGCCATCTGTGTACACCAGCAGTCTGCACTTATCCTCGAACAAACATATTGCCCCAACTTTCTGACATTTTCACCACAATCTACTGTGGCTGTAAGTGCCTGCTAAATAATAACTATTGTATTCATCCCGGAGGCGGGCGCTTCATTTTTACTCTGGATGTTATGAGGGAAACAATCTGCGAAGGAAACAAGAAATTAGATAAAATAGTGAGATTGCTGCCTCTCCTGCCCCTGCACCCGTTGCTCACTCGTGCGCTATATACTGCCTTTGACACGGTGCAGAACCTCTCTGTATCTTACAAAGAAGACTCAGCAACCATTGCCAACTCTTTGAGCTGATGACACTGTCCCTCTTCTCCAGGCTTTGGAATGATTGTCTGAGAAAGGGTATGAAGGACAAATCTGTTGTTTGCACAAAATTCAGCACCTCCTGAACATTTTATTAGATAATGCAATGAATGGAGCTTCTCGATGAATGTCTCTCTCTGAATCCTGTGTTATTATAATAATAATAGTTATATTCTATAGCAGCTTTCATCCAAAGATCTTCAAGTATTTTACCACCCACTTCACAACAGCCACAATGATGTACAGTGTGTGCGCTGGGCATTGTACTCTTTATTTTGATGACTGAACTGAGGTCTGGGGTTAAACTGATATGGCAAAAGTGACACAGTAACCCAGGGGCCATAGGACACACAGATCCTGAATCTCAGTCCCCTGCTCTAACCACTACAGTCACTGTCTTCTTCACACTTATTGGTTACTCCATAATTATTCTCTAAGTCCAAATATTGTAAAGTTTTTACCATTACTGCAGGATACTGTAATATATTTCTCGGGTCTAGATGCTTTCTGTGCCCCCGAAGCTCCTTATTTACATTGATCAGCAGGTGTTATGAATAATCCGGAAAAGCATGCAAGCAAGTGTGTGTCCATGCAATAATTCTTCAGACACTGGGGAAGGGAACTAAGTTAACCCATTCCTACACACTCCTGAAGTTCCTCCATCTTTGTAGCTGGTACTCGGAGCAGCCTGACCTTAGTTTGTGGGCTAGGGAGAAGCAATGGTTAGTCTTAGTTCAGTGTAACATCGCTAAACACAGCCCCCTCCTGACCAGAGGAGGTGAATCAGGGCAGCAGTCCATGCACCAGCAGCAGGTTATGTTAGGCATGCTGGTAAGCAGGGCCGGCGCTCCCATTAGGCGACCTAAGCGGTCGCCTAGGGCACTGCTATTTTGGGGGCGCCTGCGCCCCCGCCGCCCGTAGAAATTTGGGGGCGGGACCTTCCACCGCCTAGGGCGCCGGCAAAGCTGGCGCCGCTACTGCTGGTAAGAGATGTATTCAGTATTATCTTAAGGAAATACATGGACAATTGTGACACAATACACCCCTATATTCACACCCTACACACTATTGTAATAATCTTTGTACCAGGTATGCCTTGTAAGGTTTCATTTGAAAACTCATAATTTGCTGGTCAGTATTATCCTGGTAAAATATGTGTGGCAACATTGTATGGGAAATTGTAAGACTCCCCTCTAGGATGTTATTAACACATGTTCCAAATCCCATAACCTGCCCAGGCAGAAGTCAGGTCTGTTCTAAACAAAGGAAGCAATGTGTACTTGTCTTAATTTGCATTTAAGCAGTAAACAGAGTCATCAAGCAGGGAGGGAAAACAAAGGAAGCTCAAACAGGTGAAAAAAACCAGCAGGGAAAATCCTTCCATATAAACTGTTTGTCTCCTGGGTGTCAGCTGGAAATGTTTTTCAGGAGGGGTACTGAAACTATAAAAAGGAGGGACAAACACCCCATGGCACCCCTCTCTCTTACCCTGCCCACCTCATTCTCCACACCTGAGAAGGAAATAGGCATTGGACTCTAGGCGAGGGGAGTTTGATCAGTAATTTGCTGGAGCATATGGTGAGAAAATTTGCTTTGTAATTAAGATAGCTTTGTAAGTAGATACTAGTAAATGTTTTATCTTTATTTTTCTTGTAACTGTTTCTAATTTTTATGCATCATTACTTGTACTCACTTAAAATCTCTCTCTTCGTAGTTAATAAACTTGTTTTGCTATTTTATCTAAGCCAGTATGTTAAGTTCATAGAATCATAGAACTTAAGATCAGAAGGGACCATTATGATCATCTAGTCTGACCTCCTGCATGATGCAGGCCACAAGAGTTGACCCACCCACTCCTGAAATAACTCTCACCCTTGACTCAGCTGTTGAAGTCCCCAAATCATGATTTGCGACTTCAAGCAGCAGATAATCCTCTAGCAAGCGACCCCTGCCCCATGCTGCGGAGGAAGGCGAAAAACCTCCAGGGCCTCTGCTAATCTACCCCAGAGGAAAATTCCTTCCCGACCCCAAATATGGCGATCAGCTGAACCCCGAGCATGCGGCCAAGATTCTCCATCCAGACACTTAGGAAAAGACTTTCAATATCCCAACATTTATCATCGGTACTAACTACCAGCGGTGGCACATTATTGACCTATTGAGTAAATCAAGTTATCCTATCAAACCATTCCCTCCATGAACTTATCAAGCTTAGTCTTAAAGCCGGAGAGGTCTTTCGCCCCCACTATGTCCCTCGGCAGGCCATTCCAGTATTTCACTCCTCTGACGGTTAGAAACCTTCGCCTAATTTCAAGCCTAAACTTCCCAACTGCCAATTTATATCCATTTGTTCTCGTATCCACATTAGCACTGAGCCGAAATAATTCCTCTCCCTCCCTGATATTGATCCCTCTGATATATTTAAAGAGAGCAATCATATCTCCCCTCAACCTTCTTTTGGTTAAGGAAAACAATCCGAGCTCCTCAAGTCGCCTTTCATACGACAGGCTTTCCATTCCTCGAATCATCCTAGTGGCCCTTCTCTGTACCCTTTCCAGTTTAAGTTCATCCTTCTTAAACATGGGAGACCAGAACTGCACACAGTACTCCAAATGAGGTCTCACCAGCGCCTTGTATAACGGGACTAGCACCTCCTTATCTCTACTAGAAATACCTCGCCTAACGCAACCCAAGACCGCATTAGCCTTTTTGACGGCCACATCACATTGCCGACTCATAGTCATCTTGCGATCGACCAGGACTCCGAGGTCCTTCTCCTCGTCCGTTACTTCCAACAGGTGCGTCCCCAGCCTATAACTATAATTCTTATTAGTCATCCCTAGATGCATAACCTTACACTTCTCACTATTAAATTTCATCCTATTACTAATACTCCAGTTTACCAGGTCATCCAAATCTCCCTGGAGGATATCCCTATCCTTCTCCGAATTGGCAATACCTCCCAACTTCGTGTCATCCGCAAACTTTATCAGCCCACTCCTACTTTTGGTTCCGAGGTCAGCGATGAATAGATTGAATAACATCGGACCCAAAACCGAACCCTGAGGAACTCCACTGGTAACCTCCCTCCAACCCGACAGCTCCCCTTTCAGTACGACCCTCTGCAGTCTCCCCTTTAACCAGTTCTTTATCCACCTCCGGAATTTCATTTCGATCCCCATCCTTTCCAATTTACGCAGTAATTCTTCATGCGGTACCGTATCGAACGCCTTACTGAAATCAAGATATATCAGATCCACCGCATTGCCCTTATCTAAAAAATCTGTTACTTTCTCAAAGAAGGAGATCAGGTTGGTTTGGCACGATCTACCTTTCGTAAAACCATGTTGTAATTTGTCCCAATCGCCATCGACCTCAAGGTCCGTAACTACTCTCTCCTTCAATATTTTTTCCATGACTTTGCACACTACAGATGTTAAACTAACAGGCCTGTAGTTACCCGGGTCACTTTTTTTCCCCTTCTTGAATATAGGAACTACATTAGCTAATCTCCAGTCAAATGGTACAACACCCGAGTTTAGGGATTCATTAAAAATTATCGCTAACGGGCTCGCAATTTCACTCGCCAATTCTTTTAATATTCTAGGATGAAGGTCATCCGGGCCGCCCGATTTACTGCCGTTAAGCTGTTCAAGTTGAAGTGTCTGTGTAACTATTTAAAATAAGAAGATGGCATATTATTCCCTAAAGAAATAACGGAGCTGGGCAGTACAGATTGTACATTTCTGGAGGAAGATCCAGGAGTGGGGGTGTGCTGGGGTCACCCTGCAGCGTAACCCAGGCTGGTGAGAGCCAGCGTGTGGCTAGCTGTGTGCAGTTACACACTGTCACTCAGGGGCTGCCCTGCATGCTGGAGGCTGTTTGTGAGCGGCCCGGGTGGGAGCTGCTACAGCAAGGCACCCAAGGTTGCAGGGCACGGGTGACATAGCCCCCCAGTCTGTCTCCTTCATACTGGATTGTGTCCTGGTATGTCACAGCCATGTCCTTAGACTCCAGAGAAGGCCAGGAGTATTTCCTGGTGAAACCCCTTGTGGTGGGGCATCTGCCCCACCCCCATGTTAGAGGGGGCTGCAGCAGGCCAGTGGGCCTGCGCAGACGAACAGCCAATAAGAGAAGGGCTTATTGGGAGCCAATCAGGGCCCAGATTGGAGACAGCCAATCAGGGCCAGGCTCAGCCCTATAAAAAGGCTGCTCAGGGAGAGAGCAGGGAGTCTGTCCCAGGCCTTCAACAGGGGAAGGTCTGTCTCCAGAGGTGGGAGACTAGCATCTGAGACAGCGCAGTGCTGGGCAGGCCCGAGGGAGCAGAAGGGAACTCCAGCCCGGTGTCTGCCAGGCTGCAGGCCCTGAGCGGAAGGGCCTAGCCGGTGCGAGGGGCCGAAGGGGAAGTGGCCCAGGGACGTGGACAGACAGAGGGAGAGAAGGAGGGCAGGCCAGCTGCCACTAGAGGGTCCCTGGGTTGGGACCCAGAGTAGTGGGTGGGCCTGGGTCCCCCCCTTCCCCTTGCCTTACACCCGGCCGATGGGAGTGGCCGTCTTGGGCTGCACCAACCCCCTGCCAAGAGGGGTGTGACTTTGGGGGTGCAGTTGCCCACATTGGCTGGGGCGCAGAGGGACAGCTGATTGATCCCCCCCCGGAAGGGGGCAAGGATGGACTAAGGGTATAAGGGTATAAGCCCCATTTGGACATGTTTATTCCAGAATAAGAGTGCTTTTTTTCCAGTTTAGCTTAATCACTTTTAAAATCCCTTTAGACTGCTAAAATTGTGTCAAGAGGCCTAGTATAATGAGTGTCTGTCCCTTTGTTCTTGTATTAGGAGAGAGAACGGATAAAGTGACCAAATGACCATCTCAATCCCATTCTTTATTTTATGTACCTCCATCCTGTCCATCTCTTCTTTGTCTCCATTCTAAAGAGCGCTAGTCTGTTAAACCTCTCCTCATGCCGCTTCTCTCTGTTGTCATTTTCCTCACCCTTCTCTGGACCGGGGTGAAACACTCAAATGCTATGATTGTTAGCATGGTATAAAAGTCCAGCTGGCTGGTGGATAGACTGGAAGAAGGTAGCAGAATCGTCCCATCTGACAGCTGCAGAAAACAATGGTTTCAAATAAAAACAAAAGCATTAACAAAAGATGCACATAAATATGTATAATTGTGCGGAGTGTCTGTATGTCAGCGAAAAGAATTGAATCAAGACTGAACAAACATATTTCATGCCAGACCTTCCTAAACTTCCAGCAGCTCTTTTCCTGAAGTCTGTCAGAATGGCCATGTGATTTATGCCACTGTAATGCTGATTCATCATTACTCTATAAGTGATAAAAGGCATCCACGTGTCATCACAAATATCTACTCTGTTCTGATGCCTATATATCTTTTTATATATTGCTGTCAATGCAGCTCAGCCAGTTAGTTCCAATATAGCGTACCCTTCATCATCAAAGACAGGAAATATATAAATGTAACATTACCGTAGACATGTAGTTTGCACAGGTAAAAATACAGGGACCGCTGTGTTAACAAAGGCCATGTCAGTTGCAAAATCAGATTAATAGATTTTTAAGGCCAGGAGGGACCATTGAGATCATCTCGTCTGGCCGCCTGCAGGACACAGGCCAAAGAGTTTCACCCATTACGATTTCTGCATCCAGCCCAATAACTTGTAGTTCTAGATGAGACTCATGCCCCTTCCCTTTCCATATATTCACTGTCAGTGTTCAGATTTTAATAAATACTGAAGGATAGGCACTCCTTTGAGTTTGCATATCTTTCTGAGAGCAGCCAAGACAACTTGTTGACACTCAACGCATTTTGGGGCAGATGCATTTCCTCAAGCAGCATCATGCTTTTTCTTTAGCAGATATACCCCCACTTTTTGCTTTTGCTGAGCAGGTTAGCCCGTCACTTCCCGGTTGTTAGTTTTAGCTTTCGTATCATTATGAGCATTACAGTGTCCTCCTGAGACATTACAAGTGCCTTAAGTTTGCATTGCAAATGGCTCCTGATTAGTTAAACCAGGTGCTAAGATGTATAGATTTTAAAGTCCCTGGGAAGTAAAGAATTGTAGCTTGATCCAGAACATGTTGACAAACAGAAGCAAGAGCTGGTTCATGAGATAAATGTTTCCATAACTTTACTCTTAGGTTTCTTTTCTCTTCCCTTCAACTTCCCTTAGTTAGTGCTTATGAAATGGAAGGAGAATGCAGGAATTGCTACTAAAAATACATTAGATGAGCAATTAGGATATCAAAATCTGTCGACTTTTTTATCCATAGTGTCTTCCAGGGGAAGAGCTATAAAGTAAAGCAGGTTTATCACTTTCAGCCTGGTCAGAGTAATGGTCCCTGACAGAAGCTGGTTTCTGTTGAACTTCCCTGCAAATGGAGGTAGTTTGAAGGTCTGCAGAGAAGTGTTGTTTGTGGCAGGGCAGGAGACCAGTTAAACTAAAAGAGTAAAGGATGCGCCTTGCTCCTTTCCTTGTAACGTCATCGTCTCCTGGCTTTTTGTGCCATTTTGTCCTTCATATCATTCATCTTACACCTAAATATGATTGGAACTGTCATTTAGCAATTGGTTTGCTTCTGTAGTCATGTTCCATCATAATTTTGGGTCTCAGAGAAGCAGAGCATTGCACCTGAAATCGGAAAATGTGGCATTACCCAAAAACAGCCAGCATGTGCTTGCGATTAGAAATTCATTTAATTGATCTAGTGTTTTACAGGCATGTTATTTTCTCCTTTTCTTTCTTACTGTGATATGAAGATTGAATCATGTTTTAAAATGAAATATGAATCCTGCTGGACTGTAAACATGACTAATGTGCCTCATGACATTATTATGAACTGATAATTCCACAGACCTTTGTGAATAAGCCTTTGTTATGATGATGTCTTAGTGCTTCTGGCATGTAATGTAACGAGCGGAGCTGAGAAGCCTCAAGTAAGTTTTGCTGATTGGCGCTGAATTAATATAAAGGCCTGAACCAGATCTGGGCATTACTTTTTTCTCTTTCTTGGTAAATGTGGTAATGTTGGACTCAGCTTTGGTTCTCAGCTCCTCAAAAATACACTTCAGATCTTTGGATTAAACTGGTTTACTCCACTATATTAGTGGGTCAGATATCTGCTGGAGAGGAAGGAGCCGTTTGCAGACTATACTTTGTTCATTAAAGATTTTAAATACGTTACTGCTATCTGATATCATCTAACCTGGACTGTGCTCACAGGTCTTCGAAGTTGGATCAGGCCCTTGGAGAAACTATTCTCAAATGTTATTTGTATTTATATTATCCAAAGTAGTTCTTTATACAGTGCTATAGAATCATAGAAATGTAGGCCTAGAAGGGACCTTGAGAAGTCATCTAGTCCAGCCCCCTGTGCTGACACAGGACCAAGTAAACCTAGGCCATCTGACACAGGTATTTGTATAATTTGTTCTTAAAAACCTCCAATGAAGGGGATTCTATAACCTCCCTTGGACGCGCATTCCAAAGCTTAACTACCCTTAGAGTTGGAAAATCTTTCCTGATAGCTAACCTAAATCTCCCTTAAGCCTAGTACTTCTTGTCCTACCTTCATTGGACATAGAGACCAATTGATCACTGTCCCCTTTATAAGAGCCCTTAACATATCAGGTTAACTTATCAGGTCTTCTCTCAGTCTTCTTTTCTCAAGACTAAACTTGCCCAGTTTTTTTAACCTTTCCTCATAGGTCAAGTTTTCTAATCTTTCATGTTTGTTGCTCTCCTCTGGACTGTCTCCAGTTTATCCACATTTTTCCTAAACCGTGATACCCAAAACATGACGCTATACTTCAGCTGAGGCCTCACCAGTGCTGAATAGATTGGAACAATTAACTCTTGTGTCTTAGATACGACACTCCTGTCAATATACCGCAGAATATTAGCCTTTTTTGCAACTGCATCCCACACTGTTGGCTCATATTCAATTTGTGATCCACTATAATTCCCAGATCCTTTTCTGCAGCACTACTGCCTAGCCAGTTTTTCCCTATTTTGTAGTTGTGCGTTTGTTTGTTTTTCCTTTTTAAGTGCAGTACTTTGTTCTGGTCTTAATTGAATTACATCTTTTTGGTTCTCCAATTTGTCAGGGTGAAATCAACAAGGTGAAATTCAATGAAGATAGTAACTAATGATCATTGAAGCAATAGGGTTGCACTAAACATGATGTGATCCCGTGTTGCCAATTCTCACAATTATATAATGAATCTCACAATATTTTGTGGATCTCTTGTGTGGACTGGTTCAGGCTGAGGTTGATGGTGGGGTAGAAATTGTTGAAATCCAGGTGGAATTCTTCAAGGGCCTCCTTTCAATGGGTCCATATGATGAAGATGTCATCAATGTAGCGCAAGTAGGGGAGGGGCACTAGGGGACGAGAGCTGAGGAAGCGTTGTTCTAAGTCAGCCATAAAAATGTTGGCATATTGTGGGGCCATGCGGGTACCCATAGCAGAGCCACTGACTTGAAGGTATAAGTTGTCCACAAATCTGAAATGGTTGTGGGTGAGGACAAAGTCTTTAGGGTGCCACTGGACTCCTTGTTGTTTTTGTGGATATAGACTAACACGGCTACCACCTGATACTTGACAATATTTTGTGCTTTTCTTGTAGTCCCAACTCCTGGAATTATGTGAGAATCACTTATTACAGTTTATTTTACAGCTTAGTTTTCTTTAATGAAATTTTCTAGCCAACCTAGTTGTGGAGAAAGCATGAAAACGTGAACCCGAAAGGCTACGGCACCAGAAAAAAAATAAAAATAAACCCAAAATAGCTATTTTTAAACACATTGTTAATCTTTAAGCAAATCTCATGATATTATGGGTCTGACTTGTGATTTTTTTTTAACCCTTGGAGTTGGCCAGAATGTTGTTGTGGAAATCGTGATGGAAGCTTCCCGTCTCGTTTCAGGGAAGAGAATGCGATCCAGGAATTCTAGAGTAAGAGACTATGGATACGTCTACACTTGGAGCTGGGAGTGTGATTCCCAACCGGCATCAACATACTTGCACTAGCTCTCATCAAGCTAGCATGGGCATAGTCTCGCTGTCCAAAGTGCAAACCCATCTGGACCCCAAGGGTACATACTCGGGCAGCTAACCAGTGCCGCCGCTTGCCTCTGCCTGTGCTGCACAACTCTTTTTAGCAGGCTACGTTGATGAGAGCTACCATGAGCATGTCTATGCTAGCTACGAATCCCATCCCTAGCTTCAAGAGTAGACATAACCTGAGAGTCTAGAGTAAGAAACTCCTAGGCTGTGCTCTTGACTCTGCCAATTCCTGCTCTCTGACTTTATACATATTGCTAAATCTTGGTTTATCCCTCTGTAAAACGGGTATCATAGTATTGTAAGACTGTAAGTTTGGAAGACCTGGGATGAAAGGTGCTGTTGTGTAAATACTTGCAGTGAGGAAGTCTAGCTATATTCCACTGTGATAATGTCTGTAGACTTATTCAAAGGATGTAATTAATGTATCTATGATTTGGTATGGTAGGAAAGTTAAAACTATTGGCAAGGGAACTGGTTCAGCTAAAGTAAGAACTTGTCTGAACCTTAGTCCAATTTCACATTGATCCAGATCTGAATCTGTTTTGTGATTGGAAAAAATCCAGTTAGCTTTCTTTTCTTTTCTTTTCTTTTCTTTTCTTTTCTTTTCTTTTCTTTTCTTTTCTTTTCTTTTCTTTTCTTTTCCCTTCCACCTCTGCGGTTCCTAGTTCTGGCCAAGTCTGGTATATAATTGCCAACATACTGCAAAAAATGCTGCTGCTCTCAAGCCTGACCTGAAGCTGGAAGTGCTGAGTATCTCAAGAGATGCTTTTGGGGTGAGATTCCTAACCCAGTTTTGCAGATTGAAGAGATGTAATTAACTCAGACTAAGCATATGGAGCCAGATCTTCAGAGAGTGTAAATCAGCTGAGAATCTGGTCCAGGAACTTTTGGGGTACACCTGAACCTCTTGAATTTTGCCCACCGCATGACAGCTCCCCTTGGATTTTGTTTCTGATTGAGAGAGAATGGCCTTCTCTCTGTGTAGCAGATGTAGCAGTTGGTGAGGGAATTGTGGTGCTGCGCAGCTCTCTCACAGTTGACCTCATGGGTGTTCAGACTTGAGACAAGCAGAGACCACACTACGCTGCCCACTTTCATGACACACAAAAATTCTGAGTCAGGTCTTTGGCAGATACCTCACTGCGGGTGTGATTGGAAACTGAACACAAATGAATGTATTCATTCAGTTTGCTGAAATCCCTTTGCAGATGTATTGCCAAATAAATTGGGGTTAGAAAAAAAATTCATTTAAAAAAATTAGCATTTTATTTATTTTGGGGGGGCTGGTTCAAACCCCAAAGCACTGAGCTCTTTGTAATCAGCTGAACATGAGCTGGGCAGGGGTTAAACAAACAGAGGCTGTTCAGCAAAGAGTGAAAAGCGTAAATTTACTGCAGGGAGAAATAATGCTCCAGCACCCGTGATGGCCGCCATCTTGACTGAAACAGCAGAGATGCGGGGGGGCTCCCGAGCTAAAAGCACCAACGGCTACAGCTTGAGCTAAGGAGCCGTGACTCCCACAGCGGCGTCTCTATTCACTTACAACCTCGGCAGAGAGGGGGACCCATGACACACACTCAGCAGTGGGTTACACATCCACAATCCGAGCACAGCTATTTTAGAATAAAATAAACTTTAACAGGAAGTGGGATCTGCTTCAGAAATGCAGTGTTCCGCCTCAGAGATTCATAGATGGGACCTGTCTGATCATCTGGTCCGACCACCAGCAGAACACAGGCCATAGGACTTCCCTGAGTAACCCTCCCAGTGGAAGGAATTATTCTTCCCTACGAAAAGGGTTTTTTTGAGGGCCATAAGATGCGGTTGAATGTAGCGCATACAGTATGTTATTTCCTGTTGTACAAGAAGATTGTCTTTTTAGTAACATGCATTTTTTAAAAGAATTCTTTAATGTGACTTCTAAAGTCTCAGGAATCTAAAGCTTGCAAAAGAATGTCGCTCACAATAAGATGACATATAATGAATTGCATCAAATGAACTGGCATTAGGTTCCTTGGTAATAACAATCAGAGTCCTTAGAGATGAGTAATAAATTATAAGGGCCAAATCTCACCTCGGCGACATAGATGCACTGCCCGTTAATATCACATTTGGAGACACCTCTCCAAAACTGCAGTGACTCAGAAGCCCAGCATGACTCTCCCTTTGGAGGTGAGTGGAAGTGAAATGATGGATAGACTGTGTGCTGGCCCTCTGCAGTGCCGAATGATGATGAGCAAAGCGCTGCAGAGCATGGAATGCTTCTGTCTCAAAGGGCCAGTCTAGACTAGGAATAAAAAGTATTTCTTTTCTTTTTTTTTTAAGTGTTGCCTAACACATTTTAATTAACTCCTTTTTAAATAGCACTTAGAACTTAATGTAGTGATTCACATACCACCTTGCACTATTAAAAAACGTGTAGCATTGACCTGGATCAGCTAACACTCGTTTAATGGTGTTAAATCATGTCTAGACTAGGTACGCAGAGGTGGTGAAAATACATTAACATGTTACCTAGCACGTTTTTTACAAAAACTTTATTTCCTTAGTCTAGTCAGGGCCAAATGGGAAAAACACTGAGAGAGAACAGTACTAAAGAAATAAAATAAAATAAATTAAATCCAGAAAATCACTTTCACACATGGATGTCAGTTACCCATTTTATAACTGCATAGTCAGAGAAATTTCGTATTGGCATCCTTATGCCGGTTCACTAAATTCATTTTGTTTTCCTGTAGTCTTCTTTACTCTCTAGTGACTTTGCCGGCATTACCTTACATTTGGGTGCATTTGCAAATTTGATCAATACGCTCATTAGCCAGGTCATTTAAAATATTAAATTATACTGCTCACAGTATTGCCTTTGAAAATGTTAAGGTTTAACTTAATTTCCCAGACGCCATTTTATTCAGTAACATAATTTGCTTTTTCTAGCTTTAATTCACTTTTGAATTAAAAGGATATGTCTAGATAAAAGCATTTGCTTGCCAATTTGAGCTCCCTTATTAATAATATGTCATATCTTGATCAGTGATTAATATGTAGGGAATTAGTCACTGACTTAACTATCTTAATGTTTGAACAAAGAGAGGAATTTGTTTTTGTAAATGAGCATATAATTCTGAACAAAATTGATTTAGCTGATCTGATCAATGGTTGGTGAAATGGGCATCTTGAATTTATTCTGATTTCTTAGAATCTGGTTTTAGCATGTACTTGTAAGGAAAAATGAATGAGAGAGAGCACTGGGAACATACAGATTGGTAGAATAATAATCTGAGATGACATTAAGGCTGCCTCTCCGTGCTCTGTCCAGAGTGAAACCCACAATAACACTAGATGTGCTTGGTTTCTCTGTTTGTTACAAACTTGAAATTCAGCTCGGGTTCAGCTCCTGCAAGATTATTGAGCCTACTGAGCAAGCCTAGGCTGATTTAGGAGTTTGAATAAGAACATAAGAACGGCCCTACTGGGTCAGACCAAAGGTCCATCCAGCCCAGTATCCTGTCTTCAAACAGTGGCCAATGCCAGGTGCCCCAGAAGTAATGAACAGAACAGGTAATCATCAAATGATCCATCTCCTGTCGCCCATTCCCAGCTTCTGGCAAACAGGCTAAGAACACTATCCCTGCTCAACCTGGCTAATAGCCATGGATTTATATGATATTTTCTTATTATCTATCCCTTTCTTAATGATGCCCAACATTCTGTTCGCTTTTTTGACTGCCGCTGCACATTGAGTGGATGTTTTCAGAGAACTATCCACAATGACTCCAAGATCTCATTGGTAACAGCTAATTTAGACCCCATCATTGTTTATGTATAGTTGGGATTATGTTTTCCAGTGTGCATTACTTTGCATTTATTAACATTGAATTTCATCTGCCATTTTGTTGCCCAGTCACCTAATTTTGAGAGATCCTTTTGTTGCTCTTCGCAGTCTGCCTGGGACTTAGCTATCTTTAGTAGTTTTGTATCATCTGCAAATTTTGCCACCTCACTGTTTACCCCTTTTTCCAGATAATTTATGAATATGTTGAATAGGACTGGGCCCAGTATAGACCCCTGGGGAACACCACTATTTATCTCTCGCCATTCTGAAAACTGACCATTTATTCCTACTCTTTGTTTCCTATCTTTTAACCAGTTACCAATCCATGAGAGGACCTTCCCTCTTATCCAATGACATCAGAATTAATGGATAATTAATAGCCTTTGATGGTTTTTAGCCTTTCATGAAGCCATATGAAACTTGGGGTTCACCTGGAGATTTATTGGTTTGTCCAAACCCCAAATTCAAAGTGAATCTTCGAAGAATGGAGGGAGGTTGAGAGGAGACGAAGCTAGAAGGCATCAAAATTCAAGGGCATGTTCACATGTAAAGCAGAACCCTCAGAGTTCAGCACTGCTCTGTCCTCAGTTCAATGTATATAACACAGCACATACTGTGGCTCTGCAGCCATTTGATCTAGATCAGGGGTCGGCAACCGTTCAGAAGTGCTGTGCCGAGTCTCTATTTATTCACTCTAATTTAAGGTTTCGCGTGCCAGTCATACATTTTAACGTTTTTAGCAGGTCTCTTTCTATAAGTCTAAAATATATAACTAAACTATTGTTGTATGTAAAGTAAATAAGGTTTTTAAAATGTTTAAGAAGCTTCATTTAAAATTAAATTAAAATGCAGAGCCCCCCGGACCAGTGGCCAAGGCCAGGGCAGTGTGAGTGCCACTGAAAATCAGCTCGTGTGCCGCCTTCGGCACCCGTGCCATAGGTTGCCTACCTCTGATCTAGGGCATTAGCTTGCTGGTGCTAACTGTTCTTTCATATGCAAGACCCCAGAGGTTCTCAAACTGTTGTCCATGGACCGCTGTGGTCTGTGAAGGGCTGGTTGCTCACATGGTGCTGGCTCCTGTTCCTCGTTTCCATCTGCTAGATTGCAGTAAAAGATGCTAAAACACATTAAACGCTTTCCTAATGTGAGTTTTCCAATTAAGCAATTACAGTTGCCACAGGGCTAATTTTCAATGAACACCAGAGCTGGTGGTCCACGCAGTGAGGTCTCTGTGAGAGAAGCTCTCTTGTAAGATGTACTCCATGCTGTGGAAAAATCTGAGCACCCCGGGCTAGGCTCTGGAACAATCCACGCTGATGAAAAAGTTCCTGGAATAAAGAGGCTGCTCAGCGCTGCTCTGTAGTGATGTAGCTGTCTTCAAATTGCAGCCTGTAGCAGTTAGGAGACTAGGATGGCTCCTTTCTCACTTCCTCTCTGCCTCCCTCTGACACTTTGCCCAGGTCTATTGACCCTCTGCTACATTATCCGATGAAATTCAATAAGGACAAATGCAAAGTCCTCCACTTGGGAAGGAACAATCAGTTGCACACATACAAAATGGGAAATGACTGCCTACGAAGGAGTACTGCGGAAAGGGATCTGAGGGTCATGGTGGATCACAAGCTTAATATGAGTCAACAGTGTAACACTGCTGCAAAAAAAAGCAAACATCATTCAGGAGTGTTGCAAGCAAGACACGAGAAGCGATTCTTCCACTCTACTCCATGCTGATTAGGCCTCAACTGGAGTATTGTGTCCAGTTCTGGGCGCCACATTTCAGGAAAGATGTGGAGAAATTGGAGAAAGTCCAGAGAAGAGCAACAAAAATGATTAAAGGCCTAGAAAACATGGCTTATGAGGGGAGATTTTAAATATTGGGTTTGTTCAGTCTGTAGAAGAGACAACATAACAATTTTCAAGTACATAAAAGGTTGTTACAAGGAGGAGGGAGAAAAATTGTTCTCCTTAACCTCTGAGGGTAGGACAAGAAGCAATGGGCTTAAATTGCAGCAAGGGAGGTTTAGGTTGGACATTAGAAAAAATTTCCTAACTGTCAGGGTGGTTAAGCACTGGAATAAATTGCCTGGGGAGGTTGTGGAATCTCCGTCACTGGAGATTTTTAAGAGCAGGTTGGACACCTGCCAGGGATGCTCTTGATAATACTGAGCCCTGCCGTGAGTGCTGGGGACTGGACTAGATGCAGGGCCAGCTCCAGGCACCAGCTGAACAAGCAGGTGCTTGGGGCGGCCACTCGGGAGAGGGGCGGCACGTCCAGCTATTCGGCGGCAATTCGGCGGAGGGTCCCTCACTCCCGCTCGGAGCGAAGGACCTCCCGCCGAATTGCCGCCACAGATCGCAATCGCGGCTTTTTTTTNTGACCTCTCGAGGTCCCTTCCAGTCCTAGGATTCTGTGATTATACACAAATTGCTCTCATGTGAGTGAAACGCTGTGTTCTTGATACTGATGGTTGGGTGGGATGCTCAGATACAAACAGAAAGACAGTGGATATTTACGTGTTCTCGCCCTTATAAGTAACCAGTTTTCTGCTGCTGTTTCAGCCTTGAACAACTTCTGCAGGCAGGGAGTGAATATTTCATGCAAAAGATATTTCACCAACGTGCACAAAACAGAGTGTGAGTCTGCTGACCACTCACTGGGAATTTGTTGGTACATCCCAGAATACAGTTCTGTCCAAGGGCAGGATTCAAGACCAGCTTGTGGGTCAGAGTCCTCTCACCCCCCGTGTGAGTGAGTAGTTCTTAAAGCAGAACTCCCGCTGCAGAACATTGCCCGTTCTGCTGCTCCCGTGGAGAGGCCAGGCCACTGCTTCACTGAGATTCCACTGCAGGCCTGGGACCCTCAGGACCTCTCCGATCTGACCGACTCTCTGGCTGGGGAGGGGAAGTGGAGTCCTAAAGGGAGGTTCTGCTCCCAGAAGCAGCTCTGAGTGGGTTTCATGACTGTGATATGTAGGCTTTGGCCAGTTAGGAAAATGTACAGTAATATCTGAGGGGCAGCACCTTCCCGCATGTCTCCATGTGGATGGTGTGATCTCCCCATGGACTGTTACACACACACACACGTGCGTTCACGCACACACCCCATCACTTAGCATTTTTAACAACCCATAGTGAAAAGTCACATTTCCAGCCTTGTGAAAACTTGGCCTCACTTTGGTTCCATAAAATGGGGATGCATAAATAATAAAATGACAAAGGACCAGGATGCATTCCTGAAATGACCCTGGCTTTAAAAAATGGAAACAGTTTTGAATACAAAGTGGGATAGATAAATGATCAAGTAGTGTCATGTACTTAAGTCATGGAGGACGTTGTGCTCGTTACCATTTATTTCAGAGATACTTACAATGATGAGAATGGCTCCCACCTCCTCGCTCTCATTCACAGTGCATGAACAGACAGCAGATGGAGGAATACTTGTTGAAACTTAATATTGTGTTTTGTAACTTGCATGCAATCCATAGCCTCTTTTCTTGTCTATATTCAAATAGACAGTGCACAGCCCAGAGCCATTAAAGTGATTCATAATGAGTTTTATAGAACTCTATATGCAATTATAAACCTGAAAACAATTTTTAGGAAACATCCAGTACATTTAAAATAAGGAAAAAACAATAGATAACAGAACCAATTTTATGCACAATTAATCATGGAGACCAGGGCAGTAGACAATAGAGTACATGAAGCTACTGATTCTATAAATATGCCGGTCACACTCAGAAGCACCAGAAAGCAAATTAACAAGGCATAAAGCTCCAATGTTCAGCTGGCTCCATTATGACCTTTTAAATCTCTGTCTACAAGTGGTTGTAGGTAGAATTAGCCCATTTGTACTTAGCTACCCAATTTGTGCACTCATGTACTTGTTTGCACTCACAATAAATGTGGGCACAATGCTTTGTGGGTGCAGTGTTTTGTGTGCAAATTTAGGCTCACACTCCACAAGGATGCAGAGACTTGTACCAGCATATCCTACCACATGATTGCAGCCTTCCAGTCAGTTCTTAGCCCAGTGTGTCAACTACACTTTGATGTGCAGGGCCCAGAGTTCAGACTTGAGCAGCTAAGTTTTCCAGTTGTGTATTTATAACTCAGATTCCCCTTTTAGTCCCCTAATTACCAAGGTTAGCACCAAAATGCCCAGTAGGTTCCGAGATTTGAAAACTGACAAGGGATGGATCACTCAATAATTGCCTTGTTCTGTTCATTGCCTCTGAAGCATCTGACACTGGCCACTGTTGGAAGACAGGATATTGGGCTAGCTGGACCATTGGTCTGACCCAGTCTGGCTGTTCTTATGATGAACATCTACATAACTCGGTTAAAAGTAAAAAATCTGAGAAAACATTTAGGTCCTTATGAATTGTTAGAAATGTTTTTGTAAAACTTTTAAATCAACCTTAAAAGCCCCTGAAGTTACCTTCTCTACAGTAAATCTACAAAGTAAAAACAGCTCCTTTCATTTTTCACCATGTCGCAAGGGCATATCCTGGACATGCAGAGATACTAACTGTGCACATGTAGATGAGTCATTGCCTGTCAGCAAGGGTCCTTCCTTATAGAACTGCCTTTAACTAGAGCTGGCAAAATCCCAGAAATAAAAGCTGAAGTTAGAGAACTTTTCTCTTGTGGAGAAGATGTTGCAACAGCAGTGTTATATCTGAGTTTCTGGGGAAGAACTCTCTGACAGAATAGGTGTATTCAAATTATAAAGGTGGCCTTCCATATTTTGGTGGTAAGCAGAACTATGGGTAACTATCAAAATAAGGTGGTATCCAGTTTAAACTACAAAATGCTTTTTCAAAAAAAACAACCCATAACATGTTCTGCATAACCGGCAGCAATAGTTTTTCCAGGTAAGTTCTACACTGAAGGGTTCTTTGCAGACCTTGTACGTAATGCTGACCTCACCGGCTCTCCAGAGCACCAAGAATGAGCTTGGGCTGTTAGCGGGCTATGCTGTGTGCACAGAGATAATACACCTGTACCCCGATATAACGCAACCTGATATAACACGAATTCAGATATAACGCGGTAAAGCAGTGCTCCGGGGGGGCTGCGCACTCTGGCGGATCAAAGCAAGTTTGATATAACGCGGTTTCACCTATAACGTGGTAAGATTTTTTGGCTCCCGAGGACAGCGTTATATCGGGGTAGAGGTGTATACAGCAAGAGGATGCCTCAAAAGTAGCAGTTTGTCTTGGTTTGTCCAGTGTTTTTAGTCAGTGTTAGAGACAGACAGACCTGCAAATGGTTTGGAGCAGATCTGAGGAAACGCTGCAAAGTTCAGGTCATGACAAAGGCTCCTGAACTGAAGCCAGCAGTTTGGTTCTCAGGAAACAGAAGTAGCTAGGTCCAGGCTAGAAGCTAATCTACCACTGCAGGTTCATTAGGAGGCTGGATTTTGACCAACTTGAATGCTCCAAAGGAACCCAATACAGCTAGCTGCTCTTTCCTCACTCAACAAGCCCTAGGACCAATCCTTGTCTTGTATTAGATGTTTTCAGTAGGATTCTTGTAGGGCAGCTGGGTCTGTCTGCTTTCCAATACTCTGTCTATTTTGACCAGACTTTCATGATTATGAGCTGAGGTTTGTGATCAAAGCTCTGAACTCAAATGCCGGTTAATTTCCAATGCTTTTTTGGGTCTCAGTGGAACATTATATGCATCTCTAGACTCAACTTTCAGGTTCAGTTGGGATATGCATACAAAAATCCAGATGCTTATCATGAAGTCATAGAAATGCAGGGCTGGAAGAGGCCTTGAGAGCTCATCTAGTCCAGCATGTTCTGCAGCAGGACCAAGTACAGGTACCTGTGCATTCCTGAAAGGAGTTAGTCTAACCTGTTCTTAAAACCCTCCAGTGACAGGGGTTCCACAACCTCCCTTGGTAGCCTGTTCCAGTGCTTACCTGTATGGCTCTGGTGCCCTTGTCCTGGACTGGAGCTAGTGGGGGCCAGCCTGTAGCCAGGGACTCCAGGCGGCTGGAGCCGGTGCTCTCGCCGCCCGCCCACCCAGGGCTGGGAACCATGCTGCCCACTCACCCGGCGGTCGGGAGGGCATGCTGCCTGCTTGCCTGCCCACCCGGCGCTCCAGGGCTGGGTGGGGAGCCTCTGGACTCCAGCAGGGGAAGGGGGCGGGAGGGGCGGGCCGGCCAGGGGCTAACCTCATCAAGCCCGAGGTTCGCCCACCGCCCATTGCATACATTAAAGACTATCTCCAGTTTTGTTGTGGAGTTTAGTAGCAATGCGGAATCTTGCTTCTTCCATTCTGGTTTGAAGGTGTGTCAGAACTGAAGTTCTTTGAGACATTGAAGGGTGGCAGGCTGATGAGATTGATCTGGCAACCTTTGCCGCTTAGTTCCTTCTGTTTGCAGCCTTTGTTTCTGTTCTCCTCTGGGGCTAGTTGAATTCTGACACCAGATCATGTGCACTTTCTACACGGTAGGTTGCGGGGCGGCTACTAGCAATTCAAGCTTCTGTACCAGCCATGGATTGGCCAGAGAGCTTCCGTCCTAGTCCTAGAGAGACACCAGGCGTGTTCACTCTCAGATCCTTTAAATTACTGCCAGGAATGGCAGTGGTGAGCTACAGTATGTTACACATGACACCATCTAGTGCCTGAACGGTGTAATTCAGTTTAACCTTCCATCACAAGGCCAGTAACCCTGTCATAGAAGAATATTAAGTTGGTTTGACATGATTTGTGCTTGACAGATACTTATTGGCTATTCCTTATCACCCTATTATCCTCTAGGTGCTCACAAATTGATTGTTTGATAATTGGTTCCAGTATATTTCCAGGCATAGGGATCTCTTGAGCCTTCCAAACTAGGCTGGGAATCTTACAAGAACAAGATTTCTTTTGAGACTTCTGCTTGCAGCCCCTGCTGGAAACTGGGACTGAAGAGAAAATAATTCACTTCCAAACTGTTCCCGTTGAACTCCAGAAATGGGGGAAGGGCTCATGCTGGGGCTTATATTATGTTCTAACCAGGGTCACCCACGCCTAATATGTGTCGTTACACAATAAGAGACAATATCAGAACCATTGCATTTCCAGTATAACTCTCTGTAAAAAGAGTTTAATTTTATTTGATAAGGATGCAAGTAGCAGAAAATACTCGAGAAGCAGAGCCTGGGTCTCTGTTAGCTGTCCACGCATGCCAGCTCCCTGACTCTGAACCATGTCTGAAAATGATTTCTCTGTAAAATGGAAAATCTTAATGATTTCTTTAGGCACAAATTAATCAAACTTCCAATCCCGAGGAGTGTGGAAATGATAGACCCAGCCAGGTGAACTGAACTCAGATCCAGATCCCATGCAGCTCGGTGACCACAGATACACACGTAATGTGTCCGATGTTCATGTCGTGTGGGCACTGCTAAGAGAAGAAACATTTCACATTATACATCAAATACCCCTGGCTGGACATCTAGTGACAAATGTCAACGTGAGAACTGGCATATGTGGCTGGTAAAGTGAACGTGGCTCTTGAAACATTTGGCCTTCAGTATTCACTCTTTGCCAGAGGAAGCATCACCAGCAAGAAAAAAGACTGAACATAAGAACGGCCATACTGGGTCAGACCAAAGGTCCATTTAGCCCAGTGTCCTGTCTGCCAACAGTGGCCAGTGCCAGGTGCCCAGAGGGAATGAACAGAACAGGGAATCACCAAGTGATCCATCCCGTCGCCCATTCCCCTGCTTCTGCTACTGTTCCTATGAACAATACACATAAGGAGATGAATGTTTGCCTCCCAGCATTTCCACTGGCATGAGTCACAGAAGCAGAGCTGCAGCCAAGCAAACATAAAAATCAGTGGGTCTAAATGAACTTTTCAAAAGTTCTGACAATGTTTAGGTGAACAGTAACTATTTTTTTTTTTAAAAAGCAGGCAATTATTAGAGAACAATAACAGTGTTAGGCTGACTGGGCTATCCACTGAGGGGTTGTCAATCATTTTTGTTATGAAAGACACAGTACTTAGAGGCTGTCAGTCATGTCCGTTTGTAAGAGTCAGAGAACTTTAAGAATTGCTACACCTGAATTTACCAAATGCAAAAAATATAACAAATGCAGATTGATCATACAGTTTATAAGGAGGTTTTTGCATGAGTTTTTACTCTTATTCCTCTCTAAAACTCTTTTCAACACCGGGAGCTTGGAAGGGCTTATTTTTCAGCCATGAGCTTTTATGCCACATAAAAATAAGTGGGCTAAGCTTATAGGGTCTGCTGCAGCCAAAACTCAGCTTTGCTAGACTCCTTTGCTGGAAAGCGGAAGTGCTAAAGATTTGTTTTTGCAGGCCCAATCCGAGAGAGCTGGTGCTAGAGTGGGGCTGTTTTCTGGAGAGCCCCACAGACTGCCACATAGTTATAGGCTTGTAGAAAATGTGTATTGAAGAATATCAGGGGACTCCTTCAGCCTGCTCTGGGAATTCTACAGATGACTTAACATGGAAGTAAATTCACCTGTGGCTGATATGAGAAACAGCCTTCAGGAAAGGAGCCTATAGCTTGGTGATTTTATTTTAAAGAAGACCCCTGAACACGTGAACCCTTCTGTTTTAAATATACATGAAGAACAGTTGACTGTTTTTTTAATTGAAACAACTTTTAGAAAGAGGGGCTCCCATGTCAGCTTTCCCAGTGACGTCCAACCTGACCGGGTATAGTTGTCTTATCTTTAGAATTCACTATGTGGCCCTGGAGGGGAGTTTAAAATGTCTGATAATGTCTCCATCAGCTGCCTAGTTTTTCATGCTTTTTCCCCTTTTTAACAGGCCTCCAGTGTCAAACTGAACCTGTCTCCTTGATGGATTAACCAGGGCTGGAGCCAATCCATGACCTTGCATGTCTACTAATACTGCAGTTGGTTGGAACATAGGGGTGAAATCCTGCCCCAGTGAAGTCAATGGGGCCCAGATATAACTCATGATATTTTGACAGTGTCTGTACTCTAATGATCATTCACTGAGCTACGTTTTCCAAGTATCCTCAACCCATACCCTAAAATTGCCCAGCAAATGCATGAGAAAGGGTGTTGAGTGTTGTAAATCATCTCAGGGGCTATCTGGAGACCCATCTGTTTGTATGTGTGATATCGGAGAGAGGTTTTTAAAATGCCGCCATAGTTAATACATTGGGGATTTGTATTACTTTGATAAACTTCCATCGAAGCACGGAGATCACTTCATTGTATCCTGTATGCTATAAACTCAAATCCTTCCATTAGAGATCAACAGCGTATCAATGCATGCAGCTTTCTTGCTTGCTTCACCGCCCGAAGCATGAATAACATGGCGAATAACAGCTACCAAGGCACAAACCATGACGTGAAAATGTTACCACACTTTAAAGCTCTGCTCTAGGACAGAGAACGTAAGTGCCCTGTCAGCACAGGCCCTAAAAGACAGCTGGCAGGGTGCCATTCTGAGAGGGAGGTGCTCAGCTCCGGAAGCCACTTCTCGCGACGCCCTGCGAGAGTCCAGGTTTGGTGCGTTTCATGAAGCAGGAGCTGCAATCAGAGCTGTTCCGAGAACTTTTTTTTTTTTTTTCCATTCAGGGGCTGAACCAAAGAATCAAAATAAAATGTTGTTTCAGGTTGGCTGAAATATTTCATTTTGGTTTCTTTAACCTTTGAAAAAATAAAATTCAAGTAATATTCAAAACAAAAAGTCATTTTGAATCAAAACATTTCATTTAGAAAATGGCAAAATGAAACGTTTCAGGGGTTGGGGGAATTTTTTCTTCTGTGGTGCTTTTTTTTTTTTTTTTAACCAAAACAAGTTGGCGAATTTGATGCAATTTCATGAAATGTTTTGGTCGACTTGAGTCAACTTATTTTTCACCAAAAAATTAATCGTTCAAAAAACTTTTCCCAGCACTAGCTGCCTGGAGCCCTGAGGAGCACCAGGGAGCATGTGCTTCCCCCAGCGCTGTTCCCTGTGGCCAGAGAGTGCACCGTACGCACCAGCATCTCTCTCCGGCTCCGTGGCCACATCCTGCTCTCCAGCATGAAGGGAGCACAGGGTCTGCTGCTGTGAGCTGGCTCTGTGTATCTCCTCGTCCCTGCATGGCTGTGCAGGGCCTCTATCTTTTCTGTAATTTACACCTGCAGGAAGTTTCCCATTTACTGGGCAGGGATGGTACCATTTCTCTGGCTTGCACCAGTCACTAGCAGCGCTTGTTATTTAACATCAGTAGTTATTAGTAGTCTATTACTGCCCCACTGTACAGACACATAGTGAGAGACCCTCCCTGCTCTGAAGCGCTGACAGTCTCAATAGCCCAGACAGACACAGGATGGGAGGGGAAACAGAGTCCTGGAGAGAAGTGGCTTGTGAACCGTCACGCAGCAGGAACAGAACCCAGGTTCCTGACTCCCCAGCCAGTGCACCACCCACTGGACCACATGGTCTTTCCGTAGTAATGTGCCCAGGTACCATGGTGACTGTCATCATCTAAACAGAGAAATAGCTGCAGCTCCTCACTTGCTAGCTAATTCAGTGCATTCTTAAAGCAAATGTTAATAATTAAACTCAAATGCTTAATGAGTTTCTAGTGAAAAGATCAAATTATCCTCTTCAAAAATGGAGCTAGAATTTGGTCTAATTAGAAGAAATATGTTTTTCCTGTGTGGGGCAGTTGCTGAAGTGACAGTTTGGAGACTGTTGTGACAGCATTCGCAGAGATGGGCGCTAGCCAAATAGCAGCACTGCTTTGGTGTCTCGCATAGTGCAGTCGTTCTTCCAAATGAATAATTATGCGGTATTCTTCCCGCAGTTCATTAGGTGAAGAAAAACAATGCACTTGTGTTCCATGTGGTGCATGTTCACACGTTTCAATCTGAACATGATGGAGGGAAGAGTTTGGATCCAGACAGCAAATGTTCCCTTACCCCTCCTTCTTTCCCCCCCCCCCCCAAAAAAGGATAACCTAATAATAATAATAATAAACAACCATTCTCTTCATTCCTGTTACTCAGACTAACCCATGGCAAGTGATACAAGCAAAAGGAGTTGTTACATTGCTTGGTTTTATCAGAGTTGTCAGGATTAAGCAGAGACGCGGTGGGGGAGGGAATCTCTTTTATTGGACCCCTTCCGTTGGTGAGAGAGACGAGCTCGTCTTCAGCTCCATGTAAGCTTGAGAGCTCGTCTCTCTCCCCAACAGAAGTTGGTCCAATAAAAGAGATTCCCTCCCCCACCGCGTCTCTCTAATATCCTGGGACCAACATGGCTACAACACTGCCTACAAGAATAAGGCAGTGTAAGGCAATTTCTGCAAATATAGTTAAGGAACAATGTTTATGGCACAAGACTAGCTAAGACAATAAACAGCTTTTGCTAACGATTAAGCCACTGAAGCAAAGCTGAACCATTTAATAACCACAAAAGCCAGCTACTGCCTTGTACATGCCTTTGCCTTGACCAGAGCAAACAAGATTCAGCGAACCACCTTTAAGAGAAAGCAAACGCCTGGGGGCGGTGGAGTTCTGGAGGGAATGGTGCAGGCTTGGGTCCAGTCTTGCGGGATTTCCTCGGAAGTCAATGAGAGAGTGCTATGCACACAGCAGTTGCAGGGTCGAGCCTGTAGACTCTATTCCCAGTAGTTTACAGCTTTCCAAGACATTGTCCCCCGGGGTCTGATGTGGAGAGATTGTTTTGTGGGTGGGGGGAAAGGAAATGGTTAAAGAAAACCCAGTCTGTCGTTTTTGAGTAATCTGAGCATGAAAACTCCAGACCGCACCCAGAGTTATTGATGTTTGCAAATATGGGAGCTTTGGCATGCCTATCTCAGCTCAGAGAGTGAGGGAGAAATGGGGAAGAAACCAGACTACCCAAAAACTTGTGAAAATGGTTACCTAAAGAATGGGAATGTGTCCCACCTTTTAAACATCCCCTTTTCCTCTGAATTGTGTGTGGCATGTAGATTCCGCTAGAGCCCCAGCCCAGTTTCTGCATGTAAACTGTGCGTTCCCTGCTTATACAGCGAAATGACTAATGAGCTACTTATTACTGACACCATCTAGTGCAGTGGAAAGCCAGGGCCCATGGCCCTTTGGGAGGGTTACATGATACTTCAGAGAAATCACAGGGCATATCTTCCCAGCACCTCCGTGCAGCGCTGTGAAGTGTGTGGTGTGGCTCGGGATGAGCACGCAGGTCATGTTCCCCGTTCACTGTCCACGTGCAGGAATTACTCTCACGTGAAGCGATGCGAAGCCTCCAGAAGCGCGAGTGGGAGTTCCTGGGGCAAAGCAGTGAAAGCTGAGGAGGGCAAAGGAAACAGCTGTAGTTTCTGCAGGTCCTCGCCAGCGTATTGCCTCCAGTTCAGCAAGGTGCAGTGGAGGTGGAGCAGCTGGCATGGGGGTGATGCGAGGGAGCATTCATGTTACAGGTAGAGGGCCTGCTCCTAACCTGACACCACTGAGACTCAGGAGGCACAGCACTGCTAATGGTCCTTCCCCGCAGTGGGGCCAGAATCAGACCCTCGGTGCACAGAGGGCAGGGGTGGCCAGTGTCCTTACAAAGAGCATGCACCGAAATACATTTCAGTTCATGGCTTCCAGCCCCGCCTGGCACCAGTGAGAGGTGAAGTCAACACAGGTTCCAATGGCAAACCACGTTAGAAGCTCTGAGATCATGTCTGCCTGGGAGTGTCCGCAGCTTGTGGCATTTTGGTGAATTATCACTGCACACATTAGGGCAGATTCAAGCATCATTTCAACAGCACAAAGTATCCTTATGGAGAGGGATTCCCCACGCGGGTGGCCTCTAGCTACCGTACACAGCTCTACGAGTACAGGGCGTGTGGGGGGAGGGAAGGCTGTGGCTGAGTGCACGAACGTCGGACTGTTGCACTCCACAAAACCGGAATGCCAGGCTTTGCTGTTACTGGGTGATGTGTGCGTGTTTTGGAGACTGCCTGCCTTATAGTGAGGTACACCAGAGCAAACACACTTCATGCTGCTGAGTTTTTTAATGTCATTTTCTAAATAAAACTTCCATAGCAAGAAAGGAAGCAGAAATAGATTTGTAAAGGTCTCTCATCTCCTAGCACCTTCTCCTGGAAGAATGCTTTGGGTGTGTGTATAATATAGCTATTCTGTTTTTTCAGTGCCCTTCACACTCTGTCTTCATAATCATGGGGAGCAAAACTATACAATCAGCTCTGCTCTGCTCACTTCGGGGAAAATGTGATCAGGCAATATAGCTTATTAGTATAAAGCAGTGCAATCTCATCGGCTTTATTTTGTCAGCCGGTTGATGCTAATGCAAGAGGCTGTTCTTGACAGGCCTAGAAGACAGGAGGTTAGTACATGTGCGTGTGTACATACTTATCATTCATTTTTCTCTCCCATCGGTCAAAGTTAGCTTTCTGCTGTGATGCTGGCAAGGAAGATTAGAGGCTGTTTTAGACACGTCTAATCTGAGGCATTCTCTCTGTCCTGCTAAGGAAATGTGCTCACTTAAGCACTGAAGTTGCGTCATGAGGCAAAAAGAGAGTGAACAACAATGACTAGAATGTATATAGCACTTCCCATTAATTGTGCAGACTTATGAAAATGTGCCTGTTTCTCCCGCTTCCTTCAGGCCTCTCGGACGCGCCACTGGTGGAAAGGGGGCATGGACCCTGCAGACCTGGTGTCACAGGGCCTCATTGAAAGGGAAGGCACCTGTGACTGCCTGCCTGCTGCTGATTGGTTGAAAAGGCAGGTGGTATCTGGGCTTTATAAGGCGGAGCGAGAGGACAGGAAGGAGGCGGGTGAGAGCTTCCTGGAAAAGGAGACTCGGGAACAGCAGGGGAATGCTGCTGGAGACAGAGAAAAGCAGCTGGGGAGCAGCTTCAGCGAGAGAGGAAGCAGCTGGGGTGCTGGTTGAGCTGGGGCTGAGTGGTTGGGGGCTCCTTCAGAAAGGAGTGGCCTGAGTGTACAGAGAGCACAAAGGGGTCAGTAACTCCAATGACTCTACGGGGGAGAGAGCAGGAAGAAGCGGGGGAGGACTGAAATCTTGTGCTGTGCTGTGGATAAATGAAGCCAGAGCACAGAAGAAAGACCGTGTTTGAAGCTACTGTATATTAATAAACCAGTCCCCAAGAAGGGGCGTTGTTATGTGACTCATGCTTGGGTGGACATATTTAGGAGCTCCTGGGTGAAGGGAAACTGAGTCTAGGTGTGCCAAACCACCTGAGGCCTGGAGGGGGCACTATAGAGCAGGCACACCTGTGTACACCTGGGGATCCCTATCTTCACTTGCTAGAACCTCTCCTTTTGGCTGTGGGCAGCCCTGATCTAACTTACCCCAGAGGCTAAACCAGTTCATCTGCATATAGATATATCTGTATATGACTTATGGACTGATTCAGTTTAAGGACAATAGATTGAATCTTGTCTTTAAATGTCTGCTGACCTCTCATCAACCACATTTTTTCCCTTGGAGAATGGTGGTGGTATTCACATTGTACTTATGTCATTCCTTTAAAAAAAGACAATTGCATAAAAACCAGGCCTCTATTCCTCAGTGACAAGAAAAGATCTACTTCCTCTTTCCAAATTGAAATCAGCCCACGCTCAGATAATCACAGCGGTGTCATTAAGCTGCCTTTGCGTAATGCTGCAGGTCTTGCCCGAGGCATAGTTTGGCCAGACTTTAGAATCGGGACCTTTCTGTAGCTTCTCACAGCATCCATGTTGGGTAGGGTTGTGTCGTGGAAAAACCACCCTAGGCAATAATTTGATCAGAGACTCAAGCCTGAGGCCTGTTTATTGCGCAAATACACACCAACGCGTTGGGGGGGGGGGTAGCAGATTGGATACTGCGCCCCCGATACAAAGCTTTGCTCGAGTATATAAAGAAGAAAACCGCAATTACAAAGAAACCGCAAATACATCACACACACAGCTCATTGATTGCCCTTAAATGGGAATAACATATGACAAGGGTTAGGGTCTTCTTGGGGCTTTTTGGTACTTTCCAGTGTGGTGGTAAACACACCTTTTATGGATGTAATAAGAGTTAGGGTCTCTGCTGGTACTTTCCAGTGTTTAGCAACCATACCTTCTATGGGGTACCATTGCACCATGTAAGTCATGGGGCACAATGAAATCATGGGGCGGTTACACAGCAGGTACAAGGGAGGGCATGGGATTATGCAAGTTTATGCTTATCGGTTACATTCTTATCTTATTTATGCAGCTACAATATTTCAAAAGCTTATAGCATATAGCAGGGGTCCCCAACGCGGTGCCCGCGGGCGCCATTGGGGTCTAAGTGCGCCCGCGGCAGCGCTCGGGGTTTTTTTTTGTTTTTTTTGGCGCCCGCCAGACAAAAAGGGTTGGGGACCACTGGCATATAGCCTTACAGATATATTTCAGAACCTTTAGCAATACATATTACAAATAGTTCCTGTTTTTCTGGGGGGTTTTGTTGGCCTCTCCCCCCCCCCCTCACCCCCAGGGGACGCAGCCAGTTTGGTTCAGGCCTGGGGCCTGTTAGCTACAAGACAGGCCTGGGCCCATAAACAAAGGTCTAGACAATTGGGGGGGGGGGTGTCTTTTCCTCCACAGAGGTAACTGCTCTTCTACCCATTTTACGAATAGAGAAACTGAGATGCACATGGGCTAGGGAACATGTCCAAAGCCGTAGATGGGAGCCAGGATTATAGCCCAGGATTTTCCTCCTCCCAGCTCTGAACTCAATGTGCTGGAAACCCCAGGGCTGCCTCCCCATGGCCTGGCACCTTGTGTGGTTAATACAACTGTGCAAAATGAGTGATAAGTGGAGGAGAAATGCTGTTAAACCAGAAGGGCAGCATTTCACACTTACTCTGCATTCACCCTAGTGTCATTTAAAGTCCCTACGTGTGAGGCTGTGGAGAATCAGACCCATTGTTTCTCAGGTTCCAGGCAGGAAGTATTATCTAGACCATCTCTGGCAGGTGTTTGTCTAACCTGCTCTTAAAAATCCTCAATGATGGAGATTCCACAACCTCCCTAGGCGATTTATTCCAGTGCTTAACCACCCTGACAGCTAGGAAGTTTTTCCTAATGTCCAACCTAAACCTCCCTTGCTGCAATTTAAACCCATTGCTTCTTTTCCTACCCTCAGAGGTTAAGAACAACAAGTTTTCTCCCTCCTCCTTGTAACAATCTTTTATGTACTTGAAAACTGATATCCTGCCCCCTCTCAGTCTTCTCTTTTCCGGACTAAACAAACCCAGTTTTTTTCACTCTTCCCTCATAGGTCATGTTTTCTAGACCTTTAATCATTTTTGTTGCTCTTCTCTGGACTTTCTCCAGTTTCTCCATATCTTTCCTGAAATGCGGTGCCCAGAATTGGACACAGTACTTCAGGTGAGGCCTAATCAGCACAGAGTAGAGTGGAAGAATTACTTCTTGCATCTTGCTTACAACACTCCTGCTAATACATCCAAGAATGATGTTTGCATTTTTTGCATTAGTGTTACACTGGTGATTCATATTTAGCTTGTGATCCATTATGACCCCCAGATCCCTTTCCGCAGTACTCCTTCCTAGGCAGTCATTTCCCATTTTGTACGTGTGCAACTAATTGTTCCTTCCTAAGTGGAGTACTTTGCATTTGTGCGTATTGAATTTCATCCTGTTTTCTTCAGACCATTTCTCCAGTTTGTCCAGATCATTTTGAATTTTAATCCTGTCCTCCAAAGCACTTGCAACCCCTCCCAGCTTGGTATTGTCTGCAAACTTTATAAGTGTACTCTCTATGCCATTATCTAAATCACTGATGAAGATATTAAACAGAATTGGACTCAGAACCGATCCCTGCATGATCCCACTCGATATGCCCTTCCAGCATGACTGTGAACCACTGATAACTACTCTCTGGGAACGGTTTTCCAACCAGTTTTGCACCCACCTTATAGTAGCTCCATGTAGGATGTATTTCCCTAGTTTGTTTATGAGATCAAGTGAGACGGTATAAAAAGCCTTTCTAAAGTGAAGATATACCACATCTTCCCCCCATCCACAAGGCTTGTTATCCTGTCAAAGAAAGCTATCAGGTCGGTTTGACACCATTTGTTCTTGACAAATCCATTCTGACTGTTACTTATCACCTTATTATCTTCTAAGTGTTCGCAAATTGATTGTTTAATTATTTGCTCCATTATCTTTCTGGGTACAGAAGTTAAGATGACTGATCTATAATTCCCTGGGTTGTCCTTATTCCCTGTTTTATAGATGGGCACTAGATTTGCCCTATTCCAGTCCTCTGGAATCTCTCCCGTCTTCCATGACTTTTCAAAGATAATCGTTAATGGCTCAGATACCTCCTCACTCAGCTCCTTGAGTATTCTAGGAGGCATTTCATCAGGCCCTGGTGACTTGAAAACATCTAACTTGTCTACGTGATTTTTAACTTGTTCTTTCCCTATTTTAGCCTCTTCTGATCTTACCTCATTTTCACTGGCTTTTCACTTAAAATGCTATGGCAGCAGAGCTGTGCCGTGTAGCTCTCCAATGTAGATGGTACCTACACTTAAGAAATCTTCCGTCAACCTAGCGCTGTCTACATGGGGACTTAGGATGGCTTAACTGTGCTGCTCAGGTGTGGATTTTTCACACCCCTGACCAACATAGTTAAACCAATGTCATTTTCTAGCATAGATCTGACCTTACGCTAGCAACGGGGGGTGCCTTGCACATAATACTCTGGAGAAGGGCAGCTTTCTTTCAGATATTGAGGCTTGATGGCTGTAATTGTGATCTGACTGTGTTTGCAAGTGGGGCTCTTTTAGCATTTTAAACTCTCGTTTCAGCTTTCTGACTGCAGCGTTGCCAACCCCAAGCATTCCAAAGTCAGGAGTTAGGTGCCTGGGATGGGGTTTACAGACCCCTCGCTAAGATGAAAGGATGGAGCAGTAGTGGCCAAGAAAGCCCTGCCCCTCAGCAGCTGGAGAGCATGCTCCATACGGAGGAGCTGCATAAAATGGGACTCTGGCAGGAGTGAAGGAGAAGTTGTTGACAGGAAGGAAGCCAGCTAGTATCTTCTGGGAAACAGGAATCCACAGGGAATGACCTGGACTTTGGTAGGGCCCAATCAAGCAGCCAGGGGCCTGACCCCTTTTTCTGTCCCGGACAAGGGGGAATCACTGAACCCTGCGAAGGGAGCTGGGAAGCCCCAACGGTCTGAATCATTGTTTGAACAACCCTGCATGAGGAGGGAAGCAGAGGGCTGTGACCAGGCCCCAAACTGAAGAGAACACCAGGGGAGCGGGACAGGAAGTGGCCCAGGGTACGCTGGTCTGGGGTATCAGCTAGAAGGGATGGAAACAAACCCTGTCTCCTCTTGGGCCCTGGGATGGGACCTGGTGGAGAGGGAGGGCCCTGGTCCTGCTACCCTTCCCTTCCCTATGGCCCTAGTCCAACTGGGGGGAACCCGAAGAGGGACAGACTGTAACTTTTCCACCAGGCCCCCAGGTTGCCCCACAAGGCCCCCCAGAGCTTTGGAGACTGAGTTGTGGCCTGTCTACCAGGCCAGCTGGCCCCTAAGTGAATCCCGCTACAGTGCCCCAAAATCATGAGATTTTTAAAAATGCTCCATTCTGGGTTATTTGTGTTTGCTTTCTGGTTTTTGTGACCTTAGGGGGTCATGTTTTCCAGCTTTTCTCTGTAGCCACAAGGACTAGAAATATACCGTTTTTAACATAAAAGCTGAGATTCTCACAAAATCACCTGACTCAAGGAGCTGGGGCTTTAGAAGACATAAAATATGGGAAGACATGATCAAATCATGAGAGTTGGAAATGTTGTGCTTGTCTTTTATTTTCAAGCTGAATGAAAGCAGGAGTCCAAATAACTCTCGCTGGCATTACGAGGCATACCTGGCAGCTCCATTTGTGGTAAAAAAGAATCCACTTGACATCAAATAATAAATAGTACGTCGTAGCAAAAATACTATATTTGAAGGAGTCTGTTAGAATTGCTCACTGCAGTGTCATTCAAAAGGCAAATGTTGTGGCATTGTAATTTCATCTTCATTCTAAAGCGCTGGGTATTCTTCTGTTCTGCTCTGGAGAGGTTTGTATCCTGCCCTCATCCTGCAGTACCTGAGTGCTTCCCAGTTGTGCATCAAAGGGAGTAAGAGCTGTCGTGTGTTGTTCTTTGTCTCTCCCACCCGGCCCTGGGGGAGAGTTGTGTGTGCACTGGAGTGTTTTGCTTGGGGGGGGGTTTATAGTTATTGTTTTAAATATACATAGCTCTGTCAATGAACTAGGCACTAGACCATCAGTCGTCCTCTAGAATTAAGCCCCAATCGTCCTGCTCCCTGCAGCACAGTTGTAGCTGGTGTTGTGTAAGCTCACAAGTGCTAAATTTGTCCTTTTCTCTAAGACATGAAAAGGTACAATTTTATCTCATTGCTGCACATGGAATATGATCAACGTCTGTGATATCAGTGGACTCCGCTGACGACGCAAGGTGGGGGATGCAGTGTCCTGATTTTTGAATGGCCGGATACAGAGTCAAGTTTCACAGTGTTTCATGGCTTCCGCAGGTTTAAACGCTGCAGTGAGTTGTCGATATTTTCGGCTGAATAGAGCCCCTTTAAAGCAGAATGACTACAGTGTCCCTTTTATGTAACAAGTATAAAACATATGCCTTTCAGTCCTCAAAATGAAGCTGAACAATATAGAAGCATCAAATAGCAAAAACTCCGTTGGCACTGTTATGCCTTTTGAATCCTCAATGAAGTTACAATCTCTGGGTATTTTTTTTCTCCTAACTTCTGCACTTGAACAATGTCTGTCCTCCTACACAGTCATGCTGGGGAGGTGACAGGAGGATTACATTCACATTTCTTTGCTTTCAGAGCATTTTTGCTCTGTCTCAAAAACACAGAATTACACTGCTGGTCTTGGGATCCAGCAGTTGGCACGTCCATGGGAAATGGAGATATAGACATTGCAGAAAAGCGAAGCTTCTGTGCAGCACGTCTTGAGCTGTGCCTTCTTCTCTGCATCCTGAGGAGAACTGGGCGGTCTCCCAAGAAGCAGGTTAACTGTCCACATGCATTGAACTATGGATGTGGACTGTTCTTTTCCATTATACACAGCACCAAATCATTCCTTACAAACAGAATCTCCTGTAAAACCTACTATTTAAAATAAATTGAAAACACCATGTTGGTAACCAAGATAGTTCTCTTATTAAAAATAACAATAGTAACAAAAATAACGGTATATGTTTGACTTAAACCAAGAAAAGAATGGAAGTTTGAAGTTAAAGGACTAAGATAATACTGCCGTGAGTGCAGGGGACTGGAGTAGATGACCTCTCAAGGTCCCTTCCACTCCTATGATTCTATGATATCTATGATCTATGAAAGCTGCCACCTCACCCTTAACTTTTTGTGCACAAGTATTTCAGTAACTCTGAAATGTGTTACTTTTCAACGTGTTTCAGTCACCCCCAGGATACCTGGTATCGGCAAGAGTGAGTTAAGGATAGATGGGTACCTTTGTCTGAGCCTTGTCCTTAGTTTCAGATAGACCCACAGAGTTACTTCAGTGTATGCTTGTCTTTTGTTCATTGACAGTAGTTCATGAAAGGAGGAAATAACCTCGCATACAGACAAAAGGAGGGTTACACTCATGTAATCCAGGATAGAATTTTCCCACTATTGGGCCAATTGCAGTGTGGATGGGACCATTTGGGTGGTTCTTTTGATGGTATCGTACTGAGGCTAAATACTGGTAGGATTTTGCTTACTATTCATATCATTGTTTAGTGTTGTTGAGCTGTGTTTGTCCCAGGATATGACAGAGGCAAGGTAGATGAGGTAATATCTTTTATTGGACCAACTTCTGTTGGTGGAAGGTAATCATTTCCAAACCTAAGAACATATGAATGGCCAGATTGGGTCAGATCAGTGGGTCATCTAGCCCAGTATCCTGTTTTCTGACAGTGTCTAGTACCAGATGCTTCAGAGGGAATGAACAGAACAGGGAAATCAGCCATCCCCTGTTGTCCAGTCCCAGCTTCTGTCAATCAGAGCTTTAGTAACATCCAGAGCATGGGGCTGCATCCCTGATCATCTTGGCTAGTCGCCACTGAGGGACCTATCCTCTATGAACTTATCTAATTCTTTTTTTGAACCTACTTATAGGTTCACAACTTCCCCAGGCAACAAGTTTGACAGGTTGATTAGGTGTTATCTGAAGAAGTACTTCCTTATGTTAGTTTTAAACCTGCTGCCTATTAATTTTATTTAGTGTCCCCTGGTTCATGTGTTATGTGAAGGGATAAATAACACTTCCTTATTCACTTTCTCCACAGCAGTCATTATTTTGTAGACCTCTATCATATCCCCCCTCCTTAGTTATCTCTTTTCTAAGCTGAACAGTACCGGTCTTTTTAAGCTCTCCTCATAGGGAAGCTGTTCCACACCCCTTATCATTTTTGTTCCCTTTCTCCAATTCTAATATGTCTTTTTTGAGATAGGGTGACCAGAGTTGCATGCAGTATTCAAGGTGTGGGCGTATAGTATCATTATGATATTTTCTGTCTTATTATCTATCCCTTTCGTAACGGTTCCTAACATTCTGTTCGCTTTTTTGACTGCTGCTGCACATTGAGTGGACATTTTCAGAGAATTATCCACACTGACTTCAAATTCTTTCTTGACTGGTAACAACTAATTTAGACCCCATCATTTAGACCTGAAGAAGAGCTCTGTGTAAGCTCAAAAACTTGTCTCTTTCACCCAAGAGAAGTTGATCCAATAAAAGATATTGCTTCACCCATCTTGTCCCACTTAATCATATCACTAACTCAATATTCCAGATACTCAGACTTGGCATAGTTAGAATATTATCTAGCCTTTTTATTGAGAGTGAAAGGCAACCACACAATGAATAAATTTAAAAAATAGTAATACGTTAGCAGGCAGCTAGACAGACATAATATTCTGCAGTATTATGCTGATTTTCCTGCACGAAGGAGCAACGTTAGGATGCTGACTGCTTGAGCATAGTGGGAAACCACATCGTGTATGGGCAAGATATCCGTTTGTTTTGTCTCTGGGGATCAGAGACTTGTTCTCATAGAGTATCACAAACACACACACACACACACCTCATTCTAAAGAAGAGCATTAAATATATCCTTGGGGAAAGCTGGAAATCCCGCCATCTTGGCTAAAGCTAATGCTAACTCATTGCAATGGGAACCACCTAATCAGAAGTGATAGGATAAAGGTGTAAAAGAAGGTCAAGAGGGGAATTGTGCATAATCGTTTGTCAAGCTACTTGCCATCAAAACTGTAAGTTGTTTCTTTAACGTGACGGTTTCATTGGGAAGCGTAATGGAAGCTGAAGTTCTACTTGCACACAGTCCTGTGAAAGACTGACTTACAGTTCGCAGCCGGTATCAAGTGGAGTGCCCCAGGGGTCTGTCCTGGGGCCGGTTTTGTCATTAATGGTCTGGATGATGGGATGGATTGCACCCTCAGCAAGTTCGCGGATGACACTAAGCTGGGGGGAGAGGTAGATACGCTGGAGGGTAGGGATAGGGTCCAGAGTGACCTAGACAAATTAGAGGATTGGACCAAAAGAAACCTGATGAGGTTCAACAAGGACAAGTACAGAGTCCTGCACTTAGGATGAAAGAATCCCATGCACTCAGGGGTGAAAGTAAGTCCAGTGACTTACCGGTACACTGGGGCCAGCTCTGGCCCCTGGAAGGGGCGGGGCCTAGGGCGGAGGGGGTGTGGCTGAGGGAGTCAGGGCCAGCCCCAGCCCACCCTGTAAGGTAAGTGCCCCCCCCCCACCGGGGTAGCAGCAGCAGCCCGGGGCTCCAGGGGCTATTTAAAGGGCCCAGGGCTCCCCTGCTTCTACCGCCCCGGCCCTGTAAATAGACGCAGGAGCCCTGGGGAAGCGGCAGGGCTCCAGCGGCTATTTAAAGGACCAGGGCGGCAGAGGCAGCTGGAGCCCCGGGCCCTTTAAATAGCCCCTGGAGCCCCCCGCTACCCTGGGGCTCTGGGGGCTATTTAAAGGGCCTGCAGCGCCCCTGCTTCTACCACCCTGGCCCTTTAAATAGCTGCCGGAGCCCTGGAGTAGTGGCGGTGGGGCTCTGGCAGATATTTAAAGGGCCGGGGCGGTAGAAGCAGCGGGAACCCTGGACTTTTTAAATAGCCCCCAGAGCCCCTACCCCAGGGCTCCAGCAGTGGGGCTCTGGTGGCAATTTAAAGGGCCTGGGGCTCCAGCCCCTGCTGGGAGCCCCAGGCCCTTTAAATTGCCCCCTGGGGAAGCCGGGCCGCCCCGGTAAGGCAAACCAGCTCTTGCTGGTATGCCGTACCGGGGCGTACCGGCTTACTTGCACCTCTGCATGCACTGCTACAGTCTGGGGACCGACTGGATAAACGGCAGTTCTGCAGCAAAGGACCTGGGGATTACATTGGACGATAAGCTGGATTTGAGTCAACAGTGTGCCCTTGTTGTCAAGGAGGCTAACGGTATATTGGGCTGCATTAGTAGGAGCATTGCCAGCAGATCGAGGGAAGTGATTATTCCCCTCTATTCGGCACTGGTAAGGCCACATCTGGAGTATTGCATCCAGTTTTGGGCCCTCCACTACAGAAAGAATGTGGACAAATTGGAGAGAGTCCAGCGGAGGGCAATGAAAATGATTAGGGGGCTGGAGCACATGACTTACAAGGAGAGGCTGAGGGAACTGGGCTTATTTAGTCTGCAGAAGAGAAGAGTGAGGAGGGATTTGATAGCAGCCTTCAACTACCTGAAGGGTGATTCCAAAGAGGATGGAGCTCGGCTGTTCTCAGTGGTGGCAAATGACAGAACAAGGAGCAATGATCTCAAGTTGCAGTGGGGGAGGTCTAGGTTGGATATTAGGAAAAACTATTTCACTAGGAGGGTGGTGAAGCACTGGAATGGGTTACCTAGGGAGGTGGTGGAATCTCCTTCCTTAGAGGTTTTTAAGGCCCGGCTTGACAAAGCCCTGGCTGGGATGATTTATTGGGGTTGGTCCTGCTTTGAGCAGGGAGATGGACTAGATGATCTCCTGACGTCTCTTCCAACCCTAATCTTCTATGATTCTATATTTATTAGATCAGCACAGAAATTTGTATTGTGTAAGAAGATGTTTCTCGCCATGCCTGTTATGTCCTGAGTGTTTTTCTTGCAAAGGATAATAGCTCTGGTAACTTATGGCAAATACATATTTTTATATTGATACGTAATCTTCTTGAAGCTAAATGGAGCCTTTGTGACTAATTTACTTTGGCTGCAGCCATGTGCAGGTAATTTCCCACCAAATATCCAAGGCCTTCTAATTAGGGTAACATTTTGAGAAAATACCATGCAGAATTCTAACCTCACTCTTCTTTATTGCTGGTAGTGAAATAAAATAGTTGAGACATTTTACTGTGTAGAAATAAGGATTTAGTCGGGGTTAAATGTGAAGTTCTAAGCAAAAAGAAATGTCTATCCCATTCTAGGTGATTTTGTGCACCCAAAAGTTCATTGGGCTATGCAATTTCATGTCAACGTGTACTTTTCTCACTGAATTGGCTAAAATGTCCAAAAAACATTTTTGTGCACAATTTCATTCCCACAAAATGTTGGGGAGAAGCAGAAGGAACAGTAGTCACTTTTAATTGTTTTCTTTTAGTGAGAGAATGGAGCGTAGTAGAGAGAAAGAATCATATAATTTACATGTGTAAACAAATACTCATTCACATAGACTTCCTTTGCAACAGAGGTGAGGAAGAGAGAGGATGCTGTGCATGTAGCTGATAGCAGATGAGAGGGTAGACAGAACAGTGCAGGTTTGGGAATATTTGATGAAAAATGGAGAACACCAAGCTATCCTTAATTTCATGGCTATACAACATGATTTTATGGAAAATAAGTCTTGTCAAACAAACTTGATACTGTTTTTTGGATGAGCTTACAAGCTTTGTCACAAAATTAACTGTTCACAAAATATACTTAGACTTGTGTGAGGGATTTGATTTACTACCATATGACGTGCCAATAAAAATTCACATTGTAGCCTATATTCAATAGACTACAAACCGGCTAACTAAAGATCTCAAAAAGTAGTTGTAACTGGTGAATCATCATCCAGTGGGGGTGTTTCTAGTGGCACTGAATGCGATTCAATATCTTTATCAAACATGTGGAAGAAAATATAAAGTTATTGCTGACAAAGTTTGCAGATGATATAAAAATTGGTGAAGTGATAAGTAATAATGGGAACAGAGCAGTTTTACAGAGTAATCTGGATCCCTTGGTAAACTGGCTCACTTGAACATTAGTTTTAATACAACAAATGCAATATGTCTAGGAAGAAGAAGAAATGTAGGTTACATTTCTAGGATTTAAGGGTCATGGTGGAAACCAAATGAACATGAGCTCCCAGTATGCTGCTATAACTTGAATGTTATGCATAGCAGAATCTTGCCCAGGAGTAGGGATATGGTATTACTACTATATGAGGCATTAGTGAGACCATGATTGGAATATCATGTTCAGTTCTGGTCTTAACACTTTAAAAAGGATGTTGACAAATGGGAAATGGCTCAGAAAAGAGCTACAGGAATGATTCAAGGTCTGGAAAACCTGCTTTATAGTGAGAGTTTAATGAAGTTCAATCTGTCTAGTTTATCCATGAGAAGGTTAAGAGGTAACTTGATCACAGTTTATAAGTACCTATATGGGGAAGGATTTCTGATGATATCTGAAGATTTCTGGGTTGTTCAGTGTAGCTGACAAAGTCATAACAAGCTCCAATGGCTGGACAAATTCAGACTAGAAATAAAGCACACCTTTTTAGCAGTGAGGGTAGTTAACCATTGGAACAACCTTCCAAGGGCCCTGGTGAATTTTGTGTCACTTGAAGTCTTTATGTCTTTCTTGATGTCTTTCTAAAAGATTTGGTCAAGCTCAACCAGAATTTCTGGGCTCCAGGAATCACTTAATGAAATTCTGTGGCCCATGTTATGCAGGAAATCTGACTAGATGATCCTACTGGCTCCTTCTGACCTCAAAATCTATGAATTTATGGCATGTGAAAGGAGGTTAGTGGTGATCCTGAGCCCAAGCCAACTGTTATTGAGCTACATAGAAACTAGAGAATGGGACATGGCAAGGTGATTTCAACCTTGGATTAATGGACTGTGGGGATGGGTATTTTACATCCTTCACATTTCCTTTTGTCAGCTGTAATTCACAATCTGAACTAGTCATTTCCTTTTCCTCTGAGTGAGTCTTGTTGCACATCAAAGAGTACCAGGGCAACAAATTGAAAGAAATGCCAAATGCAGCCGAGCGCGCACACTAAACCAGCCTTCTCATTGCAAAGCCACATACAAAAGGGCATGGTAAGCCAATGCCTCGTAATAGCAAAGCGACATAATGGACAAGAAAACCACAGCAAGCAGCCTCCCAATAGCAAAGCTACCTATAAAGGTCCTGAAGTGTCAAGTGCTCCGAAGACGGGGAAAAATCTTATGAAACTAGTTTATGGGCAAATCACAAAAGGGCTGATGTTCGGTTTGGAGAAACAGCCCAAAATGTGGCTGCTTATTTAAATTAAGTCTGTGAGGCCCAGTCTGGCCCTGTCACCATCCAATCTTCTTGTCTTCCACAGGGCCTCTCACAGACACCTTAGTCACACTTTCTTAGGTAGGCGAAGTTATAGGTCTGCTAGCGACTTTGGGGTGCAGAGTTAAGCCCTTTCCCAGCCATGGCATCTTTTGGGAGCACGTCTCCTTCCTCCATCCCACAGAGGCCTCGCCCAACAAGTCAAAATAGACTCTGCTGGCCCACCCGAGCTCAATCAGGTAGCCTCAGCCAATCGGGGAACCTGCAGAAATACTCTGTAACTTTGACCGTGAGACTTAACTCAGCCACCCAGAATGAAAATTGAAATTGAACCACAAAACTCACCCTGGCATTTCCCCTGGCAACCAATAGTGAAAGGAAAAAAACACGAGAAACTTTTGCAAAATATTTGCTGATAGAAAAAATTTCAGAGGAAACTGCATTTTTAACTCAAAATCGTGCATTTTTTCAGGGTTTTCCATTTTGAGGGAAATAGTTTGCACAGCTCTGTTACCATGGCTACAAAAAAAATATTTGCAAATAATTTACATAGAAAAATAATTTTCTTGTGTTAATCCTATCCAGGTTTCTGTACATTCTCTGTAACTTGATAAATAATCTGGAACAATCCCCTTTGGAATACAAGACATTCTGCGGAGTGGTTGATTACAAATTCTTGGTGTGCGATAAAGAGTGAGGAGAGAAGAGAAGTAAGGTAGACTTTTAGACTGATTGTAAAACATCCCTACGGGAAATCTTGGAACCCTTCCAAAAACTATAACATTCGCTAAAGGTTTTAAAAGCTTCCAATAAAAACATTAGCACTTTCTTTTAAAACTTCTAAAATGAATAGCACTCAAAAGATCTCGTGAGGAAGGAACAAAAACAGAACTAGGCAGTAGCTTAGAGGGATTACAACTCCTGAGGCTTACACTTCATTTCTGCCGCAGGCCATGATTCTTTACTGGAGAGTTAATTCAGAGTGTTATCTTATGGAAGAAAACAAAATCCAAAGGGAAGTATATGGACTAAATACATACTACGATATTGATTCAGCTAATTTTTCTGAAAGCTGTTGTCAGTGACCATGTTCTGCTGTAAAGATATCACCATGTCTGAAACAGAAACAAAGTCCAATGGCTGCATGGGGCAGATCTTGGGAAATGTTCCTTAAGTACCACCTCAGGAAATGTCATAAGGAGAAGAATTTTCTTCTAGTGCAGTTGGTCTGTTCAGTAAAGCAGTTTTTGTTTATTGTTGGTTTACACAAGCTGGAGAGCTGACTTGAGCACTCTATCATGTCTTGTCAAAAACTGTTATGCCTGGCATCTCTGTTAGGGTCTGATGACATCTGCAATTTCTCTCTGTGAGGAGAATAGGCATTTAAAAGAAGAGGTACTGATTGCCAGTCAAGAATAAAGACTTGCCAGTCTCATTGGGTGGGTAGTTTTCCTGTTGGTCTTCAAACTGTGTCCATGTTTTCTTCACTTGTTTTCATGCCCTTCCAGATAACGGGACGAGCTTGTTAATGCGGAACCCTTAAGAGTGCCCACAGTGCGTCTTGTTGGTTCATATAGAAAATTCCTTTTGTTGTTCCCTTCCCATGACCTGTCTGTCTGCTCTTAGACTGTGGGTTACCTGGGTGAGGACTCCCCCCGCTTGCATGTTCAAGGTACCCAGAATATTGGGGGCACTGCTGGAAACAAATAATAATTGTAAAGAGCAGAACTCTGGAACTCAGCAATTGCACACTTTGCACTTGCATGTGGCACTACCCCTCCTAAGTGCCAATTGGAGAGTTCACGTGCAAGGATTGGCTGTCCTGTTAGGTGCTGTGCTTGTCAATGGGTGTCTGTGTGTCCTGGGACAATGGCTTTTCTTTATTTTTTTGAGAAACTCTGAGGCTCCAAATGTAACCTATACAATGTATAGCCCCTGTAGAGGCTGTAATTCTTCCTAGCCCCTATGCATGTGGGGACCGCTCCTCTCTGTGCATCTGCAGAAGGGGCAAGTGGAAGGGAAAAGGAGAATCTGGCCCTTAGATTGTTCTCGCTCCTCACTGAGGCGAAACTGCCATTGAACACAGTGGAATTGCAAGCACTCAGAACCTTTCAGAATTTGGCCCATTAACTTCAGTGAGTTTTACCAATGTAAGGAGTTCAGGATTTGGCGCAAGCCCAACTAAACCCACAAGGACAGGATGCTGAATGTTGAAGTTTCAAAAAGTTGGCTTCTTTTTTTCCAGTGTTTCATCTTGGCATTGATGGGATACATTTTTCAAAAGGGGTTTCCACCATCCTCCGAAATTGTACCACATTCTTGAGTTGAATGTTTTTTTGCACACTCACATTACAGCCCCTAGCCACAGAGGGCCATTTTGGCCATCTGGGTATTTGAACCAGAGACGTCTAGAGCTAATAGCACAAGTGTGTTCCCCTTCAGATAAAGAGCCATGGTTGCTAGCTAAAATCTGCAACAGACTGTCATCCTCTGTGGATTGGGCACAGAGTGGGATGTGTAAGACACGCTGACAAGTGGGTTGCACAGTCTCAGGCAGCATTTATGTGTAGAAAACTGTGGGCATCACTCTGCCTTCTGTTTCTGAAAACGTAGTCACATATTGTTGTGCAATATACCTTAGGAGAGAGGGTTCCAGTGGTACTTCTGATCCAGCTAGCACCAGGAAGCACTGGAAATCTCGGAAGAAATTCACTTTGGGTGAAATTTGTAAACCAAGGAGGTTTGGGTAAACATTAGATAAGCATCAAAACCGAGCCACATCTACAAATCTTTTAAGGTCCATCCATCACATTGAATTGTGTCTTCCTAAATCAACTTTTGGTTCTTTGTCTTTTTATTCGAACATCAGGTCACTGCAGAGGATGCTGAGATGTGAAACAATAGGAGGATGGCAGAATCTAGATGCTAAAAGTAGAGGCCAGGTTTTTCAGAAATGACTCGCAATTTCGGGTGTCTCAATTTTTGGGTGTCCACCTTTGAGGTACTTTTTACGGTCCTGATTTTCAGAAGATGGGTGCTTAATGCTTCTGAACACCAGGCATCTTTACAACATCTCAAGTTAGTCAACAGCCTCACAATGATCTAAGTGTGATGACTTGCGTAGTCAGCTGTATCTTTATCACTGATCTAATTTTAGTTGTATCAGCAGTGCGAGATTTTTGCTGAATTTGAGGCCTAACATGAAAAGCAGTTTTGTGTAGGGAAATTGTATGTTATGATTGGAGATGGGGCTTGTGCCACTGGACTTCAGCGCCACCCACCCAGGTTCAGGATTTTGTGGATATCTGGGTTCTGAATAGTTCTGTGTGTTTGTCTTCCCCGTCTCCACGTACTGATCACAGGCTGGGCCATACAAATTATTAGTCTACCAGTTTTACTTTAGAGAATTCCGATGCAGCAGGCTAATTTATGGTCTACGAATGACATTCACATGCACTAATTAATCCCGATATTGGGGCTGAGCAGACTGGTGGGGGCCGTGAGCAGAATATCTGCGGAGAAGCTATGTGTTTATGAGCACTCCATGCTCTGGGCCTGTCTCACAAACAGCCTGGAGTGGATAGACGCTTTCTTCAGCTGGATAGAACTCCGTTACTCAGGCTCTATGCGTTTGTTACTTGTTTGACCTTTATAGGTAAATTTCCCTCTAGCACAGAATGTGTATGAGAGAGAAAACAATGCCGGGTTAATTTAAAAATAAGATGAGATTTTTTTTGGCCCAGTCCCACATGGAAGTCTATTATGCCTTTTAATTAATGTAAATAATATGATATTTCATGTCTAGAATATCTACAATGTATTGAATTGTGGATTTGTGAAAGTTACACAACCTGGTGTAAAGGTGCTTAAGTTGCTAGTCATGTGGCCTGCTGCTGCCAGATCTTAGCTATGACTGTGATTATTTAATTTATATTAGTTGTTTAGCATTTTGGAAAATTAAACTGTAGGATACAATCCATGGAAGTCAAGAGGAGTTAGGCATTGTCAAATATTAGACTGTGAGTGGAGATTTTGATAGCAGTATTTCTAATTCAGATCTCCTAATAGGTAGGAGCCTTAACTTTAGCTAAAGTAGGCAGAGAGTGGAGAATGAGACGGGAAGTCAGGACTGTTGGGTTCTATTCCTTGGCTTTTCTTTTTATTTGATTCATAGATTTTAAGACCAGCTAGAATCAGAGGGGTAGCCGTGTTAGTCTGGATCTGTAAAAAGCAACAGAGAGTCCTGTGGCACCTTTAAGACTAACAGATGTATTGGAGCATAAGCTTTCGTGGGTGAATGCCCACTTCGTCAGACGCATGTCAGACCAGCTAGGCTGATCTCCTGAATAACAAGGCATAAAAGCTCACCCAGTAATTTCTGCATCAAGCCTAGAACGTCTTTTAGGAAGACACCAAATGTTGCTTTAAAGAGTTCAAGGAATGGAGAATCCTGCATGTCCATTACATTCAAACACATGCTTCTCTCTCTGTCACACTAACCATAAAGGGTGAAATTCTGGCTCTTCTGAAGTCAGAGACAAAATTCCCATTGGCTTCAATAAGCCCAGGAGTTCACCCAAATTTGTTTAGTTCACAGCACTACTAAAACCAATGAGAGTCAAAAGCCATAGGACTAATGAACCCATACGCTGGAAACAGCTGGACTCATTTCCCTCCTTGGAAGCTGTATGAGTTTTGCCTGGCTGCTGGTAGAATGGCTTTTTTCCGCCAAATGTACTTTACACAGCAAAAGATAAAACCCTGTTTTTTCCCTAGACAATAGATAGTGTGTTACCTCCTTAACTTTGAGCTTTTCACATTGATATCACCTGGCTGACAAAACGTCAGCAATTTAGTAATCATTTTCAGGAGAAAATTGACTCAATTAGTTGCCATTGTTTCAGCAGTTAAAGTGCAGACACTGCCTGATTTGTATAGAAGTTGTTTTGATAGTTTCATTATTGTTCTTTATTTGAGTATATTAAAAGTGCATTTGTCCACCTGTCTCTTGACACTGTGCCTGACATCAGTTATGGAAGAAGATATTGATCCTGTTGCATCAATCGTTCATACAAACTAGAGCTTGTCTTTGATTTGCAGTATTATTTCAACTACCCAAGATACAATAATTGTTCATCCTCTTGAAAAGGGTTGTCTAATGCTCCTGTCAATTTTTATCTAATTTCTAACTTTCTATTCTAGGAATAAGTTCTTTTTAAAAAGAAAATGGCAAATTAGTGGCTTTTGGATTAGTTAGAATGGAATAAATTCTAAATGCTAGTTTGTCTGTTCAAACTGTCAGTTGGGACACGGGTTGTTTTACTCTGAATTAGTCTCCCCAGCCTTGATCTCCCTTTATTTTCTTCTTTCAGCTTCAGCCTCTTCCTCTATACTATGCCTCTATCCTATTTTCTAGCCTTTGCCATAAAATGCCACTGAACAGTCGTTGCTTTACTGTTTCGCAGCACCGAACACTGCAAGGCTGCCTTCCCTTCCTCACTATATTTTGAGCACGTTTGTGCTGGAAATGCCATGAGGTTGGCATTCGCACTCTGTTTCAGCCATTTTGTATTCAAGTCTTATCTGGGATAGAATCCAAATTAGATCTGATCTTTATTTCTGCATATATTCATAAAGAGAACAAAATTAGCACAATTCATGTTTGCTAAGCAAACCAATGCCAAATAATTTTGAACTGTGAAACTGATCCCTAGAGTTCTGTGAAAAGTAAAAAAAATTGAATTAAAAGAGATTATATTGGGGATTAGTTCAGATGGTAGATGCAGGGGCCAGAGAGCGAGAAGTGAAGGAGAAACCAAGTTAAAGCTGGCAACATATCAATAATCCATGTTTTTATGATAAAATAAAGTTAATATTCATTTTTTTTTAATTTCCTGGGTTTCAGCTATTATTGCCTTAGTCTTCGTATTATTTAAGCAAAGTGTTCGCAGCCACATTCTGGCCTGGCCTGCATTCTTGTGAACGGGAATGGGAAGGCACAGAATGCTCTCTGAAGGTATGTGTTCATGTCAGAGTTAACTGCTCAGCGCCTGCATTAGCCTAGCTCGGGTGTGAGTGGTCACACTGCAAAGAACTGCCTGAGTTGCTGTGTCTCCATTGATGCTGCACTCACTTCAGTGTGAGGCTGAGACTTCTGAAAGCACATCTCATCATTCTTCGTGCTGCAGTCAGTTGAGTTCTTTCCCAGTGAATTGTGGGAGAACTTGACTGTCCTTCTGGTCCCCTGGGGGTGGGGGAATCTGAGGAGGCATTGGAGGATTATCTGCACCTGAGTGGTTTAGCTTGTGTCTACTCTGCAAGGTGAGCAGGTTACCAGCCCAAATATAAACAGCTCTTGGGCTTTAGGCTGTGTTCCAGGACAGGACAGCTAGACCGGGTGTAAAGCACCATCATGCTCAGATAAGGGAGTTCTGTGTGTGGATCACAGCCAGGTTAGGGGCAACAGCTGAATGAGAGCCTGAGTTAACTCTGCTGTGAAGACAAGCTGCGAACGAAGCCCATCCCTGGAGCTGAAAGGTTTTGGGGATGCTCTCTGGTTCCAGGTGGAGGGTACGTGCACCAGATACCGCTAGCATTCCATGTCTCAGGGATTGCAGGATAGAAAGGGGGAGCAGCCTTGGGGAAAAGTGGACCTGGCATGCCAATTACCCAGCTCCTCACAACTGGCCCCTGGAAATGGCACAAAACCTGGACTCTGCAGGCATGTGAATTGTTCTAGCTACAGAGCTGAATAAGTCTGCATGCAGCGTGATACAACAGTTCTGTGCTACGGGAGGATTCCCCTGTGCAAGGGGAATCTGCAGCTGATCATGTAGGCTGACTAGAAGCCTGTTTTGTACTACCAAAGATTCAGGCTCTGATTGCATTTTGGGAGAAGGTGCAGTTTGCTCAGATTTTTGTCCAAACCTGTCTGTCTCAAGTTACTCAGCTGTGTTAAGGAACACATCTCTACCACATTTAATATGTATTATTACTAATAATACTTAACACTTGTATAGTGTTTTTCATCTTTAAAGAACCCCTTTTGCACATTCAGTGGGCACTGTCACCTTAAGTATCACACTTCCGTCTCCCGTTATTCAGTTTGTTTACTTTGTGCATTTGCTAGCCCAGTCAGTCAGTCAGGGTCCAATGGATTAAAAGCTGGCTAACTGATAGATCTCAAAATGTAATTGTAAACAAGGAATCATCATTGAATGGTATATTTCTAGTGGTGTTCCTCAGAGATCAGTTCTTGGCCCTATGCTATTTAATGTTCTTATCAATGACCTGGAAGAAAACATAAAATCATCACTGATAAAGTCTGCAGATGACACAAAAATTGGGGGAGTGGTACATCATGAATAGGGCATGTCACTGTTACAGAGCAATTTGGATCACTTGGTAAGTTGGGCTCAAGCAAACAATTTGAATTTAATACAGCTAAATGTAAATGTATACATCTAGGAACAAAGAATGTAGGCCATACTTAGACAATGGAGGGACTCTATTCTTGGAAGCAATTACACTGAAAAAGGTTTGTGGGTTGTGATGGATAATTGACCATGAACTCCCAATGCAATGCTGTGGTCTAAAGGATTAATGCAATCCTTGGATGCATAAACAAGGGACTCTCGTATAAGAGTAGAGAGGTTATTTTACCTCTATATTTAGCAGTGGTGCAACCGCTGCTGGAATACTGTGTCTAATTCTGGTATCCACAATTCAAGAAGGATGTTGATAAATTGGAGTGGGTTCAAAGAAGAGCCATGAGAATGATTAAAGAATTAGAAAAACCTGCCTTATAGTGATAGACTCAAGGATCTCAATCTATTTAACTTAACAAAGAGAAGGTTAAGGGGTGACTTGATTACAGTGTGTTGGTATCTACATGGGGAATAAATATTTTATAATGGTCTCTTCAGGCTAGGAGAGAAAGGTATAACATGATCCAGTGGCTGTAAGGTGAAGCTAGACAAATTTAGACTGGACATAAGGCATAAAGTTTTAACAATAAGAGTAATAAATCATTTGAACAACTTATTAAAGGTTGTGGGGGATTCTCCATCACTGACCATGTTTAAATCGAGATTGGCAATTATTCTAAGAGCTCTGTGCTAGGAATTGTTTTGGGGTAGGTATCTGGCCTGCGTTATACAGGCGGTCAAACTAGATGATCACAATGGTCATTTCTGGCCTTGTAATCTATGAAACTCTAAGGGCCCTCTGCTGTTTGTTTTGGTCTTTTACACAGGAAAAAGGGAGATGTTTTCTTTTTAAACAAATTGGAAAATGTGATTGTAAAACCACCAAAACTGGCAGAGGAAGTCAGGGACAAGTACAGGGCAAGAAATTACTTGAAGCTCACTTTTGTAATTAACCAGATTCCCAAATTCACGATGTTCCTTTAATTACTCTTCACAGCATCCATGTGGGGGAAGTAAATTTAGTTGAATTATTCTTCCCATTCTGCCGTTGGGAACTAGAGGTAGATAGGTTAAGTGATTTGCCCAAGGCCGTAGAAGAGTCAGTAATGGAATTGGGATTAGAACTCGGGATTATGTGACAGCCTGAGTCCTGTGTTCAGACCATGAGAACAGGTTTCTCTCTACTCTTTCAAACTGAAGTCATTTTTCATGTGTATTGTACAGCCTGAGCACAAAGCAAGTGTCAGACACACACCCCCCGCCCCGCCTCCCCCGAAACATCACGTGGTTTTGCCTGCTAGCATAATTTCAGATGACCATACTGGGATATGTTTGTCACTGAATTTTTATATTGAGTTTCTTCTCGTTGCCTATTATGAAGCTATAGGTATGAAAACAGAAACATTCTCCATTATATTTAGCTTCCTTCTCTTCCTTTCGCCTGACTCATCTACTGATGTCATATGCAATTGTTTGTGTCATTGAAATTCGCTTCCATGGAAATTATTACATCAAATACTATATATATATATGTGTGTGTGTTGTGTGCTTCCACTCATCACAATTACCATTTTACATAATATAGCATTGTTACATCCCTGCCCAGATGTGCCTACGTGTCTGTTACGTCATAGCAGTGGGCTTCTTTCTTCTTGCTTTGGGCATATTACACAGTCTGACTTTCACAGATGATATGTGTTAAAATTGTCAAATAGTTTTAAGATTAAATGATCACTGTAAGTGAAGAGCCTGGTTCTAATCTCAGTCACGACGGACCTGATTTTCCATTATGAATCAGGAGTGACTAGACTGAAATCGGTGTATTTACACTGACATGAGGCGAATCAGACTCATTAGCTTTAAGGAAGCCATTCTTGATTTACACTGGTGGAAATGAGATGAACATTTCTGTCTGGGTTGTTTGTGAGCAGCAGCCGGAGACAGGAGGCATTCCAAATTAAAGCATCTTCTCTCATGAAGCATGATAGAATTAAAAAACAGTGCTGTCAAAATGCACAATGCTTTGTTAGAAAATGGAACAGATGGAAAAACACTTGCTGCTGAGGATTACACTCGTTCAAAAGGGTGAATGAGATTCAGATACACAATTACCACAAGTGCAAATAGCCAAGTCTCCTGCTTGAGCTTAATGACAATTATAAGCAAATTACATCGAGCATGAAGTGGTAGCAACCTGAACTGAAATTAGATAACGATGGAAAAATAGGTAAAAGCTCAGGAACTCTGACTGCTAATGATTTTGTAATATAATTTATTGTATTAAGAAAATCGGTAGTAGGAGAACTTAGATAATACTAGAGCTGGTTGAAACTTGGTAATTTCCAAGAAGAAAAATTGAAAGCAAAAAACAAAATAGTTGTCACTGGAGATTTTTTTCATGCCGTTTTTCATTTACTTTTTTTTTTTAATGAACCAAAACTAAACGAAAAATTGAGGGTCTTCAGTCTCAATTCAATTTCCTACTCCCCCCTTTTCTTCCACTGGAAAAGGAGGGGAAAGGAAAGAACACCAAAAAGGAGGAAAAACATAATATAACAAAAATCATTTGTATTTTTACTGAAAATCTTTACCAAATTGATATGGTTTGGTCAAAAAGCCACTTTTGTTGGGGGGAAAAATACCATGAAAGCATTCAACTGGCTCTAGTAATAGTGAAAATGGAAAGAACATTGGTGACATACTGTGTAATTGAATAATGAAAGGAAGGAGTCGGTGCAAGATGGAAAGAGACCGAAAACAAGGAAGTGAACTTTAGGAGGAAAAAGATAAAAGGAAGTAAAGATCATCTTGGACTTCTGCAGGAAGCCTATGTTTCAGGGAGAGCCATTGACCAGGGTGGTCAAATCTGGGTGTAGGGATGAAGAACTCTTGCGGGTTTGGGGGGAGTGCTAAAGAGAGAAGGGGTGCAGTGGCATCTTTAAGCTGTAATGTGAGGTACACACGTTCATGGAACTGTTAATGAGCAGGAAGCCAATATATGGGAGCACCCTGTAGCGTTCTACACCACCAGAGGGGGACCTGTGTTCCTCCTCCCATTACACTGCAGTGGGAAGAGAAGAGGAAGAAGCAGGGCAGACAGAGAGGAGGAGGGGAATGGGGCAGTGGTGGGGAGCAGAGGCGATGGTAGGGGGAGCTGCAATAGGACTAGGTATTCCTCGGGGCAGAGAGGAGGAGGGAGGAAAAGCTGAGAGCGTGGGGTGATGTGTGGAGGGGAGGGCACAGGCAGAGGGATGGGAACAAACTGGGGCATGTGAGAAAAGAGAGAGGGCAGAATTAGAAACACGAGGATGGGAGGGGACGGGGTTGCAGGGACAGCCACAGCCTGGGGGGCTGAGGCCACACATGGGGACAGGGCGACAAGTTCCCCATTGCTGCTCCATGTTCCAGACCCAGCTAACCCCACCATATGCTACAAAACCATCACACCAGCTGTGCAGCAGCAGCAGATTTTATACATGTGACTTGCCCCCATGCCTGAGGGCAAGATCAAGCCCTTAGGGCATAACACGTTTTCGGGAGACAAAGGCAACAATGAGACTTTCACACATATAGCATGTATTTACACAGCTGCATATATTTCTGTGTATACTGCTCTGTTTCCTGAGCTCTTCCCAGTTCCTGCTATGATGTATTTGTGCCGCATCTCACTGGTTTTCCTCTTTGTTTCCCCATCCTATGTTGTGATTGCCTTGGGATCAAAGAAGGTTGAGTCATGGCCCTTCCATTGAGCCAGGCTGCTCTGGCATGCACAATCACGCTGATAAAACCATCTTGGCAATGCCTTCCCTGTGTTTGTTTAATGAGTTTTAGTCAGCCGACAGTTCTCATTTAATATTCAATCTAATTTCATCTTCTTAACAATTGTTTGCTTTGTGTTAGCAGTGTTAGGTACCTGAACAGGTTTCATCTGGCATTGTTGTTCTCTTGATAAGAAGAAATATATTGTGTCGGACTTTGGGTTAATCATCAGACTATGCTTTCAGAGAATGGAATTTGGAAGTAAAAGAAGGAATTAAGGTGGTTGAAGAACAAAATGTACTTTAATGTCATGTTAAAAATGCAGTTTAAGAACGAATGTGGGGAATGCTTTGAATTAAAAGATAAAGCATGATGTAGCGTGCCTAGATAGTATATGAAAGAAACAGAATATTGAAAATACCCAGTTCTTAAAATAGAGTCTGCTCTTTCGTCTCAATTTATTAAAATCAAGAGTGTGAACAAGTCCCAAAGGGTGTAAAGACTAGATCTGTAATGTTCCTGTCTAATATTGCCCTTTTGGTCTTCATTATTAGACCAGGAGTTAAGGGTTCCTTTTCCATCTGTCTCTTAGGACTTCCTTTAGTATTGTTGTAACCAAGTGCTATGTGGTTAAAATCAAAGCAGCGCTGGCTTTCTGCATTTGCAGTGACACTGATCCATCTGGACCTGAAAGGGTATGAATCTCCCAGAATAAACTGCCTTGACTTTTTTAAAGACTCTCATGCCATATTATTACAGTTCTCAGTTTTTAATATCACCAAGCAATTCTCTGGCTTGCCTTTCCTCAGATCACTGCTTCATCTAACATCCAAAGGACCATACTCTTCCCTCCTTTACTAACCATCTGTAAGGCCCAAAGAAGTAGCAAGAGAGCATTAGATGGGAGAAGAGCCAGGGAATGCTGAAGCTGAAGGCATTGGGGTTGGATGGGTGACAGTGAGGGCAGAGCTTAGCTCTAGTTCTATTTTCCATGGCCATTTTCCCAGAAGAGAGAAGAAATATTAATATCCCAATGATAATCTCATCTCAATTATTTTATATTAACAACAAAGGCCATGAAATCTAATGAAATCTGCAGAGCTGTTCCCTTCCTCCCACCTGCAAGTGACAAGGAGAGTTGATTACTTTGCAACTCAGCAAATATAATATATAGTATTATGAGAAAATGTAATTAATTGTTTCCCCAATAATGTGTTTTTTTTTGGCCGTGGTCACATTGAAAACAACGCTGAGAAGAAAGTGGCTCCAGAAGGAAAGCGATGGAGCCTGGCCTTATTTTAATACCATTGATCCATTTCCTCCCTTAAATGATTTCCAAAGCTGCTGCACATAATTTGCATAAAAATCAGCTCTCTCTTTTTGCCTTTGGGAGCCGAGCCTGAAGATGTGCAGCATGCCTCCCCGTCAGAATAGCAAACTTTCAAGAGGAAGACTGCGGGTAATATAGCCGAGTAAGATGCTTGTGGGTCACCGTTTTTGGCAGAAGTTAAAAAAAAACCCAATGAACTATTTATCCCTAAAAGTCTAGTCTGTAGCGCAGGTGAATGTGCCCTCACTCCTCAGACTGTGTGGCCAGTGCAGCGATGGGGCTATGCAACCAGTGTGCAAATAATTAGTGGGCAATGTGACAAGCTCCCAGCAATAATCCTGCATGCTCCCTTAGGAAAACTTCCCATCAGACACTGTCATAAAAATGTGGGGAAGGGATTTTAGAAACTCTCTGCAGCCATGAAAACTGAATCAGCTCTGTGTAAATATTGATGGAAAGTCTATAGGAGCATTTTAAGAGCCTCGGTGGAGCCAAGGGGTAAATGTCTGAGTCTGGAGCGGAGGAATGCTGCTTCTATGGTATCATGCCCTCCCCCCTTAGGGTCATACCAACGCTCCTCCCCAGCTGGCAAGGGGAGGTGCACAAGGGCTAGTGTCTGTTATTGACCCTTCAGATTCCCAGTCTGAAAACTGAGCAGGAGTTAATGCTGCTTGAAGTCGGCCAGTCCTGTATCCACAATATTAGACCAGTTACCGCAGGGCAGCATAATTCCACACTCATGCAGAGCCAGCCTCTTAGGAGAGCTGTAATTAGCAATCAGCAGTTCCTGGCTGTCAGCCCCAAATTCATGTCCCTAGACCACAACTGCCCCTGTAAGAAAGTCACATCTGACTGAAAGGTGTCTCTCGCATTGCACTGATGCTGGAATTTTAGCCTTTCAGTAGTCGTCTTTAGCCGGTTGTTGCTGCAGATTCTAATGGTTTGCTGATTCTTCCAGCTACTGTTGTCACGCAGTACAATAAAGGGAAATATAATAACCCCTTTCTTCTTTCAGTAATATCTCTTCTCCTGTTTAATGTCACCTGCTCTGAAAGCATGCATTTTTGTGAATAACACTAACTTTTAGTCATAGAAGATTTACTTCATTACTAGGGTTTACTTACATTTATGGTAAAAACTGTGAGCAATTTTCCAGTTCATTAGACAAATTCTTTGTTGTGGCTGCCTTTTTATTTTCTTCTTCCTGCTTATCTGATTTCTCTAAAGAAGTCCAAGCAATACCTAAAACTGGGGAGGATTAACATAAGCCCTATTATCACCCTGCAGTCACAGCGGGCTGAAAACAACCATCAAACATTTTGTAGTTTAAAATAAACACCTCTGCAAGGACTTGAATTAGAGAAATCCATGTGACAGTGCATTCCAATGTAAGGTACAGCAGAGAGAAATAAGGAATATGAGTAACAATCTAAGTAAAAGATGCATCAAGAGTTGGCATTAAAACAATTAGAATGTAGAGAAACCTAAGTGCAACCGTGACAGTGTTAATGTACATGACTGAATGTACAGCACTAGAGGTGCACACAGGACTCAGCTATACATATTCTGGGCATCTGAAACCACATTAATTGAGAACAGAAACTGTTCCAATCAAGTGCACGTTTGTAGGAAGTGACAGAGAGAACATGTGACACCATTATTCTTTCTACCTAGCTTCCTAATCTTTCCAAGAAGAAAAACAACAAAGAGCTCCATTAGTTTGGGGGAGGAGGGGGAATAGCTTTCTGGCTGCAAGAGTAGCTAAAAGGTCTTCAGCACCGAACAGCATTCTTACACCACAACAAGAACATCTGTTTACAGCCAGCAACGTGGAAATCGTTATTTTAAGGCTTCATGCCAAACAGAATAACTAATTTGTGGATTTTAACTTAAATAAAGACCTGAATGTAGGATGTTTTTTCTTAGTTAGCATGGAATCCTTGGCACAAACAAAGGCTGGTTGGGATGACGTGAATCGAGATTAGATTTTGATAGGGTTATTAGGTGGGGTCTATTTCTAAGCTTTATTTTTGAGGAGACACTGTGCAGCTTCCTACAAGTGATTATGGTGGATCTGGGGCCTCACCTTATCTAGCAATACTTATTTTTCAAAACAATAAGTGGTTGTAGATGAAGAACATGTATGTTCACAAGTTCAGATAATGAGTTTTTTTGGGTAGCATTCGAACTGAAATCACCAGAATACTGTCACAGTAAAATCGATTCAGTTACCTACCACTGATTACGCCATCAGAGAAGAAATATGTCCTCATGACTATCCTTAAAGGTTGATGTTCTCATTCGCAAATTTTTTTTTGAACTGGAAGTAATTTAACCCTCTAAAGTCTCCTGGCAGGCAGCAATCTCTTAGAAATTTAGCTGAGAGTCTTAGAGACTTGTAGCAGTGAAAATTAACAGAATTCAAGTTCTAGAAGTTAAGACATCTGAATCCAGTGGCCATGGTAGCATATGACCCAGGTTATGCACAAAGTTATGGCATAGTTGAGAGGATACCGAAAACCAATTACCTAGATTATATTTTTGAACTTTTAAGATTATTTTAGTCACATGCTCTCTCCCTGTTTCTTCAGATAGTGAATGAGTGATGTTTCAAAATTGGGATAATTTGTGAAAGCACAGAAAATTGGAGTGGAGACCAAAAAAAAAAAAAAAAAGGCCCAAACAGAAATATGTTGAACAGATCTCTTGCTCGATGCAAAAGCTGAGGAACTGGTTTTATGAAATGATAGATGAATCCTCACTATCCTTCCCTAAAATATGTGTGTATGTGTATATTCTGGTATAGGCTTTTATATTTTATATACACAGATTAGAGCACCAGCAAGCGGCTTATCCTAAATATGAGCTATGCCAATCAACCTCTTCAGGTTGTTTTCTACAAATCTGGGTTTCATGTAACCTCACTCCAGGTGGCAGGCATTTATATTGGCCTCTCAGAGGACAAGAGACACAAGAATCTAATAGTTTTTGAGGGCTTGAACATTTTTCTGGACTCCCGGAGCAGATAGAGCAAGAGCTGGTTTCCATCCCAAGACACAGTAGCTGGGGAGCTGCAGCATTCAGCTTTTGGAGACAGGAAAGGAAGACGGATTGTCTAACGGCAGAAGAGTGTGAGGGAGTCAGAGCTGAACAGAAAAAAATGAAATGTGCTTTTTAATATGGCAGCACTGAGAGTAAAGCTTTGGGATGAAAAACTAACACAGAAGATTCCCTAAGGAGATTATCTGAAAAATGTACCATGACTGTGTCTGCTAAAGATAAGGAGGGACTTGAAAGTAGGAGCTTGACCATAGGACGACAATTCCATTTCATGCCAACTTTCAAGGTTTCCAAATGTGTTTTTGTTCCACACTGGAATAAAAACAAAACCCTTCCACAAAACTAGCCATGTGTGTCTAGAGCCCAGTGCTGGGATGTGGGAGAGCTGTGGCCAAATCCCTGCTCAGCCTGATTCAGAGAAGAGCTTTTTCATTCCGAATCAAGTCGAGCAGGACTTGAGCCTTGGTCTCACCTATCCCAGTACCATAACTTCCCAGCTATACGTGTCTCTCATTCTCCTGCCCATGACCCAAAAAGCCTTCCTGATTAAAGTTTCATGGAAACTGATACCTCTCTGCGAAAGGGTTTAGGCATCAGCGAAACATCACGTTCCGTCAACATGAAACAAAAATGTCCCACCTGGCTGTACTTGAGTGCGAGTCACTCCAATGGCAGCATGATGGGGGTCCCTGCAGTCACAACGAGAGGAGAATGCTCACAGAGGCCTTGAATCAGGAAAGCTGATTAACTTTAAGCATTTGCTTAAGTCCTGTTGACTTCAATGGGACTGAAGTACATGTTTAAGTGCTGTCCTCATTAGGGATGCTTTCCTGCCAGAGACAGTGTCCCATATCATATATACACTTCTGGAGTGAAATTCTCCTCCCCTTCCCCCCCCCCCCCCCCCCCCCCCCCCCCCCCCCCCCCCCCCCCCCNGCCACTGCAACACTTCAGGCAAACGGAATGGTGTCCTTGACCCGGCTCTCTGTACAGGGGTGAATGTCAAGCCATGGTGACTATCATATACAAAAGAGATGTAATTACATCGTTAGCAGATTTGTTCTTCTAGATAATGTGTGCAAAAAAAAGAAAGAAAGGGTAACAATGCTCAGTTTAGTAAACATCAGTGGCAGTAAGTTAGATAAGACCCTGAGTCATAACACTGCACTGATCATATATTTGAGCTGAGTAGCACATTTACCACTTGTGATCTTTAAGGACCTGATTGTGATAGGTGCTGAGTATATGTTTGGGGTGTTCCACATTGCTCAGGTGTAGGAACTAAAGGAGAGAGAGAGAGACCGTAGTCCGGCCTACTGAGGATAGATTAAGCTGTTTTCTGTGAGTTTTTGTTTTGAAGGCACCCCCGTAATTGAAAATAAATTAGTGTCATATTGAAACAGTATTAGGGAAGACAGGGAGAGGGAAATTAATGTATTTGTTTTGGGGAGGAATTATGGTAATTCATAATTATGACCCAAAGAAATATAATTAACTGATCCTAGGTTTAAACTAATCTGTTTTTCTCTTGCAGCGAATAATGATTTTTTTTGTTTACTGTGCATGTCATTAAATAATACTTTGCTGCACCAGAAAGAAAAAAACATTTGATAAAAAGTTTTCTTCAGTGAAGAGTCCCTGAAATTCTGCTAAGTGTTCTTTACATTGATTGTCTGCTGTACCTTCTGTGAGAACTGCTACTATCTTCCTGACTATGTTGGTGGCACCGAACAACTTTGGAGAATGTGCCAAGTACCTACTATGAAAGGATACACCCAACCCAAGCACTAGTTTCTAGGCCCCAGTTCAGGAAACCCTCAAGAGAACACTTAGGCATAAAGTTGCATCTTGGGTCCTTGGTTAGTTTTAGGATTTGTCTATACGAATGTTTAGTTTGCTGAAGTTGGGGTGTGAATATATCCTGCACTAGCCTGGTGTGGATTAACTGCCCATGTGGACCCTGCTGATGTGCATTAACAGTTCTTTAATGTGCTTTGATCTAGTCCATTTCAAAGAAAAATATTGAAAATTTATCATGAGAGAGCTGTTTTCCTTCAGAGCAAATAAGGGTCTGCAAATCTTTGCTAAGCTATAAAGGTGGAGATGGAGTTAAAGACAAATATATCAACATCTAAGGAAAAAATAATATTGATCCCAAGAAAGTCTGAGTTACTTTATTTTCTTTTAGTGGCAGAGCATCAATGGCAGACCTTCCTGAAAGTCACACCATCCCTACTAAAGCCCCAGTACTGCAGGCTGAGGCGCATACTTAACTTTAGCTTCCCCTTGACTCTGTCTCCCAGAACCTCTCTGATGTGCAGCCTCTCAAACTCTCACTTTAAATAATTCAGGCATTCTCAATAGAATACAAACAAAAACGTTACTCTAGCTTCAGTACACAAGGGATCAGGCTTAAAAGATTAAAGAATTCTAGTGTTTGTTACTCACCCACTCCCACCAAAAAGAAGAATGGCACAGAACAGAATTTGCTCTGTTGATGTCTAAACAATTATTTTAAGAAATAATGATAATTTATTGATCTGTAATTGGCAATAGGCCTCAAAATCTAGCATCTTCCCTTTGATGTTAACTCAGCAAAATCTGTGATAGGTGTGAAGTTTGAGTTTAAAGTTATGGAGATAATTTTTAAATTATATGTAAAATTCATTAATAAAATATTAATTATTTTATGCAATAGTGATGTGCTTAGAAGACTGTAGCTGAAGGAATTAGTCAGAGACCTTTCACCTCATGGTTACTAAAAGATACAGCAGGAAAATAATTTTAATGGCTTCAACCAATAAACCAATTTTTAAATTTTTGTTTTATATAAAAAAATTAACCTAATTTCTAGGTGCTGAATGATGTTGGCTGATTTTCCATATGAAGCTCAGCCTTCAGCCCCACTATACAGTTATGGTTTATGTATTATGCAAAATGAACTTAGGTGGAAAGTCTCCTATATTGTCTTAGCATATGTTCTTAGACCTGCAGAAAAGCTCTGTGTAAGCTCAAAAGCTTGTCTCTCTCATCAACACAAGTTGGTCCAATAAATACTCCTGGGAGAATTCTGTGCCAAAAAATTAAAAATTATGCACACAATATTTTAAAATTCTACATATTTTATTTGTCAAAATAGCACAATATAATCCTGCCCATAGCAATTATTTTGGTAATTTATTTCAATATGCCTGTCAGCAAGTATGTCTGTAATAATACAGACAACAAAAAAGATTCAGGAAATGTTTTTTGATAAATAGATTCCTTACTAGGCATATTAATACAGATCTCTGAGTAATAATTCATTTAAACTACAATATAGAGCCATATTTCCCACATACCTCAGAAGCAGTGCGAAATCTTGCGGGCAGTCGGTGGTAATGGAGGAGCTGAGGGAGAGGGAAGTAATTTCTGGGAAGGAGGTTGGGAGTGAACCTGGAAGGTTGTTGGGTGTGGCTGGGAGAAGTATGGAACAGGGTATTTGGGGGGGAGGGATTGTTAGGGAGTTGGGGAGCCTCCCCCTGCAGACCCTAGCTGACCCCTAACCTCTCTCATTCAGTCAGGCACATCTGCCCCGTCCCCACGTGTCCCTGCACCCCCGCTCTCATTCAGTCCCTGGCTCAGTGCTGTCACCCCCCTAGCTTCTGTGCCCTTGCCCCACTCTATATGACTCCCCCCCCCCCCAGCAACCCTCTGTGCCCCATTCTGTATGTTCCCCCGATATCCCAACTCCTCTTACCTGGCCCCCCTGGCAGGGCACTGTGAATAAGGCAGCCTCTCCTCCTTCCTCTCAGCAGCTGGCTGCTCCAGCCCAGAGCCAGCTGCCCTCTTTTCTGATGCCACAGCAGTCCCTGATGGGTGAAAGTTGTAACTGCAGCGCCTCCCTGGCAGAATCTATTTTCTGAAGGGGAAAAAATCGGTGGGGGACATGAATTCTGCGCAAATTACCTCACCCACCTTGTCTCTCTATAGATTCTTACAGTCAGCTATAGCCTAGGTCAAAATACATTGCATTTTTTAAATGGCTTTCCGTCCTGATAACTTTTCTAAGATATTTCTGTTACAAGAGGACATATTAGCAATCTGAACTAGAACAGTGGTATAACAGAAAAGAATGGTCCAGCTGTCCATTTAAGCTGATTGGGGCTTTGCCTTTGATTTCAGTGGCAACAAGAACAGGCCCAAGCTGTGTTTGTTACCCACTCCTGCACTATAACACAGATATTAGCACTTGGATCCAAAACTGCCCTGGTGCCCTAGAGCGAGAGACAAAATTTGCCGCAGATCACATCTAGATAAGCAAGTGAGAAGAACTGGTTCTTGAGCAGAGTGGATCGGATATTGAGGTGAGAAGATTCCAGAGTGTCCTTTTCCCGAGTGAGCAGTTGTCTCACCTCTGCCCAGTAGAGAACACACTGCCTCAGAACAGCTAAAGTCAGTGGAGTTATGCTGGCATAAATAAAACCAGTGTTAGAAAGGTCAGGACCAAGCCCATGTGCAAAGCCGTGCAGGGTTAATAGTCTTTGCTACAAGTTCATGCACGGACAAAATGGCATTTTTCCTGGTCAGTTGGCTGGAGGTGTGAAATCTCAAAAAGGAGTGCCAAGGAACGGAGGGAAAATAAATGAATGCAGCCTGGAAGCATTTTATGGGCTAAGAACAGTGCTCCCTTTTTCTTTGGCATCTTTTCTTTCCAATGGCTCACATCCTTGTGCCCAGCTGTGCAGGAGTCACAGGCAAGTATTAACCTCGTGTTCCCATGTATACTAGCTCTGCTCAGCTTGCCCAGCTGACGCTAAGGGTTTTTGAGCTTGGGGGAAAGGAAATTGAGATGTGGGGCACTCTGGGGCTGAGGAGACCTATGTGATTGGAACTCTATAGAACCTGGTGCCTCTTCACTTCATTTATGGGGGACCATGAGATGCAATAGCCAACAGGCAACAGCTGTCAGTGGAGACTGGGACTCCCAACAACTTAAGGGTTGTCTCCCCCATATACCTGGTTCTTTGTACCGATAGGCTACCATCTTCTCACCAGCTGACAGCTCCGGTGTAAAGAGACCAAGTGAAAGTGCTGGAGATTTTTTGTGGCCTGGCCTGCTGGGCAGAACTTTGTTGGTTTGAAAGGGAAACTTGTGGGCTTCTACTCTTGTCATTCAGGAGCACTTTCAGAAGCACTCCGCACCCTGTTCTGCGCACTCAGCTATTCTAGAGTCTGCACAAATATGCCCCACAGATTTTAACGCTGGTTTCATAATTGCGCCCAAAAACACTGAGCATATTTTAGGTCCCTTGGTGTTATAATAGTTCAGTGCATTTCCTTCCGTTTTGTTAGAACCTCTGTGCTAGAGTACTAATGACTTCTCCCTTGTCCTTGTTAATAATAGCCAGGCTAATGGGCCAAGTTTAAAAGAAACAATTCCATGTTTCTCAGCAAAACTGGAAGTTGGAGAGTGGGGTTAATTGTTTACCCTTCCAGTCCTAAATCCACCCTTAATTCAGTTCCTGAATTTCATAGCCAAATTGTTCTACTGCTATAATTATGTGTACAGCTCTAACTGCTGACACGTACGGAGAAGCAGAATGCTGAGAAGACGAGCTGGATTTTAGAGTGTTCAATTATTTTTCTTTATAGGAAATTAGAATATATTTCCACCAGATTTGGAAAACACACTTTGCATACAAAGTGGCTCACTAAGGCTCTATCTCTGTGTGTGCAATCAGCTCATTTACAGCGAGGAGGCAAGTAGGGAAGTCTGCTTTCCTCGGGTCTTTCTGATCAACGGTTTTCTCCTATTTGTAATCATTTTATTTAATGCAAATTGTATTTGGTGGGGAATCAAACATGGCTCTGTGCACTCAAGGTTTCACAGCACATTAGTGTCTGAAGAACGGAGGCTTCATTTTGAAAACTGAAAGTGAGGAATGAGTGAGTGATTTTTTTTTTCTTTTTGTCTACTCCAGTGTAGCCTCAGAGTGTGCCTATAGCAGCCTCCCTGCTGTGGTGTAACGTTAGTCATGGAAGAATTGACTTCTGGACGTGTGGTTGGACATACGACCTAGCATGTTGCCCTTTGTGTCCATCCCAACCTGCTGTCCTGATTGTTTTGGGATGAGACCTTTTGCTTCAGGAAACCCATGGTAGAGCTCCCTGCTGGAGGATGTCTGCATGAATTCCTTTGTATTCAAGGCCTGTTGGAAGATTTTCTCATTCAGTCTGTAAAGATTGATTTATCTTCCTCTTTTCATGAAATCTTCCTCAGTTTATAACTCCTGTTGTGGCATGTAAGAACAGCTGGTATCCCTGGGCTGGGATTATGTTAGGGCCCAAGATATTTAATGTGATGGGAGATTTTATAAAATTGGAAATTGGGAAAAATAATACTGAGTTTCCGGTTCTTTGCTTCTCATTTTTAACTTCTCTTTAAGACTTCTCCTCCCTGGGAAATTTTAATTCAGCCTCTGACATCATTTCCACCCAAGTTATTCATTTCCAGCATGACGTTGTTTGGCTGCTTCCATTCTAAAATGTTGCCTTTTGCTTATTATTCTGATAGCTTCCAGAGTGAGACCTCATTTTGTAAAAGCCTTCTTGATATCATGTGCCCTGGATGTCATGAGAACATCCGCACGTGTCTTCTTCATAATCTCACGTTGGTTGTACGGCTCTGTTTAACCTGGTGTAGTTCTTGCTTTCGCATCGTTTTCAGGTGTGTTTCTTTGCTCTCTCAGTGGAGTGACTTATTGAACTTTAATCGGATCATGTGACACAATGTAGCAGCAATAAACACGGCCCACTTATTATCAGATTGAAATTAGGGGCAATTCCGGCTTCCTTTACTAGCGTGAGTGTGTTATTGAAGTCATCGTGGCTCATGTGACCCGCGTGTTTAGAACCTACAGGTGTCCTCCTTTCTCTTGCAGCAGCCGCGGGGAGCACAGGCAGGGATTAGGGCCCCGTTCTTCTAGACCAGTCAGACTGAGGCTTGGGAGCTGCAAGTGGCTGCGGCTCTTTGCAGCACATGGTATTAAAACACTGTGATTTCATTCTTCACCCATCTAAGTGATTAACCAGTCAGGATGCGTTTACTATGTTATTAACCAATTGTGGAACGCTTGGTCCGTCATTTTGCTGTGAGAATAATAGAGAGAGAGTAAATGAAAGAATGATTCGCACCACCGTGGCTCTTGTGGGCACTCTTGATCGCTAATTTGGCTCCTGAAACACCGAGGTCTGAGTGTCGCTGTTCTAGACAATGCTCCAAGAACTAACAGAGCTGGTATTGGGGAAACCCTGGAGGTGCTTGTTTGAAAGTTGAGTTGTTACTGAGGGCACAACAGTGAATAATCCTGCTCTCTATTACATGGCCTCCAATCAAATTCATGCGAAAGTATAGAGGGCTTAGTCCTGTAAGACACTAGTCCTAAATCCTTACACAGCCAATCCAGTTCCCATTAAAGTCAGTGGAAAGAGACACATTTATTTCAGTAGGAGTTGGATTGGGTCCTAAGTGCTTAAAATGAGGTACCTACATTAGCACTTCCAGGACTGGGATCAGAGTGCTCAGCACCTTGCAGGATTGTGCCCCAAATCATCAATGGGACTGGTACAATTTCTAGTACAAGAAATGGTTACCTCCTGTAAAGCCCAGGCTCTTTGACCTTGTTGTTGTTGTTCTGGACATCTGGGTTCTGATGTTCCAGTCAGACCTATCTACGTTCCTGGGGTTTTGTGCTGCTGGTAGATTTCTGTGACATTCTGAATATCTCATTAACACTGCAAAGAACCCCATAGAGTTTGGTGGAGTCACCAGGCTACTTTCCAGGGGGGCTATTGTTTTTTTTTTAATTTACTAGAATAATTCGGGGGGGAATTCTTTTTTCAACATGTTGAACAAGTTTAATTTAGGAGTGTTAATAGTTTGTAGCACATAATGTATCAGCACTTGTTACATCGGGCCCATCTTGCCATCAGTCCCATTTGCACAGTTCCCACTGGTTTCAGAGCTGTGCGTATGTATCTGATGAAAGGCCCCTGAATTTCTGATCATCAGGAGATTCCTGTTAACTTTAATGGGGGTGAGTCACAGAGCAAAACTTCATGCCCTGCTTTAAGACAGTCCAAGTGGCATGCCATTCACTAGTGCTCCCTTAGCAGAAGGAAAGCAGTTTGTAGTCAGCTCTATTTTCATTTATCATTTTAATGTGAATGTTGTGGAAGTATTTTGCAATTTACTGGTAAATCACTGGGGATTTTTTTAAGAGCATTACAGTTGAGTAAATAAGTGGTTACCGGTGATTTATCACTTTAGTTGCATGTGCAGATGCACTACTATTTTCTGTGCAAATTTCACAGACTTCTCCCTAACTCTGAGGTCTGCAGATCTTTGGAAGTAATTAGCTCTAGTTCAGAAGCAAACCTGGGTTCATTATACACTCTGCTCATTTAAGAAATGTTTTTCCATGTGAGACCCATTAGTAAGTAACCCAAGCCACTGTGAATGCTAAACATTTTATTGTAAGACTCTGAGCACGTCTTTTTTACATAACATTTAATGTAATCCTGTAAATTACATTTAGCTTTTTGATCCTTGGATAGCAAAGTGATGGATCACATACAAACAATATGTTAGAGAGTCTTTTCTATCCATATTTTTTAAATGATGACGTAATATCACTTGCGCGTTGTCGGTTATGACAAGAAGCTGAGAAATGTGCTAAAAACATCATATTTCCTTTTGATGCTGCTTAGTGCTCTTCTTTCATAGTTTCTTCCCATTGCTGATTGTGAAATTTTGCATTTCGTTAGAGGCCTGGCTCCTGCTCAGTGGATGGCAAAATTGCCATTGGTTTCATTGGTGCGGGATCAGAGGTCAAAACAAGTGAGTCAATAAGGCCCCGATTCAGCTAAGCATAGGGAGCATGCTTAAGTGCCTGTTGAACTGGGGCCTAAGAAAAAGTTATTGGGATCAATGCAGGAGTTCCTGGGTGAAACTCTCTGGCCTGTTTCAGAGGGGTAGCCGTGTTAGTCTGTATCAGCAAAAAGAACGAGGAGTCCTTGTGGCACCTTAGAGACTAACAAATGTATTTGGGCATAAGCTTTCGTGGGCTAAAACCCACTTCATCGTATGCATGGAGTGGAAAATACAGTAGGAAGATATATATACACACAGAGAACATGAAAAATGGGTGTTGCCATACTGATTATCACTACAAATGTTTTTTTTTTCTCCTACTGATAGCCTACCTTAATTGAATACTCTCGTTATAGTTGGTATGGCAACACCCATTTTTTCATGTTCTCTGTGTATGTATATCTTCCTACTGTATTTTCCACTGCATGCATCCGATGAAGTGGGTTTTAGCCCAGGAAAGCTTATGCTCAAATACATTTGTTAGTCTCTAAGGTGCCACAAGGACTCCTCGTTCTTTTCTCTGGCCTGTGTTATACAGGAGGTCAGAGTTGCTGATCCAATGGCCCCTTCTGGCCTTAAACAGTTTATGAAAAAAGAATCTGTCAATTGAAAAAAACAGATTTTTAGGAACTCTACATTGAAAACAAATATCCATGACAAAGCGGCTGAGCAGCTCTGACATCTCAGGGCTATGGCTCAGCTTGCATCTGTAAGGCAAACAGGGTTTGGGCCACTGAATTAATTGTGTTCTTGCCTCCTGCACACAAAGACACTCAGAGGGATGAAGACAAGTGTAAAAATACTGGTCTAGTTTAGCAAAGGTTTGTCTTTCCTCCCCCTTTGGTTTTTAATTGTTTGTTTATTTGGAAAGATTGGCAGCAATGGTGTCAGATAAGAATATATGTCAGGTTTGATTTACCATGCATTTGTCAAAACAAACACAAAGTATAGTCTCCTTTATTATGGCAGGATTCATCATTTTGGTCCTAGTGTTTTAAATGACACCTGTGCTTCATCTCTAAGCGTACAAGCTCTGTGCAAATACTTCCATTGAAGATTATAGTTTATATTGCGCTTTCGCCATGCTATCAGCATTTGTTGGAGTTTCTAGCATCGTACAATTGCTACTGTATATGAGACTGAAGATCTGTGAAGTGGCTATCAACTGAAACATGTCTCGCTCTTCAGACTTGCTTTTGCCGGTTTCACAAAACATTTAATTAGTGATAATCAGCTTTTAACCAGCCAGAACACACTGATGTGATTTTCCCCCTACATAATTATAGGCATGGTCTGTCCCCATAAGATAAATTACTTGCAGTCTGGAGAACATTCTAACCAGCAGGAGGAGAGAGGAGGAGAATGTCATTTGCATGGGGGATGTAGAGCATTTTGCGTGTACTGTGATTTCAGTGAAAAAGAAGGTGCCTTTTTCTTTTCTTTGCAGAATGCTGGACATGAAAATGAGTTGAACATTATGAAATCTCCTGTCCCTCTGGGTTGCCAATCAGTGGTCATCTAACAGCATCTCAAAGGAAAACCAGAAGAGCTCCACTCTAACTTCTGTAAGGTTTAGTCCATTATGGAAGATCAAACCATTTTCTGGCGCTGGTTTTGTGAAATTCAGCTGCTGCCTTGGATCCTCCATTTGAAAAAGAAATTAACGTTGAGGAACAATTAAAGAGGAAAATCAGCTCCAGAGAATGAGCACTATAAGTGGTACTGGGATATTAGTCAGCTTAACAACGGTGTCTGTGACGCTAGATTTTAGTTTGCACGGTGGTCTGATGGCTTGGCCCTTAAGCAACAATTTGACTCTGAATCAGAGTTTGCCCACATCTGACCCTCTTAATGCCTCTGAGTGGGGAGAAGTCTCTCGTATGTCCATGAGGGAGAAGAACTGGCCAGCCCTCCTGATTTTGGTTATCATTCTGCTGACTATTGGTGGGAACATCCTTGTAATTATGGCTGTCTCCTTGGAGAAAAAGCTACAGAATGCCACAAACTACTTCCTAATGTCCTTGGCGGTGGCAGATATGTTGGTGGGGATCCTAGTCATGCCCGTTTCTCTCATTACAATTCTATACGGTAAGTGACTTCCATTTTCTCCCCCGTTCAACTGAACATAGTTGACAGCAGACCGGTCTCAGTGGCCGCAGTGAATTGCTGTGCACAGTTTGTACCCATTGCATGGATAACCAGAGGAGTATAAAGGTAGAGTAAATAATGGGCTTTACTGTTCTCTCTCTAGTTTTATTGGGGGAACTGGTGCTCCTTTGGAAACTGTTTTTGGCTGTCAGGATAGGAGCAATCTCCAAAAACCTTTAAGTGATGATCTCTTTTACCGAGGCCACTGCATGGATGGAGAATATTTTTCCTTCTCAGAGGATATGCTGGAAATCATTTTGGTAAAACCCAGACTAGAGAGAAGTAGCTAGAAAATAACAGCAGTGCCCCGCCGACAGCTCCAGCTCACTTGTCTCATGGCAAGACAAAAGAGGCTCTAAATCAGAGTCAGATCTTAAGAAGGGCTGAGTGCCTTGAACGGGCATTGATTTCAATAGGGCTTGAAGGCACTCTGCATCTCACAGGATTGGGACCCAGGGCAGGAAGAAGTGTAGCTGCTTTCCAAGAACTGACTGTAACAAAACACACATTGGGCCACATCCTCACGTGAGTAAGGCAATAGATTTTGGCCCACTGGATGTTAAAAATCTGCAGCTTTATGTGCCACAAAAACATTAGATAAATGATTTCTGGCTGTCACACACCAAATAATAGTTCTATACTCGGGCGCAGCAACGGGGTTCTGGAATGACATCTCACGATAATGGCTGGGCTGTCTCCCATCCCTTCTCCGGTGTGTGACAGGGTCAGTGTGACCCTCTAAATACTGACAATTCCATTGCATCCTAATCGGGATCTGATACCCCATTGTCACTTCTCCCCAGCTGAGGCTCCTCCTAACCTACGGAACTTCCTCCCAAGGATTGTAAAACATGCACCGACACTGTCCAAAACATTTCGAGGTGGGAGCCTCTGCCATTTCGTGACGGAGTACAGCATTGGTGCATGTCTCCAGGCATGTCTGTAGTCAGTCCGTGAACATCCCTAGCCATGCTTCTCCTTTGGGATCCCTGTTATCAATCTGCCTCCCTTCTAAGTGCCCTGACAGCTGCAGTCAGAACCAGTAACTCCTCTAAAAACACCCTTAAACTTAGGATAAAAATGTGCCACCCCCATAGTGAACACTAGACAAACCCTTGAATACTATAGGCAGAACAAACTGTAGTGGGGTACAGCGTTATTTCAATATACACCCCACCAGGAAGGATTTGCCAGGAACTTGCTTAGATCAACTCTCCAATGGGCTGCTTGGGACATTTTTGGTGCTATTCTTTAAGTAGCCTTGGCCACATCGTTCCCTTCACAAGACAGTCTCGCGTTCACGTCACTACATCTGCTTCCAGGAGGTGGGAGCACTCGCCCAAACGGACCTGTTCCCGGGAGGCAGGGTGATCTGTCGGATGGGGCACCGGACGAGGCGCTTTGATGCCTGGCTTCTAGTCCCAGCTGTGCCCCCGCCTCACTATGTGCCTTTGAGCAAGTTGTTCCACCGTTCTGTGCCTCGGTTTCCTATCAGTAAAACAAAGGGAACGACACCCTCCATTTTCAAGTGCTTTGAGATCTACGGATGAGCAGCGCTATGTAACGGCCAAGTATTATCGCTGTACTATTGACTTGACCACTGCAGTGTGGGTGGGTGGGTGAGGAAATTATTCTGCACTATGGTAAAATATTGGCTTTCTGAGGGCTTGTCCCCTCTGTCACTTACGTTGGTATAAAGTTATGTCGCTCCGGGGTGTGAATAAACCACGTACGTTACACTGACCTAAGCACCGGTGTGGACAGCTCTCCCGCCGACATAGCTAGCGCCTCTTGTGGAGGTGGTTTTAGCCTCTGTAGCGCTTCTAGTGTAGACTAGCCCTAAGCATAACCACTGTTAGCATCCTGTAGGGGTAATGTCCACCTATGTCCTTTTCTGTGTGTGACGGGAAGTTTGGTTCTGTGTTTCTGAGGCTTGGTATTGAGACTCAGAATTCCTCGAGTGTTCCAAGGGGTTCGCATTTACCTCTTTGCAGCAAGGAAAGATGTGTGCAGTCATTTCTCAGGGCTCTTTTTTCTGATTTTCTTTTTAAAATGCCATAGTAGTAATAGTTCTCAGAAACAAACAATGCAGATACGAATCCTTGCTGGTTACTTAACTTAAGAGTTTGATTAGTGGTTGGTTTACCTGCCTGTAAAGTTAAAAATAGGGATATTTATGTGACTTCTTCATTTGATTGAACCACTGTGTGAGATAGTGTTTTAATTTCTAAATGCACTGACCAAGTGCACAGGTTTCTAAGGCATATGTGTCCTGTCAGCAGTGAATTAAATCACTGTATCATTTGTGTATGGATTTTGTGGCTTGACTTTCTAGCTGTTCAAAATCTTATGCTTAAAGCCTTTTATTTGCAGTTTTCTGTCTAGGCTCAAATTGGACTTTTGTAATAGTTGCACAGCACCTGTATTTTATTTTCAGTAATTCCTGAGTTTAGTTTTCAGTTGCTATTTACGCTTCCTGTAATGCTCAGAATCGCCTGGCCAAAAATGGAACTGTCTCTGAAATTACAACAAGGAGAGTACATCTAATTTGACTTCATGCAAACTCCTCTTGAGGGTGTAAGAAATAGTACTGGGATGTTCCATATTTCCTGTAGCTTGAAACGGGAGCACATAAACACTGCATGATTGCACTGACCTTGTGCTTGCATAAATTCAGAGTCGCCCACCCCCATGGCTTAACAGAAGGTAAACGTATGGAAGTGAACTTCCTAATGAAATATCTTCGGCAGTTTTCACAACACATAGAAATAGATTTTCTGTTAGGCCAAGAGAGCAATTACTTGAACTCACTTAAATAGAAAACATCCAGTTCGTGCATGCTGCATTTTAGAGGCTTTTACCTAATTCCCTTTCCTTTAGTGCTGGCTCTGCCTGGCAGGCGCCCTGTCCTGCCGCGTCTTGCCACAGAGCAGAGTCCCACCACACAAGCTTTACCCAGGAATCACTGTACAGCAGTGCACTGGGTGAGCATGTTCAGGTAACGGGGCTGGTTCAGGCACATTGGAGGAACCCGCGGATCTTCTTGATCGGGGTCTCCTGACAAAATCGTTTTTCCCTCCTCTCCCCATCCCACTTGTAATTCAAACCGCACAAATAGGCAGGCTGGGACAGCGGCCGTGGAGGGAAGACCTGAAGGAAACCCCTGCTAGCAGCAGTAGGGTAGGAGGGGATCAGGGCAAAGCAAAGGAAGCGTCTATCTTCACACACACACGAGTCCCCTTCCGCTTGTGTCCCCTCGCCGGGAGGAGGAAGGAGATTGCTCACAATGCTGTGCTGCTCATGGGCATGGCCAAGCGTCAGAAGGCTGGTGTAATCTGGGGGAGACTGCAATGAACCTTAGCCCTCAGGTTTCAGCACAGTGGGAGTGGGAGAGCAGAAAAGCACCATGCCAGCACCGACCAACCCCCCTGCAGGTACTGTCAAATGGTATGTGCAGAAGCAGGAGCATTACACCCTGATCCTGACCGGGGCTGGTGGGCGCTACCACGGTGCTTATAAGAAACGATCCATTGTCGAGGGGACAGGGGATGAAAGCGACTTTAAAAGATTGTTTAATGCAAAACTCTGAGCATAATACAACCGTCTGGCCCTACTGACTAAACCTTTCTTGAACCACAGATCCATTCAGGTTTAGAATTTAAAAAGTATTTTCCTCTTTCGCCCGTAGCTTGGGCATTTAGTCTGAGATGCCTAGAGACAACTTTTTTCTCTCATCGGTAGCATTTTTGGAGCCATGGTCTTTGGCACAGTCCCCACCTTTGTTTACCCAGTATCTCAGATCTTTCCCACAGCTAAAAGGAGCTCTCAGGACCAAACCTGCCTAATTTCATCCTCCAAGACCATAGAAATACAGCAGTGAAAAACAGAGACGTGGAATCTGTGAATCAGAAGGCAAACAAGGTGCTTGATGCAGAAGACGGGTGAGATGGACGCCTCTGGTGTGTGCTGGGTAAAGCTGTGCACTGGAGTTTAGAGTCTGATCTTGACACAGCCACCAAGGAGCATGAGATTGTAACTGCAGCCTAGAACTTGGCTTACCTCAGACGACCTGTTTCCAGTTATGCAGCCACCAGTGCTTAGAATCTGGCTTCGATCTACAGAAAGCATCTCGCTTGTCTTGCGCACAAAGCAGGGGTCAGGGAGGCAGCACGGAAGGGATGCTCGCCCAAGCTCCACCCACCAAACAAGCCCCACCCACACATGTCACCAAAACAAGACGCTGCTTGGGGTAGGTTGTTCAAACTGTGCCTGTGCGAGCTTGTGGAGCACCCTTGGGCTCCCTGGGCTTGGCTGCCCTTGTTGTTACTTGAACGTTCCCATGGGCTCTGACAGGCTCCTTCGGCTCAGCTCCTTCTTGGCCCAGGATAAAAACCATAACTGCTGCCATCTCCCAAATGCCACCCACGTGTGGTACCGAAACGAGCCCTTGTTCACAGTGACTGGTGCCGAGGGTGACCCTCCCCCTCCTGTCTCACACGAGGAATGAAAGAGTTAACAATATTGTTAACATTTAAATCATTGCGCCTGGGCATCTGAGTTCACCCCTCACTGAGGTGAACAGGGCAGTTTGCACGTCTCAGAGTGACTGCGCCAAGCTCTCTGCAGACTCAGCTAGATGTCTCTGCCTTGGGTATGCTTGATGCACATTTCTGAGGTTTTCTTTGCAACCATAACAATTGGAGACTTACCCTTAGTAATCAAATGAAACCTTGTTCTGGAGAAGAAGATAGCAGTTTGCTCCATCGCGGTCCCAGTATGCCATACTGCACCCACAAGCGCATCCAGCCCCTGGCACAAACCTCAGCCTCACATGCTCCGTGTTTCACAATTTTCACTTTATTATTCCTGAGGTCTTGGAGGCAGGGATTAGGTAGGTTTGGGTGGAAGTTCAACCTCAACAAAAGGTTCCTTTTTTTTCTTTCTTTTTTTATCCAACAAGATTTTCCCCCGGAGACTTTATTCTCAAGGATGCCGTATACTGCATGGTGTAGACTGTGAGAGCAAACAGAAAAAACCAAACCCACCCTCTAAAAGCCAGCAATAGAACAGTGCTCCCGCAGAGGTTCTTCTGCCTCCAGCCATCAGGAAGCTGCTTTCATGGAGACCCCAGCTTTCCTCAGAATGCCTGGTTGGGACTTTTGTCTCAACCTGTATCCTTACTACAAGAGGAAACTCCCCTCTTGCTGTGTTCAAATGGGGCCTCTGCACCCTGTGAGCTGGGGGAACGTCGTTTTGTAACAGACTGTAGCACAGCTCCCCTACAGGGCATTATAAAAAAAGAGCATCAGCAACCACCGAAAGGTAATAAGATGCCTGATTAGATAAACCCACTGGTGATCTTTTCTCAGGGTATGTCTTGGCAAGTATGTTCCTCTTCAGTCAGGAGCAATTTGTCCCTGGGGTCTCTCCAGTGATTTCTGTGGAGTTGCACTAGAAATGCATTTGGCCCTCAATCTGTTTTCTGTAGCTGAGAAGTTGCTATCTCAATGTGTGATCATTCAAATTCCATTTATATAACAGCCTTTAATTGTAAAGGCATATGATTCAGAGAAGCAGAAAAAATCTACTTGGCATTAACAAGCCAGATAACACCCATTTTCTTTGCAGCACTTGCGCATCAGATTCATAGATTCCAAGGCTAGAAGGAAGCCTTGTGCTCATCTAGTCTGACCTCCTGCGTGGCACTGGCTGGAGAACTTCCCCAAATTAATTTCTAGAGCAGAACTAGCACATGCAGCTGCTTGCGAGTGCAGCTTAACTAATTTAGAAAAATGAAGGCTGAAAATTGCATCTCCAGGTGCAGTGAAATGGAACAAACTTCCTTAATTTGAGTTGTTATTATTTGACATGAGGACATTAAAGTCAGGTATATAACCTTTAAAGTCAAGGATAGGAGGTGAGCATTTCCTTCCTGAAAAGCTTGCCAGCAAACTCCAGCTCTGTAACATTGGCTCTCACTTTGTACTGCTCCATTTCCTTCTGTTCCTTTTTATTATCACTGCACCCCTCTTCTTCTTCCTCTCCTTTTCTTTTCTGAGTCATTACGAAAGGTGGATGAAAACTTGAGCTCGATAGCAAACCTTTGCAGACTTGGAAACGCTGTGGGGGAGGAGGGAAGGGGGAAGATCTGGGCAATTCTGTCTGAAGCATCTGAAACAAATGTTCAGTGTTAAAATAACATGAAAAGATTTTCTGGAAACCGCCGAAGACAGGATGTTCATCACCCTGACCTCAGCTCATGCTGTTGGGCTTTGAAATGGGAATACGTATCATTCATACAGTAAGATCTCACAGTGCGCTCAGCTCCTGAAATACATTTCTGTAAGCAACAAAGGGGGTTGGATAGTTAAAGATGGCCTGGAAACCTTTGCTTTCAACTTCCTGGCACTGATGGATTGCGTCTCACCCTTACCAAACATTCTGTAACTCTGCACCAGAATTGTCAGCGTGGATCTGGCCAATGGCCCGTCTAAGCCAGTGTGCTCTCTCCCACAGTAGGTACCACCAGCGCCTTTGGGAGAAGGTATCACACTGCCATAATGAACAATTATGTTGTAACCTGGAGGTAGGGGGAGTTTCTTCTTAACCCCAGCGGTCAGAGATTGGCTGATGCCATTTTCATCCCAGCTAGCGTGGCTACAACTGGCATTTGGATTACTTTTATAAATGCTTAATCCTCTATTTTTTTTAATCCTGCTGAACTCTTGGCCTCAATAATATCTAGTGGCGGCAAGTGCTACAGGTTAATTATGCATTGGGTAAAATGTATTTCCTGTTCTCAGTTTTAGATGTGTTGCCTTTTAATTTCATTGAGTGGTTCTTCCTGGGTCAATTGCAATGTCCTATTGATTTCTTCTAGAACAGGCATTATTTTATATGCCTCTGTCAGATTTCCTCTCATATGTCTCTTCTTTAAAGTGTGTAGCCCAAGCTTTCCAGGTTTCTGATTTATTTTATTTGCCCTTCTCCAGAGCTTTGCCATTTCTGTGATATCCTTTTTGAAATAGGGTCACCAAAAATGAGCACAACATTCCAAGTGAGGATGTTCACTCATGAAGTGGGTAATTCACTAGACCTTTCTTAATGCAACCTAACCACTTGTTTGCCTCTGTGAGCTCCATGCCCATTGAACACTGAGCTGGCTGAAGCTTTGGGTGAAGGGGAATTAATTTAAGAGCGATTAAATAATTGTTATGCTGGCCAACCCTTTGAAAACCAGCACTTATCACACTGGGCAAAAGGTTTTTGGAAGTCTCCTGCCTTTCCAGTGCATCCTCCCCACACCTCTGTTCTACCCTACCCCGCTCCTGCTCCTGTCCAGGGTGATGTTTGCTGTTTTAACATAGCAGCAGGAAGCTTGTCTTTTATCTGTCTGTAAAGAGCCATATAAGAACATAAGAACATAAGAAAGGCCGTACCGGGTCAGACCAAAGGTCCATCTAGCCCAGTATCTGTCTACCGACAGTGGCCAATACCAGGTGCCCCAGAGGGAGTGAACCTAACAGGCAATGATCAAGTGATCTCTCTCCTGCCATCCATCTCCATCCTCTGACNATATAACGGTGGCACCATATAAATAAAGAAAACGATGCCTAATGATATTGGATATATATTCCTTTCAGTGACTGCATCAGATGGGACTTTCTGCTGGGAAGTAAGAGGCAATCACTCTCATTGCGTGATACAGCATTATTCATGGATGAAATTTCTCCTCTCTACCTCCCTACTTACTTTGAGTGCATTATCACACAATGCTAAGCTTCATAGGGCTTAGTTGGTGCATACGTTTTGTGTTGGCCCCTTGCAAAGGGGTGAATTTCACCCAGTTGTGACGCTAATGAAACAGTTGCACAGGCTTGGAGAAAGTTTGCCTGCAGTGTATAGGATCCAGGATGGGCCATGCAGCCCTGTTCTTGGGTTGTCAGCCAGGTTTTGGTTTTGCAACATGAAAAGAAGCATAGTTGGGGTGCAGTCTCTATTGTCCCAGAAATACCAATGTTCAATGGAGAAAGGGTTCAGGGGGCTTCATCCAATCCCCTCTAGTGCAGATACATACAGGTCTAGACAGTCTTATTTACTATATATTTGTTTAGATCTAGGACACTATACCTAGTCATGGCAGTTTTCCCTTTAAACAGCTCTTCCTTTCCCACAACAGATGCAAGCTGTCCGTTCTCTGTACTATATTTTAGCTGTGATATTTTAACTTGCCAGTTAAGTGAGAACATAAGGAAGCAAAGGCACAAGGTGCTGGAATGTATTTTCTCGGTAGTTCTGTGCTAGTCTGTCCAATTGCCCCTTTTGCCAGCCTTGGCCAAAGAACGTCCTTCTTCTGCACGACCCCGACTTCCTGAAAGGAAACCCAGCCCTAAGGATTTATTTCAATGGATAAACGTACAAACATTTGGGTAGGTTTTACGTTCTACATTGCAGAAAGTAGCATACAGCCTAGTACTAGGGACCAGGGAAATATACTAACTGTGGTTCTAATAATACACCACATTCAATTCTTGTGCAGTGCTTCTACTGGTGATATCTTGGAGTCGTGTCCATGGACTGAAGGGTAGTTCTACCTTAGGAGCATAATGCTGCTTTAAGACATGATTGCCAAGCCTCAATAGTGTAATGTGTAAATCTCTGAAGTGTGCATTTTCTACTTGTGCAGAGTTTACAGGGGGCATCTGTTGCAAATACAGCCATGTGTTCATTCAAAGCTGATAATAGAGTTGTTCTAAATCTGTAAAATGTTTTTTGATGTAGGTAATTGGGAAGGGACCCCAAACAACACCTGAAATAAGATATTCAGTAGATGAGAAATTAAAGTTACTTATGGATTTTCACATCAACTCTCTCAGAGCCAGTGATACATTTTAGTTTGCAGAGTAGGTCCATTTCCTCAATTTTCATCTAACAAAGTAGATTAAGCACATTTCACTTCAGGCATATCTAGGAAATTGAATAGACACTCTCCAAAGGCTTTTGCATAGATTTTATTTCTAAAAAATATGAAGTTGTCAGTATCAAAAATGGATTACAAGAGAAGTGGTGGCAGGATGCATCAAGCCTGACCTTTTGCCAATTAGTCAGTGCTCTGACATATTTATCTATTAGCCCTTCTTGAATGTCTTGGACTAATAGACAAGTTCTCTTTGACAGCCTAGAATGTCTGCTGTGGCATGTAATTCCTAAAGGACTAAATAAATTAGTTTGCTAATTAATAAATATGTAGAGGGGGGAAAGTAGATGAGAAATTAACACTTTGTTTAGTCTTGATGGACAAATTTGTGATCTTGTAGCTAATAGATATCAAACTAAACTGTGAGGGCATCAGCTGCTCTGTGTGCATTTTTCAGAGTAGCAGCCGTGTCAGTCTGTATCCGCAAAAAGAACAGGAGTACTTGTGGCACCTTAGAGACTAACAAATTTATTGTAGCAAAAGCTTTCGTGGGCTACAGCTCACTTCATCGGATGCATGTAGTGGAAAATACAGAAGGAAGATATATATATATATATACACACATGAAACAATGGGTGTTACCATACACATTATAAGGAGAGTGATCAGTTGTCAGCAGGAGAGAAAAATAAGTCTTTGTGGTGGTAATGAAAATGGCCCATTTCCAGCACTTGACAAGGAGATATAAGGAACTGGGGCGNTGATGTGATTAGGTCCTATGATGGTATCCCCTGAATAGATATGTGGACAGAGTTGGCAATGGGCTTTGTTGCAAGGATAGGTTCCTGGGTTAGTGTTTTTGTTGTGTGGTGTGTGGTTGCTGGTGAGTATTTGCTTCAGGTTGGAGGGCTGTCTGTAAGCAAGGACTGGCCTGTCTCCCAAGATCTGTGAGAGTGAGGGATCGTCCTTCAGGATAGGTTGTAGATCCTTGATGATGCGCTGGAGAGGTTTTAGTTGGAGGCTGTGTGCATTGTGGCTTTTGATAATTGATGGAGATCCTCATTGACTAGCATTAGCTTGGGAAAAATATAACATTGCTAGGTGATTATTGTGTTTGGTAATTACAAGAAAGAAAGAAGTGTTGTGTATCTGAATGCATTCTTGTTCCTAAGATTAACCCAACTATCACAGGAATTATTCCTAGTATAAATAACTGGGAAAGTTGTCACAAATGCCAAGAGAAAGGAAAGATACCTTTGGCTCTGATAAATCCAAACCAATTGGGAACCAATTGTTACTAGCAGGTAGCCTGAGAGCAGTGACCAGCAAACTGTACTGTGACTACAGGAGTCCACATTTTAGAGCTCCTCCTTGGGTATTAGGAGACAACATAAACGAGACGTCTTGTATGCATCTTCCAGGAGGAGTAGTATTAGAGGCAGTGTGTGTTAGCACCAACTGCTGGAGCAGCCAGATGATGATGATGAACTGTAATTATTATCATTATTTACATGATGACACAGATGCTCCTGGCCCTTGTGGCAGATTTATCTGTGTGTTCCCTCTGCAGAAAGAAGAAATTAGAAACAGCTCTTGGATCAAGCAACCCATTCAGCCACCAAGTTTTGCCTGATTTTGTCTCGCTCGTACTATGGTAGCATTGGCTACTCAGAATGGAAACCCTACTGATAGACAGGGTCGGTCAAAACTAGCCTTGGCTATTGTTGAACGAGTTACTTGGCATTAGAGAGGTAATGTAATGCCTGAGAAGGTAGGTGCAGCCCCATAATCCCCTTTTCACCCCAGGGAAACAGCCCCAAAAGGCAAGTGATGGGACACATTAAATAAAGAAGCAATACATTACAGCTGGAATACCTTACCTAGATGTCGCCACGTTTTGCATATGCAAATATCTTCCAGCTGTGCTAACATGGACCACAGACCTTGAGAATGCTTGACGTTTTCTGAAACGGCAGCACAGAACCACATGCTGCCTAAACAGCAAGGGCTATACACCATGTGAATTCACTGATAATTTACAGTAATTACTCTATCCATTATATGTAGTATTAACTGTGGCCAGCCAGCCTTGAACATGTGGGTCAGAACTGTGTGTGTGAAGGGTGTAGGAAAAAGTAACAGTATGAAACACTTTGGTGTGTACATACAATTAAATACAATGAAATGAGCCGGAGGTTTCAGCCAGGAGAGTCAAGTGCAGGTCAAAGAGAATGATTCTCAAAAAAATGAACAGTGAAATTGCCGCCTGCAAGCCAGCAAGCTAGGCGTACTCCAGCTGGTAGACGTTTGGTCTATGGAAGTTTAGAGACATCAAAACCTGGATGTCAAAGAGACAGTTATACAGCAATGAGAGCAATGTTGTGGGGTCTTCAGGCTCAGCTGGGTATCATGGCTCTGGAGTGAGAACAAGTAAAAATAGGGTCAGGAGGAAATAGGAGTAAAATAGCACTAGGGCTGGATCCTGAGGAACACAACAGGCATCACTGGGTGTGATGGAAGTATGAGGAATTTTGATATGAATATTTATCACATGTAGCACCTGGTGTTTTCATCGTGCTGCACAGTCATTTACTAATTACTCCTCACCAGGGCCCGGTGAGGTATTAAATATTAATGTGGTTAGCATCGCGAGAAAGGTAAAATCTAATCCCGCTAAGGCGATGCCCTTACCAGAGGTAGAAGATAAACATTCAGAACTACCTGATACAATCAGAAACATTCTGTGAATTTGATTTGGGGAACAGTTTCCATTTTGGTCAGTGAACACTGCCTTTGATAGTGAAAATCATGTAGTTATGAATCATTGCAGAAATCCTTAAAAATGGGTAGTTTCGCAGGAGACATGGATTTTTGTAATGAAGAGACAATTTTATGCCTGCAGGAAGTATGGTATTTTTTTTCTGTGTGAAAACATCCAGATTAGAATGAAAAATATTTACTATTTTGGGTGAACATGCAAAAATGGTATAGCTAATTATGAGGCTATTTCAGACAGCCCTAGTAAAGACTAAATTCACAGGGTCTAAGCAAAGTAGGAGTGAACATGGGCACGGAGCACCAGTAGCTGAAGAAGAAGGTGATAATAAGAATCAAGGTGAATATTCAACTGCCCAAGGCTCAGACGCCACCTCAGTTGATAAAACAAAAATTGGGGTGAGAGAGTGTAACAGCTTCCAGTGTGACCTAAATAAACAACCACGGTGAGCAGCACAAGGGAAAAGGCATGATACTTCCAGGGCCCAGGCTGGGAAGAGACCAGTGGTGAGAAGAATGGAAAATAGCAGCAGCCCATCCACTCCTGCTGTAGAAAACAGGAGCACATAATAAATAGGAGCGGTCAGACGGGCAAGCCTCATTCAGCATCCGTGAGTCACTCCCCAGCCCCAAAATCACACGTGCGTAACTGGGGCAAATTAAGGTACATTTACAAGGCAACAAATGTGATGCTGTGCCAGTCCCAGCTCCCCACCAGCACTCAGAGCCAAACTGCTCTCAGCTCACACACTGAGCTACCCATGAGGTAAATGATCTGAGGGAAGAATTTGGCTCTGCATTTAGAAAGAAGAGGCGCTGTGGAGACAGCTAGAAGCTGAAGTACAGGCCATGGATTCCTACAGGGACTCCCCCCATTTGCTTCTCCCTTCTAGAAATGATACCACAGGAACCGGGGGAGAGGACGGTTCTCTGACACTGTTGAATAAAACGGCAATGTTAAGTGGGCTGAATAATTAATGCCTTGGAGAAAGAGCCAGGAAAAGTCTCCAAAGTCCTACATGCTGCAGTGGCTGGAGCATCTGACAAATACAGCAAAGCAAAGTCTTAGCAATGAGGAGACTGAGGAAAGTTAATGTATTGCCAGACCAGATTAGGGCCATGTAGTAGTTCATTATCCTGCCTCTGACAGTGTCCAGAGCAAGTTGTTAGAATCCCCTGTACTAAACCGTTAGGGAATAATGGAATAACCTACCTGGAGGCGTGTTTCCTCTGAAACCCCATCAGTTAGTGCCATGAGGATCTATATCCCTTGGATTATCTATCTGCCTGTCTCAGGGTTTTCTGTAGCTCCCATCACCACCACATCCAGTTGCTTATAAATGGCCAATCCTATTATGAATCCTGCTAAATTCTTAGCTTTAACTATATCTTGTAGCAGGGAGTTCCACAGGTAAGTATGTGTTTGTTTCTTTTTATCAGTTTTAAGTTTAGTTTAGTTCAGTTTTAGTGCTGCCTTTCAGTTTAATTGGATGTCCCTTTATCCTTGTGCAATAAGAAAGGGTGAATAGAAGTGCCTGGTTTACCTTCTTTGTACCATTCATGACATTATATGATTTATGATGTTCCCTCTTCATCATCTCCTCTTTAAGCAAAAAAGTCCTCATCTTTTCAGTCTTTCCTATGTGGAAGTTGGTCAAGGTCTCTAATAATTTTTGTCATCCATCTCTACACCTTGTCTGCTTCTGCTATATCATTTTTGGGATGGGTTGACCAGAACTGAACACAGTTTTGCTGTTGGTTGTACCATTCATTTATATAATGGAATTGTAATAGTTTCAGTATTTTTTTGCCATCCCGTTCTATATGCGTCTGGACAGTTTTTTAACCACGGCTACACCCTGAACAGTCTACAGTGACACCATTGTCCTGAGTGGTTGCAGTTAGTTTAGAACCCAGCAATGCGTAGGAATAGTTCAGATTATCCCTTGCAACGTGCATTAGTTTGCATTTATCACCAGTGACGTTTATCTGTGGCTATACCACACATTCACCTAGCTTTGTCTGATCCCTCTGGAATTCCTCACAGTCCTCTCTAGTGTTGAATATCCTAAATAATTCTGGCTAATCAGAAAATTTGCCACCCCACTGTTCACTCTTTTTTCCCAGATTATTAAAACACATATTGAGCAACCCCCATCCTAATTGAGGATGTTATTACATCTGTGCCATGCTGGAACTGTCCATTGGTTCCTATGCTTTGCGTGCCAAACCTGGGAAATATCTGTTGGTACAGACGATTTGGCAGCTTGGTAGTGCTGTGAGGGAATACCAACGCTTTCCTATCTGGGGCCCAAGCTTTAAATCATGTTCAAGGTCACAGCAAATAGTAAATAGCCACGTGGACATTTATCCCCCTTTTAAGCACTGGGTGGTAAGGGCAGGTCTTAAAATCTCTTTAGGTGCCTAAAGATACACATAGGTGCCTAGTGGGATTTTCAGAAGAACCTAGTTGTCTAACTCCCATTGAAATCAATAGGAGTTACATAGTGTGAGGACATAAAAGAGTGATGCCTTAAGGAGCAATTAGGCAGCTTCTTGACCGGGAAGTCCATGTTTATTAAGTTCCCCTTGCAGTGCAGCATGGTCCTCTCTGGTAACTGTAGAGAACCACTCCACAGCTCCCTTTCTTCATAATAAACTATTAAAACTTAAATTATAAACCAATTGTGTGTGTGTTCAATGCAAAATAAACTTAAAATTCCTTAAAACTATTGATTACTATGTTCCCTGATCAATTCAGTTTCAATAGTCCTGAACTGTATTCTAAAGAGCAAGTCTTTGAGGGGGTTTGATCAGTCTTCCAGACTCAAATCATGGTCTCCGGAGGTCTGGGTTCTGATCCCATGGCTAACACCATGCAATGTGAGGATATAAACACAAACGGCCATGCCTTACGCAGCAACTAGAGAGCTCCCTGACCAGGAAGTCCCCTCTGTTTTTTAAGTTCCCCCCAAATCCTGGTCCTCTGTGATAACCAGGAACTCTGTAACCACTCCACAGGGACCTACCCTGCATAGGCATTTTTGAAAATCCCAGTAGGCATCTATCTACATCTGTAGGTGGCTAAATGGTCTGGGAAAACTGGTAGCCAAGGACCAGGACTGAAGGAACTGAAATGATATATGGTTGATTAGGACAGGGGAGTATAAATGCAGCTAAGGAGGGGCGGGGGGAGAGTTATGATGTGTGTGCTTCCCACCATGGCTAAAGCCAATCACGTTTCATTAGTACCAAACACTTCTGAAAATATATAGATTATTAAATACAAGCCTTTAGCTTCTACGTGTTCTACAGGAAGGTGGTGTAATGCTGGCCATGTTGATTTCTCTGATATTTCATGTATGACTCTGTCTGTAAGGTTATCAGCTCCATATTTTTGCCTCCTTTCTGTTAATTTTTAATCATTTTGTTTAGTTCCTAGTACTGGATTATCACAGTGCAGACAGGCCTTGTGGCTAGTGCAGAATGGGTAACTAACAGGCGATACAATGCACTTTGAAATAAAGATCTTAGCCTCACCACAGTGATTTCTGGTTTCGATAGAATTCTCCTGTCACGTCTCATACCCTATTTCCTGTGTTCTCTTCCCCTCGTGCTGTACACACACCAAAATCCAAAGAGAATCAAGAATATTACAGGAAACCTGACAAAGGATACACTTGATTGCATTAAATCTACTCCCCATAACCATGGCTGCAGTCAAATCATGTAATGTGTCTAACCTGGCTGGGATCTCCCAGGGTACGTATAGCTTCGGAGCCTCCTGCGGTCCTGTGTTTGTTTCCTTGGGTCGAATGTCATATCAGCAGAAGTCGCCATCCTGATTGCGCCTGTCATCTGGATACCTACACGGCCCTTCGACACTAGTGATTTTCACATACTGCTCTTTCTTCTATAGGGTTAGGTCTGGGGTTTTCCTAGTCGGCTTGAGACTGCGAGAGAGGAAAGGTGAGGTGAGAGCAGCGCACAGGGAGGGAGTGGAAATCTCCAGGCTTCTCTGTGAAGAGCTGCTGGTGGGTTATCGAGAAGAGAATGCAAGATACAAGCAACATCTTTGGCATGAGCTTGAGATTCTGGCCTAGGAAGAAAAGGTAGCATCAGGTTTGCAAACCGAGGCTTCCGTTCTCTCCATGTCTCCTCGAGTTGCACCTTCTGAAACAATCCAAGGGATGGAAAGCCATTTCGGTTAGGGCTTAGAAAGCACTGTCCTGGAGAGGCAGGTCTGGCAGGATGAGGGACTGTGTGCTGCTGGCTGATTAGCAGAGCTCCCGGCCTTGTCTAGGGTCTGCCTCTAGGATTGCTTAGTGGCTGGATGAGGCTGGTGGAGCTGGAGCCTGATCTGCCTACGTTTAAGGAGCCACTCTAGCTTGGTGTCTCAGCCCCAGGCTGACAGGAGTGGGGAGCGCCGCAGAGCAGCATCTCTCATGAGCAGCACCATACACGCAAGGCTGTGAACTGTGTCTCTATGAGCAGGTGCCATTATCAAAGCACCAGGTGTTAGACTTGTCACCGCTGCTTTGCCCAGGTCAGGCGCTGGCTCTGGTGCCGAATGTGCTTTCTCACTCACTGAGAAACGTTCTGTGCGTGGCCGCAGCTGTTAGGGATGGTTTTATACGGATTGTTACTCTTTTTAAGCATGCTCCCTGCAACAATGCAGATTTCCCTGGAGCCTTGGATTTCTTGGTAAATGTCTCCGGATTTCTCTTTCAAGGCCCACTGTAAATTTTCTGCACAGAAGCCCTTCTCTCGCTCCACAGAACAAAACCCATTCGTCCTTTAGCAGAACTTATTGGGAGCAGACAAAAGCAGCAGCCAGTTTGTGGGTCTGCAGCGTGAAGCAGCTTTATCAATGCAGGAGGGGTAGGACAGTCATTGCGGCCCCAGGGGAATGTTTCATGCTGTCAAAACAAGGCAGTTGCGAGGCTTGCTGGGAGTTTGGTAGCTGAGTGGAGCCCAAAGCATAGGTCTGAGTTGTATCATGTAGGGATTCAGACTGTCCATATCCTATAGAAAAGGTGGGAGAATAGCCCTCTTACTCTGCGAGACGCTTCATCCATTCTTGTAACAAATCAGACATGCAGTGGATCATAGACTGTTGTCTGTGCTAACACTTCCAGCTGGTTTTTGCTGGCAGCATGGCTTGAATCTCTGGTTTAATCGCTGCAGGCAGGATTTACTCCTGTTAGGCCCCATTCCAGAGTAGGTTCTCTGCTGTGTATAATAAGCAGAGTCCAATGTCACAGCAAGCAAGATGGAACATGAACACAACGACAAAAACAACCCCAATTACCATGGGATCTTACTAATACGTTGATATAAATCTGCCCTAAATTGCCATCTGTTGCGTAAGGCAAGATGTGTCAACTGGACATAAACGACTGGTTGTAATCAACGTGCAGTTCTCCCTTCTGGACTTCTGGTAAGGCTTCGTTAATTTTAATTAAAGGAATCAAGCTTATATTGCACGAGGAGCACCTTTCTCTGCCCTTTCTTTTGAGAATGATCATTCATAGAATCATAGAATCATAGAATCTCAGGGTTGGAAGGGACCTCAGGAGGTCATCTAGTCCAACCCCCTGCTCAAAGCAGGACCAAACCCAACTAAATCAGCCCAGCCAGGGCTTTGTCAAGCCTGACCTTAAAAACCTCTAAGGAAGGAGATTCCACTACCTCCCTAGGTAACCCATTCCAGTTCTTCACCACCCTACTAGTGAAAAAGTTTTTCCTAATGTCCAACCTAAACCTCCCCCTCTGCAACTTGAGACCATTACTCCTTGTTCTGTCATCTTCTATCACTGAGAACAGTCTAGATCCATCCTCTTTGGAACCCCCTTTCAGGTAGTTGAAAGCAGCTATCAAATCGCCCCTCATTCTTCTCTTCTGCAGACTAAACAATCCCAGTTCCCTCAGCCTCTCCTCGTAAGTCATGTGCTCCAGCCCCCTAATCATTTTTGTTGCCCTCCGCTGGACTCTCTCCAATTTATCCACATCCTTCTTGTAGTGTGGGGCCCAAAACTGGACACAGTACTCCAAATGAGGCCTCACCAGTGCTGAGTAGAGGGGAATGATCACATCCCTCGATCTGCTGGAAATGCCCCTACTTATACAACCCAAAATGCCATTAGCCTTCTTGGCAACAAGGGCACACTGTTGACTCATATTCAGCTTTTCGTCCACCGTAACCCCTAGGTCCTTTTCTGCAGAACTGCTGCCCAGCCATTCGGTCCCTAGTCTATAGCAGTGCATGGGATTCTTTCGTCCTAAATGCAGGACTCTGCACTTGTCCTTGTTGAACCTCATCATATTTCTTTTGGCCCAATCCTCTAATTTGTCTAGGTCCCTCTGTATCCTATCCCTACCCTCCAGCGTATCAACCACTCCTCCCAGTTTAGTGTCATCTGCAAACTTGCTAAGGGTGCAGTCCACACCATCTTCCAGATCGTTAATGAAGATATTGAATAAAACCGGCCCCAGCACCGACCCTTGGGGCACTCCACTTGATACCGGCTGCCAACTAGACAAGGAACCATTGATCACTACCCGTTGAGCCCGACCATCTAGCCAGTTTTCTATCCACCTTACCGTCCATTCATCCAGCCCATACTTCTTTAACTTGCTGGCAAGAATACTGTGGGAGACTGTATCAAAAGCTTTGCTAAAGTCCAGAAATAGCACATCCACTGCTTTCCCCTCATCCACAGAGCCGGTTATCTTATCATAGAAGGCAATTAGGTTAGTCAGGCATGACTTGCCCTTGGTGAATCCATGCTGACTGTTCCTGATCACTTTCCCCTCCTTTAAGTGGTTCATCATTGTTGTCATTCTCCTTCGGTACGTGTGCTGGAAGTTAGTAACCTCTGCAGACATTTCCCCATGCTGTTCTGCTGGTCAAGCATCAGTTTTTACTAACTGTACTGAACAGTCCATTGAGTGCTGCACGCTGGAGTGTCTCCTTCAGTGGAAATGCATGTGCCTCAAGTACAACGGCTTCCATGATGGAGGAAGTGGTGGCAAATAGAGCCGGTTGGAATACTTCTACAGAAATGAAACAGGTGAAATATTCGAAATGTTTTGCAAAGACACAGCATTTTCAGTGAGGTGTTTGTTGGTGGGGGAGAGAGAGGGGGCAGAGAAGAGGAACTACGACATATATTCTATGTAGCCTTGCGGTCAGGGCGCTGGGCTGGGCTGGCTTGTGGGAGCCCTAGGTTCAAGTCCCTTCTCTGCCTGATTCAGCATCATCTGGGATGAAAAGCTTTGCTCTGAATCAGACCCCAGCGAGACACCTTCACCCTTTCTCTGGCTCCACCAACCCTGGGCGAAAGCAGGAAAACCAGACATTGCAACAATTCTGTTTTCAAGCTTTTGCCGTAGCAGCAAATGCCCTCTGAGCGTGTAACTAAGTCAAATCTAGTCCCCAGAACACAGGTGCAAGATGGGAAGATCTGCAGGGCCGGAGTGGGAAGGGAGCTGCTCTAACCGTGCCAAGCAGCAGCCGCCTGCCCCAGCATGCTCCTCACCTGCAGGGGACGTGACGGGTGGATCAATTGATCTCTGCTGACGGAGGAGGGTAGTTGCTAGTTCTCTCTGCCTGGGGGTGGGGATGGCTTGAGGACACACACAATGGATGGCATTCAGCAAGAGGCCAGACTTGCCCCCTCGGCAATTAACAGCTGCTTTAAAGAAGAAAGGCGTGCAAGGGAACACCATTCTAAGACTAGCTATTGAATGGGTAGTGGTTTTGGCCCAGTGGTTTTGTGCCAGTCCCTTGCTACTCTAGCGATCCCGATCATCCAGTTGTAACCTGCCTCATAGAGCAATGAGTTTACTGGACTCTGCAGGCCATATTTTGCTGTCAGGTGCAGATGCAGACCGGCTACTAGTTGCTATGTGATCGCCTGCCTTTGTCTTGTTATTTCTTTTATGTGTGTCTTTCTTTTCTGTGCACTGACTGTGTTTCGTTTGTTCTCTCCTATTCTTGTACTCTCTGATCTGTCGGGGTAACCTCCCTGTGCAATTAAGACCATTAAATCAACAAAGCCCACCTGATTAAATATGCTTGGTGTGATAAGCTTCTAGGGAGATGTTTTTGGCATCCCTTGCGGTAATGGCTTTTCATTGGGGAAGGTTTATATGGATGTTTTCCCGGAATTGCTGAACTGTTCATTGATCTCAAACGTATTCTGTGGTTGCAGATCTATCTGATGTCTGCTCCGTTGTGTTACCTTGTTGTGTTATGTTTAATTGAATAACAGGGTTTTTCCCCCCAAAAAAGTCAATTGGTGCTTTATGTAAACATCCCAGAGCGGAATTTGGGTCAATGTGTGCAGCTAAGGATCAGGAGCCGAAATGCCAGAAATATCAGAGGGGCCTGAGCCACCCTCCTAGCCGCTTTGTGCTGTCTGCGTTCCCTACGTGTTAACATGGATCTGAAATCAGGCTGCTGCCGGAATGAGTGCACTGCCCCGTGCAGCCGTCCATGGCGATGGCTTGGGCCAGCAGAACATGGTCAATCACAGCAGGTGCTTGAGGGAATAAGGAGGATCACACCCCATGGCCATAAGCTCTGCCTCTGAAATCCCTTTCCATGGCTGTGGCCGATGGAGAACCCAATGGCAGTGGGTTCCACAGGCTTTAGAACAGGGCAAACGTAGTGTGCCGTACCATTCCCCGACTGGCCATGGCTCTTCACACATGCGCAGCCCGAGGTCTGACAATTGGAAACTAGTGCAGTGCCTTCCGTTCAGGGGCAATCTGTTGGTGATAGGTCGTGGGTCTGAACAATCCAGCTGCATCTGGCCCTGTTAGATATTCTGAGGACTGCAGGGTACTGCCAGTTTGAAAGACTGACTGACTGAGCTTTCCTTTTCTCAGAGAGCCATGATTGTGGCAGACGGATGCTGCAGAATCTTGCAGTTTGCCCTCTGGGGCTGCTAGCTTTCTTAACCAATGGCACTGGTAGCAGAAAAGCCCAAACAAGGTTGTGCGAAACTGGAAAATGCTGCGCAGGAGCATGAATCCATGTTCAGATTAGAAGAGGCCTGTTGAGCAGAAAAGAGATTGTTCTATTTTTCTACCTCAGAAGAAAAGACCTTAGAGGATAGAGGACACCAGTGATCATCTTTGCTAAAGGTAAGATGCGCTTTCCTACCTCTTTGGCTTCCATCAGTAGTAAAAGGCTGCAGCCCATTACAGCCCCTGGTGATGGATTTGCTGTGCGCTATGCAGGTGGGGAAAGGGATGGTCGCCTGAGAAGCACACAGGGTGAAACCCCAGAGCCCACTGAAGTCAATGAGAGTGTCGCTGTTGACGTCAGCGAGGCCAAGATTTCGTGCAGAGCACTGCAGGTTTGCTCTGACATCTCCAGTTCTCTCTGCTCTTCCTCTGCATAATAATGGCTGCTCATCGTACCATGATCCTAACAAAGCCCCTCTCATCTAGATGGCTCCCAAAATACACTACAAGCATTAGGGTATGTCTGCAGTGCACAAAAGGTGTGTTCTTAACTGCTAACCCGAGTTAAAAGCAGAGTTGCCTTGTGTCCACTTCTATTTTAACCCACGTTGGCTAACCCAAGTTAAGAACACGCCACTTCTTTGCAGTGTAGACTTATCTGATGGCAGAGTATGGACGGGTAAGCACTTCCCCACCACTGCAGTGCAGCGGCTGCTTAGCAATGTCGAACAACCCCACACAGTGCAGGCAACTATCCAGCTGAAATTATATGGGCACATGTAGGAGGGGAACATGAGCTGGAGTGTGTTCAGAACAGCTGATCTAACACTACATGCAGGGCTGACTCCAGGTTTTCTGCCGCCCCATGCGGCAAAAAAAAAAAAAAAAAAAGCAGCCTCGGCAACGCGATCGCTCCGCTCCACTCTTCTTTGGCAATTCGGCAGGTCCTTTGTTCCGAGAGGGACTGAGAGACCCGCCGCCGAATTGGCGCCGAAGACCCGGACGTGCTGCCCCGATAGCGGACGGAGTGTCGCCCCTTGGTATTGGCTGCCCCAAGCATCTGCTTCTTTAGCTGGTGCCTGGAGTCGGCCCTGACTACATGAGTAGGAAGCGTTCAGCTCAAACCTTAAATGTACTCCCTGTCAGCTTAGGGCCTGATCCTGCAAAGACTTAAGCACAGGCCGAAATGTGCCTATGCAGTGTGACTATCAATGGCACTGCTCCCAGTGCATGAAGTTAAGCACGTGCTTAAGTCTTTGCAGGAGCAGAGTCAGTTTGTAGACACAGAATGGTTTCATTGGACGTTGGTTGGGGGAAAGCTGCTTATGAACTTCTTTGCACTAATATTGTGGGGCTGCTGGTCCCTGATGAATTTGTCATTTGAGTGGCTGCTGGGAGAGGTCATGGAAGGGTAAATACCTGGTGTTTCATCTGGGTCCCTGATTGGCTGAGCCTACCCTTTGGGGCCAGGATGGGCAGCAGGAATCCATTTTGCTTGGTTTTTCAAAGAGAGGAGTTGTGCTCTAGCGTAAAATATTAAACGGTTCAATGGTTAATCGATAAGTATTAGTCTTACCATTAATATATTACAGTTAACGTTTAAAACAGATTGGCAGCAGCCCTGGCCCTGACCCTCGTTGTGCAGTGCCAGGCAGCAGCCCCGACCCCAGACCTCGTTGTGTGGGGCCAGGTGGCAGCCCTTGACCCCGACCCCAGACCCTGACCCCTGTCGTGTTAACAATTAAACGGTTAACTGATATAATTTTAATAGTTTAAACAGGTACTTTTAAAAACAATATCTACATCCCTAGTAACAACATGATGCAGATGAGAAAGTGAGATCACAAACAGTGTAATCCTGTCCTGTCTGTGTGTCTGTCCACGGACGGCACCTCGCGTGCCACATTATTATTTTAATTCTGTCAGTACCAAACAATAGTGTTCTGATGATGGGGACTGGTAGCAAAGCCGTCACTAAGGTTGTACCAAAGAAATAATATCCAGGCCCTCTGCATCGGATCACCGTTATGCCTTTGCCAGGGGTCGGTTCCCTGTTTCCAAGTCCTGACTCAGCCCGTACCATCGTGCCCTGCATCTCTCAGGGCCAGTTTTCTTTCTGGTCTGCTGGCACTGCACGGCCAGTGTCTGTGTGTTTAGTCGTTTTATTTCAGTGTATAGCAACAGGACGTGCCCGTGCTGGCGCTCTGAGATGCAGGACAGATTATTGAAGTGACAGAAGCAAAATGCATCTCAGTCAGCCTCACCCGTCTGTCAAGCAGCAACTCTGAACAGAAAATCCCTTATCCCTCGGCGCAGAAAACGGCACTGTCAGGAGGAAAGAATGGGCCCTCCACATGCCCTGAGAGTCAACAAAGCTGGGCTGTTTCGGACGGGCAGAGAGGGCAGTGCAGAGCCCTCGGGCCCTTAGGGAGAAAGCCTGGCCAGCTGTCCCCCTCTGCCCATTGAAGGGGATACGGCATCATCCCCTCCATGATCAGTGCACCAGAGGGAGAACGGTGGGGTCAGTCACGACAGCTGTCCCCAGGCTATTTAGGGAGTGTAGTTTAAAACAGACACCTTGAAGTGTACCCAGAGACTGACTGGGGACCAGTGCAGGTCCCAGAGCACTGATGTCATTTGCTCAGTGATGCCAGAACCAGGGGGGGTCAGGGGGGCCTGGCCCATCCACTTTTTGCCAGAGCAGACCTCACCCTCTTCCCCCCAAGGCCCCACCCCCTGGCCATGCCAGCATGGAGCCTGGCCAGGGAGCCCGGCCGTTGTGGGAGCCGTGCAGACCTTCCACCTGCCCTCTTCAAATTCCAAGCAGCACTGTGAGATGGCACCTTGTGGGCAGGCATTTTTATTCCCTTGCCCCAGAGTTCAAACTGATGGAACAAGTATCGGCACCTGTCTCCTCTTCCTGGGTGGGGTAGGGAGGGGGACAATCAACAAAGTCTTTGTCCTTTGATGTTTCACAATGGCTCATTTGGTCTCAATGGGCCTTCTTGTGTGCAGGACCAGGACGTTACAGTCATTAATGCTGCTTTCCTGTTGGGTGAGTTACACAGTTACAGAGGTTTACAATGCAAACACTCAATATAACTTTATACCATGGGCGACAGATGTTATAAGTGAGATCAATACATGCGCCATCCTACAAGCATTTCATCAAGTCTAAACACATTCTTATCAGCTTAACATCTGTTGTAACCATGCTGCCACACAGGTGAGCCAGACTGGCTTCCCGCTGTGCATTTGTCTGTGTTCGGTGAGGCCTAGGAGCCTTGGCATGTGCTGGCCCCTGGCCTGTCAACGTCACAAATATCATTCATTAAGTAGCAGTTTTTTCAAATATAGCCACCGAAGTTTTGCTTGCAAATATATATGCATGTATGCGTAGGCAGGTGGGAGTTGCACGTGCAGATGGAATCGTACATGCGTGAGTGTGCCTGGTTAGAATGAAGAACACTGCATCGCTGCTGTTTTTTAAGTTTCTTTTTAAAATATAATTAATGGTTTAGGTCTAAGCATCCTGATTTTTAAGTCTGTAATGATCTATCCAGAGCATTCAAAATAAGGGTGTCTCACTTGTTAAATTGGATACTTTGCTTCCACACCCCTGTGCAATAGTTGTTTTTACATGTTATGTAGCGGTCCGTATATATGAATTTAAGGTGCTTGATCAAAGCATTCGAGCCTAACAAACATGTAGTGTTCCGTTGTGTGTTTAGTTGCATTTCAATTTTACATGAGCCCTGTTGTCAATTTGAATAAAACACAATGTTGTCAATGCAAGCATCCTAGTGCCTTCTTTGTTTACAGATCTGTGACGTTAAATGTGAATTAGAATGCATGAATTCTTTATTTACTTTTTATGCTGGTAGTCCTGGCATTTTCCATTCCAGTAAGCACCATATGTGTGCATTCCTTCATTGTCATTAACATTTAGGGGTTTTGTTAAAAAGAAATAACAACATGCTCATACTGTAGCAAAACAAAAATGGATAAAGGATAATAAACCAACATAAAACTAGCAGTTGAAAGTATTTAGACAGTATAGATTTTGGGGGGGGAAGCATTATTAGTTGATGTTCAACTGCTCCGAAGAAGAAATTGTCAGTTAGTGATGTGTCTCGCTGAAATAGTAATTAAAAAAGAAAAAAAGGTGTTATAGTTCTTTGGTTATTTTTACTGGCCTTTTTTTCCCCCTAGAGAGGAAAGTAATAGCCAGACTGGAATTGCAAACACTTTACAAAAATCAAGGTTATTTTTAGAGTAAACCATTTTTAAGTATGTGTTTAACTCATATAACGTCTAGATCTTCTAACTGGCTGTACATGCAGTTTCACATACTTGATTTCAGTATATGTCATGTACTAGCAGTTTTACACACTAGTCCCTCTAACCTTGCCCCATTGCAGGCTTCCCCGAAATCCTGCTTTAAGACCACTGGATCCTACATGACTGCAGTGCAGAGGACTGAAGGGTCTTCAGCAGCCATTTATAGTCACTTTTCTGAGTAGAATTGCAACAGGGAGATCTTGGGCCAAATCCTAAATCACATCCTTGCACTGCAAAGCAGCCTTATATCTGTCCTAACTGGTGGAGACGAAGTGGGCATGGCTAGTATACGCTATGCTCAGAAATCCCTGGCTCCCATAGTTGTCTCGTGGGGACCAATGGAGGCAGTAATAGCTTAGAGCAGCACCTAGGCTGCTCTAACTTATGCCTTGGCCAAAGCAGCCTCCCAGCACTCTAGGGATCATAGACACCAATATAGTGTAAAAGCACTGTTGTCTTCCTACATGGAGTCCAGTGCTGAGCACAGCTTGTCTCGACCCAAGGCTGGTGCCCTTGGGCTTCTGGCCCTGTGAGACTCCAGTGGTGGGAGGAAATTGTTTCCAGTTTTGGGTTTCCTTGATCTCAGTTTTCACCTACTGCTTATCTAGCCTGATGGGCCAGCGCCTCAGCTGGTGTCAATTGGCACCACTCCATTGAAGTCAATAGATCTACACCCAGTTACTCCACCTGCAGATTGGACCCTATTAGTTTTCAGCATCTAGTTCCTACCCTTCTCTTGTCTGGGAGTCTGGAGAGAAACCCAGATAAAGTGTGTGAGTCACACCCCAGAGCCTAGCTCAGAGGAAAGAACTTCTCAGTATACCGCGGACATGTTCATGCCGCAACATTTGGATTTATTCACATTTGTAAATAGCATGATTTTTTAAATCCTAAATTCCATGGAATTGTAGTGAGAAAGGGATAGCAGTGCAGTGTGATCCGCCCTGACCATCTCACTCCGGGGTATGGGAAGTGTCACTTTCCAGGTGGTGGCATCTAGTCTGGCCTTGGGGTTTAGAGCACAGATGTGGCCATGCCAGCCACAGCATTGCCAGAGGAGCACCCTGAACTGATTCCATCAGCTCCCCTCGCCCACCCCCAATACCCTGTGAATCAATCCTCGTTTCTTCTACGGTCTGTCCTGTCAATGCCCCTGCCACTGCTCCCAGAAGCTGCCTGAGCAAAGGAGGACATCTCAGTGCACCAGTTATCCAGGGTGAATAATTTCTTGCTCAGTTCTATCTCTCTATGCTCATCTCAGCAGTGTGAATATGGGGCAGGAAGCTAGCCTGTCACCTGGACTTTGGAGCATTTGCCAACATGCTCTGTTATAATTTCAGGAACTGCTTAGACTCCCGGTCTGTTGCAAGGCTTAACATCGGGCTTCTTTTCCCCCACTGGCTCCAGCCACAGATACTGAAGTACTTTAGCGTTAGTGCAGAGGGAATTTATGATGGTCAGCTGTACTTCTGCATATCTGACTTTGTTTAATTTTGTGTAACTTAACGAGAATTTCACCCTTTCCTATGTAGGAGTTAGAGTCCTGTGCAGGTGCCTCCCAGCCATCAGTTATCTTGTCCAATCTCCTCCTTGGTAAATTTGGGTAAATTCGATTGCATGCAAAAAAAAATTATAGGAAAATGATAAAAATACAGTATGCTTCCTTTTTTGTGAGAAGGTTTTCTTGGTTTTCTTAATGAGATGACTGTAATAATAAAGACCCTTTACAAAGCTAGAAAAGAAGGGTAAAGAGACGAGGGGACCATTTCTGACAATGACAAGAAAACCAGATCAGTGTTGTATGTTGCTCTGGATAGTTTTGTGAAGCCTAAATGACGTTTCCAGGATCAAGTAAGTGAACTCATGGTTTTGAGGTTTTCTGCTGCTACTTTGTCACATTTGTCTGCTACGTTAGTTTTATTAAATCTTTCTCAGTAAATGGTGACTTTGATGGCTCTTTCCAATTTGCATGACATTTCTCTGGACAACTGTTAGAAAGACGTTTGCGAACAGGTTAGCATGGGTTGCTGGACTAACAGGCAAGGTGCTGGAGATTGATACTAAAATCCCAAATCTGATCAAAAGTTAATGAGCCCTATGACTTTTGTAGAGCAGACATAAAACCCTACCGATGTCTGTTGGACCTGACCAGCATACATTTGATTGTGATAACCGGTTCACTTTAGTTTGGTTGGTGTCCATAGTACCTGGTGCATGATAAACACAGACATCTAAGCTGAAGAGGAGGAGAACCACGTACCTGAACTGGTATGTGTCTGTAACAAACCATGGCTTCATACAGATGCCACAGGCTTCAGTGAGGACTGAACCAGTGATCTTCAGCAGGGAAAGCATGAGCCCTGGTCAGCTGAACTAAAGGAGGAGGCTGTAGGTGAGTATTAGGCTGTTACAGTCACTGGGTGCAGCTGCTATGAGGGAACAGTCCATTGAAATGCCATAGGCTGCTTGGAGAATTGTATTAAGGATTGCAACTGCTGACTCCAAGTGATGGCTGGGGAATCTCTCAGACGTTCCTAGCATTCTGTCCTCTCCTGGATCCCCTGCATTCTGGAAGTGGGTATCAGAACTAGGTGTGCAGAGGATTGCACGTGGATGTGAATGTGGAAAATCCTCTCTTGAGCTGATTAAGTAAAAGCTAAGTTACAGCTAAAGAAGTGCCGAAGGCAGCCTCCGATTAAAAGATTGACATGCCCTTCTTCCCCAGGAGAGCAGAGGCATTGGGAGTTAAACACGTCTACATTGTGGGTTGAATCTGTGCCCTGCAGGCAGGAGCTGTGTTGTGGGGATCCAAGGAGTATTGACTCTACCCCTATATCAGAGCCATTCTGCAAGCCTGGGATAAAGAGGGGTAGCGTGTGCCCCAGCATGCTCATGAGCCAGCCGGGGGACTGCCCCAGACCCATAGCTAGCAGGCAGGGCCTTCAGCCCACGGCGTTCTGACAGTGCAGGAGAATGTGCCCCTCCCTAGCATTCTCCAGCACGAGGTGGGAATGCTGCTTTGCTTCTGTGCGGGGCCGAAGGTCTAGCCCTTTGCCCCTTCCCCACAATTGTCTGGCAGAAATAAAGACTGATCGTGCTGGAGAAGCATAACACATCTCCGCCTGCGAGAGGTCTCCACTGTCCCAGACCATCTGCCTAGACTTGGGCATTCTGAAGTCTTCAGGTGTCACACCTGGAAACACTGGTTCTACTGGTGATCAGATAAATTCTTCATTCAAATGTGGCTTGAAATTGGGTCAAGGCAGGAATATTGGCACCTGGGCCCTCCACCTCAATGCTGTAGCCACTAAATCCCTATGCAGTCAGCTGAGCAGCACACAAGTATTTTTCCCAGGGTGTGCCAAAGTGGGAACTGAATGCTGCCGTTAAGGCTGTTAATACTTACGCTAAGAGTCAAGGACATGCAGTACCAGAACCATCTCTCACTCTCTCTCGTTACAGAAACCCCTGGCCAGGAGGGGATTTTTATGCATTACTGGCAGTGCATCCAATTATCATAAGAAAGTTTTGCTCCTGCTCAGCCTGGCTGGCTGCCTGAATGGAAGTCTTCCTGCCATACTCCCTGGTGCATACTTAGGCAAATTACCTTTAATAGGAAAAGGCACTATGGAGAGCAGAAGGAAATGTTCAGGTACAAGCTCGCTGCCTCTCTCCTCTTTGCTTGTACCACTTCTTGTGCAGTAATTTCTTTGCTGCCCTCCTCTCTCCACAACCTTCACTGCTTAATCCCCTGTTTTCTTCCTCTCAGCCAAGCGGGTTCCCTCCAGGTCGTAATGAAGAGAGGTGTCCTGGGAACAGTGGTGTGAACTTCTCCTCTTCTCTCTTTAGAAAATGTAAAAGTGTGTGAACTCAGTGCCGGGGAAGGTGCTCAGCTGAGGCCGTCTTTCATCTGTAGAAGTAGCACAGGATGCGCAACATCTGGGCAGTCTTCCCACGCTACCTCACTACTGTATTTCGACTCGCTTCTCAAGGGACCACGTCTAGGGGTGTGAGGAAGGGTTGGCCTCCAGTGGCTTCTGTGCCAAGATTGTCAACAAAGCGGTGGCGGGAGATTTGTGATGTGAACGCCTGTCTGAATGAAGGCTGCCACATGGGCCGCTCAACAGGTATTAGATGGTAACAATGTACCATTGGTAACAGTTTGTGCTGGGCTGTGCGTCCTGGCCTGAAGGTTAAACCCAAGAGCTCTCGTCATTTTTGTTTTATACGTTCGATCTAGGAACAAATCCATTTTTTCACGCCCCTCAGTGCGTTCTGGTTTTGGCCAAGCCTGGTGTCAGATATACCAATATATTGTGAGGCTGCTACTCTGCTGTTCTCATCACATTTCCTACCTAACCAGAAATTACAAGAAGTTTCATGAGAGAATCTGTCTTGTGAGATTCCATCTCAGTCTGTAGATCAAAGAGGCTCAGAAAAATATCCAAACTTCATAAAGTTTGTTAATTGATCCATAGCAATAAAATACCCAGTTTCGTTACAACTTCTCAGATGTGGGAGTCCACAGACTAGACAAGTTTGTCACTAGAGCTTGAATTTTGTCATGCTCTGTGAGTACTTTGATTTCCATTCTTTACTCCTATTAACAAACTGGCAAGAAGCCCTCTGCTCCCACCGTGCTGAAGATATCAGCACAGAACAATTGTTATCCATGACCAATCCATTTTCACCTTTTGATGTACAATGTTTTTGATATTAGTCCTCTTGATGTATGATGGGCTTTTTGTGATAAAAGTCCTTTCCCATCCCAAATCAGGAGACCAAACAGGAACAGCAAGAGTGGTAGAAGAAGATCAGAGTGCTATTTAAACACTGGAACCACATGACAGACTTTTCCACTCCTTCCTTTTTCTAATCTGTCCTGCTTGTGTAAGAGGAAGAAGATTACAAATACCTCTGTAGTGTCCATATATATGAATTGGGGGCGGTCTCCTTAAGGAGGCAAAATCACATGAAGTTGTTTTGGTTCTGAACATTGAGTTCTCACTTTGTGCTATTTAAAACAATAGGGCTTCATCCAAACGTGAACATATATTTGAGCCTCATTCCACCTCTGGTGCTGTATAACTCTCGGGAGTACATCCTGAAATGTTGCAGCTTCTCTATGAAATGTAATGACCTCGTTCTGTACCACTTTCTCTCACAGGGGACTCCTGCCCATGATTCCAGGTTAGTGAGGAGTATTCAGCCAGCCAGAACTGATAGAGCCACTCAGTTCTTAGGGTGTCAGCTCACAGCCAGGAAGAAAATTACTGCATCTTGGCAGGGGGTTAGACTAGATGACCCTTGCGGTCCCTTCTTACCCTGTGGTTCTGTGATTCTACCAGGGGTCAGGACTGCAGAATGATGGCACCAGAGTGGCTTGGTGGCGGTCTTTTAAATCCTTCAGTGTGCAAAGATTAAAATCCTCTTGGGTGCCTTTGTGCGCCTGTTTCAGAACCATGCAGCATGTTACAGGGTGCAAGTGCTGCAGGACAAAGGCACACCGTGTCAGTTTGTCTGATTCTCACGTAGAGCTTTTGAGAACAGGTATCTAGACAGTACCAAGAACAAGTTCTATACAGTACGCGGGGAGCAGTACAGCTTCCTTTAACATTCTGTCATTGGATTTGACAAGTTAGCCGGCTTCTTGGAAAAGCCCCATGTAGTGAATGTGGTCCATTAGTGTCCAAAAGATGCAGGAATTCGGCACTGTAGTTATGCCGGTCAGCAGTGCGGAACCAGACAATAGAGGGCAAGCATGTTAGGGGTCAGAATTATTCAAGGTTTGCTGGCTGAAGAGGGATTTCAGTGATGGATGAGTCTTATGCTGTCCCTCAGCATTGGGCTTCCACCCAAGAGGGAGTAGAACGCAGATTGCACAGCTGGCTATCCTGACCAGACTCAGCACCGAACATGTGTTCTGGAGCCAGCACAAGCTGCTGGTCTCTTTTACACAAACTGGCATCTACTGTGCGAGACAGGAGAGAGTCCAGCTTTCACGTTGCAGTTAGAATGGGCTGAGTTATCTCCTTCCCTGGTTTAGGGGAGACCATCTATGGAAGCTGGAGGGCAGAACTGGTGGCAAACGCCTGCACCTGAATGGCAATTAATAAGTATATTGTAATCTTGATTAAGCAAGTGGGAAATGGATCTCCCTAAATCTGCCAGTGTGTAAAACCTCTCTCCGTTCCCTGGCGTAACCAGCCCATGCAGGGAACGCGCCCGTGTTACAAAGCAAGAGAAGTGGGAGTTGTTTCTGGGGGTGGCGTTGCTGCGGCGGAGTCTCAGCGGGAATGCACTGAGCATTCCTGCCGAGCCGGCGGGTGAAAATCAGTCCGCCCCGTGCGGCGTGCAGTGGCTGCTGCTGCCCCTCGGCTCTGGAGGCGAGTCCTGGCGCGTGGCCCACTGGCACCCCCTCATTCAGCAACACAATGCGCTTTTGAGATGGGAGGCTGAGTTGTCCGTCTGAAATCTCTGCTTGCTGTAGCTGTGGGGATGAGCTCTTCAGGCATGCGGGGCAGATTCTGCTGTCCATGCTCACGCAGAGCAGTGTTCACTCCCACGGGTAGTAGCATGAGTAAAGGTGGCAGGATCTGGCCCTCCAACTATAGGCTTTTTGGGGTCCGAGACTGACTTTTCATTTGTTTGTTACCCCCACCCCCACCGCGGCACAATGGGGCCTGATTCTGCCGGTGGCCTATGGGTGCTGCTGCAATATACCTAATAGGGCGATGTGGCAGGATCCCTTGCTATGAAGCTCCGCGTGTCTGGCTGTGCATATGCACACGACAGGAAACAGAATTCTGAGTGGAACAGCAGGGAGGAGAGGAGCTGGGGGAGCCCGGATGGCAGGTTGAAGGGCCTATGGAGAGTTGTCCCAGGAGCGGGGCCGAGAAGCATCCCGAGCCACGTTATTTCTCAAACACTGAAAGGTTTGAGCCGAAGGAGTGAGCGAAGCGTCAGGTCAGCTCCTGGCTCCGCTGAAGTTTTTTTGCCCAGCCCTAGTTTTACAGTGTTGACTTCATTACAAAGACAATTATGAGCAAAAGCCCTTTAAGGTGGGCGAGTGAGTGGGAACATTGTGGGAATCCTTGCGAGGTAGCTCTGGAAGCTCAGAAAGTGGCCTGTCTCTCTTTACAATGCATGTGTCACAGGCACTATTAGAAGCAGATTATTACAGCAGAATATGGACTTGACTAGAATTGGATGCATTTTTTAGGGTGATCTGGAATTTATTTTATTAGAAATTTGGATTTGCTTGCATTTTGGTTGGAGTTCTGTGATCCAGGGAGTAACTAGAATCCGTTTAGAAAAGGTAATAACCGTCCGGCTTTGATTTCCCTGCTATTAGCTAAGTAAACAACACCCATTAACAAAGGATTCCTGAGGTGTTCTCTCTGTGGCGCACAAGTTCAGACAAAGCTTCCTTACCTGCGACTGTCACAAGGAAATTCCAAACTGGGACTTCTTGCATCATGACAAAGGCTTCCGGTTCTTCCATTGGTGACCACAGCACCACGTGCACACTTTTATAGGAGAGCTCTTTAAATGAGTGTGTGTAAACAGTTAATAGACAAGGTGCCAATGAATGGCACTCAGGAATAAGTAGCCTAGATCCAGGGTTTTGTAGGACCAATAAAACCTCTTGTTCTGTGAACGAGAAAGGGCTGAAATAAAAAGTAGACACGTTTCAGTGTGACAGGGATGCTAGATATATTTCCTCCACGTTCGTCATTTCCAGCTGTTTTCAGGGGAGCTGTCAGTCCAGCTGGGCAGACTTTTACAAAGACTAGCTGGCTTTTAACCTTGTCATCAGACAAGTGAAATGTCACTAACTTGACGATGGCTTATCATCTCTCACAGAATCCGCACTATGAAATACCCTGGGCAGTGTGAAATAGGGTTAACTCACTGCATTATTTTTATAGGTCAGAATTCAGCAAAGCATTTAAGCCTAGGCTTAACTTAACTTCCCAGCCAAGTTATTGGGACGTAAGCACGTGCATCGGTGTTGCACTGAATCAGGGCCACAGCAACGACTAGGGTTGTGTTACACTTCTAATAATGAACAGCACTGTCTATAATATGTATTTTATTATATGTTTATATTGTGTATAAGTAACTATAACCGGTCACACCTGCTCTCGTTAAAGCTGCAGAAAAGTGTCCCTTATTATAGAGATGAATCTTTAAATTATTTGCAAGTCTATGAGAAAACACAAGGTCAAATCATCGTTACGCTTCAAACTATAGCACCTTTGTTTCCCCCCTCCACATCCCCACCTTCAGCTCCAGCGTTCTTATGACCTTGTCTCCCGGGATTCAAACCTTCTATGTGGAAGGAAATGAACAGCTAGCTCAGAGGATAAGTAGATTAAATCAATAAGCTATTGCTAATTAAGGGTTCACTCATGGAAGGTGCTGATCACTCTGGCCCCGATCCAACAATACTCTTAAGCACAGGCTTGATTTTAAGCTTAAAGTTAATCATGAGCTTAAGTGCTTTGCAGAATAGAAGCCTTAACCAGCCAGTTGTTGGTATTATACATAACCTTGCATACCTAATCCTCTTAATGGCACTTTAACAAAAAAGGACTTTGGTGACTCAAGGATAACAAATGAATCCATATACTCTGACTATGCGGTTACACTGAATTAAACGTGGCCATACTGAAGGCAGTCCTGTCCATTGTAGCAAAATTGAAAAGATCATTTATTGTGCTGTGTTTCCAGGTGTACTGACAGATTTTCAGTTTCTCAATATTCTTTTTCATACATAGAAATGGGTTTAAAAAATTAGTCTTCTGCAAACCCATGAGTTATGAGGCAATGGAAGACTGTTGCCTAAAGTGCAAATCACTAAATCTATTGCTAACATCACAATTACAATCAAATCTACAGAATAAATTCATACTAAAAATTACGCACTTCAGGATGGAGCCATAAGCTTCTGTCAGAGTGATGTTGTGCTAGCTTGCTACTTGCAAAAACCTTTAGTCAACAGAACAGATATACCCGAGGCAGCAGTCCTGCAAGATTTCCGAGCATCACTCTGCCCTGGAAAGATAACTTCTAGGGCTGTCAGTGTAATTCTCCTCCCATGACCATTCCATTCTCAGCCTCCCTGCTGAGGCTGCCACTGGTGATATGGACTCTTGTCTGCTGAGAACTAAAGTGAGACGACCAATTAATTTCATGTAGGCCATCAAAGAGTTGTCAGGATGACACTGACTTTTGCTCACCACTGTCCTGTGCTGAATTCAACGTCATTACCTAGAAAAAGTATGAAAGACTCTGTACCCTATTGCCAGCCACCAAAGCCATCCGAGTTCCCCGGAGCACTGCCATATTCTAATCTTCATTTCATAATGGAAGCTGCTTTTAGGCAGATGGCCTCATGGTTTGAAGCAAGATACCAGCTTGCTGAGCAGTTATATTCGACAAATCGCATCTTATAATTTCAAATTGCTCCTATTAATTTGCTCAAATGATCTGCATACCACTGCAAACTTTTTTTGTGAAAGTGGAGCATTTTCAAGTTCATAGTGAAAGGCAAAAACACCAGTGATTTTGAGTGTTTGTGCATTTTACTTTGAACAGCTTTTGAGAACAAAGTGTTAAGTGTAAGAGAGAATGGTTTGGAAGAGTCATCCGAGGGAAGGGATCAGAAGGAGACCCCATTGACCGGAAGGCATAAGATGCATCGTCCTAGAGATGGGGGTTCCACGACCACCACTCCCAAGAGGAGGAGACACGTGGTGGTGGTCAAAGACTCCCCCTATGGGGGACGGAGTCATCCATCTGCCATCCAGACTGGGAAACTCGAGAAATGTGCTGCTTGCCTGGAGCTAGAATTCAGGATGTGACGTTGCACTCCATATGTTTTATGGAAATATGCTTATGAGTGTGAATATGATGTAACTGGAATATGCTTTATGCAAAAGGTCTCTTGTAAGGTATCATAACAAAGGTTATAACCTACTGAATATATTCCTCCTATTTGTATGGATGTATCATTCTTATATCTGAAGCTAGAAATATGAAGTATAACTCTGAGGTCCTATTGTAATTATACAAAGTGTGGTCCATTAATGGTGGTTTAGGATCTTGATGGCTCCCAGTGACTACGGCAAATGGTTTATTTACCTGCAAACCTTCCTGTGTACATGTGGGCCAACCCAGGAAGAATGGAGACTAGGGGTCTTACCATGACATGTGACCATGTCACATGATACTGGAATCCATCGTATGAAACTGGAGGAGAGTCTTTGGGTTAAGTTTAGAGGCAAGAGCAACAAGGGTGATGATGTGGTGGGCGTCTGCTATAGACCACCAGACCAGGAGGATGAGGTAGACGAAGCTTTCTTCGGACAACTAACTGAAGTTTCCAGATCACAAGCCCTGGTTCTTATGGGGGACTTCTATTACCCTGACATCTGCTGGGAGAGCAATACAGCGGTGCACAGACAATCCAGGAAGTTTTTGGAGAGTGTTGGGGACAACTTCCTGGTGCAAGTGCAGGAGGAACCGACTAGGAGCCGTGCTCCTCTTTTCCCTGTTTGTGAACAGCAGGTCGAATTGGTAGGGGAAGTAGAAGTGGGTGGCAACGTGGGCAGCAGTGACCATGAGATGGTCGAGTTCACGAAAGGAGAGCAGCAGAATACAGACCCTGGACTTCAGAAAAGCAGACTTTGACTCCCTCAGGGAACTGATGGGCAGGATCCCCTGGGAGAATAACATGAGGGGGAAAGGAGTCCAGGAGAGCTGCCTGTATTTTAAAGAAGCCTTATTGAGGACGCAGGAACAAACTATCCCGATGCTCAGAAAGAATAGCAAATATGGCAGGTGACCAGCTTGGCTTAAAGGAGAAACCTTCGGTGAGCTTAAATACAAAAAGGAAGCTTACAAGAAGTGGAAACTTGGACAGATGACTAGGGAGGAGTATAAAAATGTACATTTTGTTAGACTTCGGGGCCTTTTGTTTTGATAATGTGTTATGAACATCCGCTTTCTGAGTGCTGTTTATGGAGACCAATTCTCAGTTTGTGTTAAAATGTATTAAGGGATTTCTTCATACATAGTTAATAATGCAGTTCAATCAATCACATCACTGCTCTACTAATGCCCTGAGCATTCTGGGTTGGAATTCCAGAACACAGGTACAGGCACTGACGCTGCAAGCTGAGAACATTGCTGAGATTTCGAAGGCAGCACTTGTCTCTAACAACGAAGAGAGACATTCCTTTTGCATATAGACTCAATGAAGGTAGATCAAGCTCTAGTATACTGGTGACGTCTCTAAGTGAATAGACATTACCTTTGGAAATGGAAATGTGTTTCTTCCAATTTCTTTTAAGCAAATAACCGACATTATTAGAAAGAATGTTATGAAATACTGTATCTGACAAAGTCCCTCAATGGGAATGCCTTATCCTTTAAAAATTATTAAAATGATATCCAGCCATCCGTCCTCTAAATCAAATAATTAAATCAAGTTTGGGTTTAAATTTGCACTCTTCTCAGAAATCCTTTCAAGGCCACAAGTCATTGCCCTGGTGATTAGAAAGCAGAATCTAACACAGGAATTTAAAATTCTGTTATAGATAATATTGTAATGGCCATAATTGCTGAATCTGGTATAAAATCCAGACATTTATCAATCAGTGGATGCAGCTTGTGAGATGAGAGGATGTACTGTAACAGCCAACTCTGCTGCAGTTTGTCAGTCTGAGTCAGAAAGTCCCCGTCAGTGAATTTCCAGGGGACAGTAAACTGTCCGACTGCTCAGCACTCTGTTAGTCTCTGTACTCAGTATTTGTCACAGTGCCTGGAGTGTGCCCCTAAGCAGAAAGCCGAAGTTCAAAGCCTTGTGGGATGGTTCCCTTCGGATGAGAAATCGGTGACATGGACTCGGTGTAATCCTTGACGCAATCTGTTTATTTATAGAAATATACACAAAGTCCTGTTTCTCTGAACAGCATTAAGAACATACAACAAACAGGCTTCTGCAGAAATCCACTCCACCCTGGGCCCAGGAAATGAACTTCCTTCTGCTTCCTGGCCAGGGTCACACACAACTGCTCCTGCTTACTCACTACATCTGCTTAAACACACAACCTCATTACAGGCCCCAACCCCTGAATTTATACCCAGGGGACCCCATTAGCTCCATCCTCTGCCCTGGCCACCTGGCATGCCAGATCTCTGAACATCCCTGTTGAAATGTGGACCATAGGCCCAAAGTTGGTTGCAGTTACCTCCATCCATATTACCTCCATCCATATTACCCTGCTTTGGCACCCAGTGACAACATTTTCCCCCCTAGCTACAGCATCGCCTTGGGAGCTCTTGCTCCGTTGGTTAGCTAGTGTGATCTCCAAGTCCTTTTCAGGTCACCGCTTTTCTAGGATACAGTCCCCAATCCTATGAGTGTGCCCTACATTCGCTATTCCTAGATGTCAGATCTTGCATTTGGCTAGGTTAAAGCGTGTATTGATCAAAGGAGCCCATCAAGGGATCCAGATTGGTCTCTATTGCTATTGTATAACTGCAATTACTTTTTGTAGTTAGTTAACCAGTTTTTAATCCATTTAATATGGGATACATTGATTTGTACAGTGCTCATCCGGGACTAAATACCTTACAGAAGTCTAAGTGTATTATGTCAACACCATTATCTTTATCAGTCAAACTTGTGATCGCATCACAGACAGTAACAGTTTGTCTGCCAATACCTGTTTTCCATAAAACCATATTGATTGATATTAATTGTGATACCATCCTTTAATTCTTTACTGATTGTGTCCCATATCAACCTTTCCAGGATTTTGCCCGGATGGATAACATGCCAGTCTAACCAGCTGATAGCCGTCCCATTTACGCTTTTTAAATATTGACATGAAGGGAGCCTTTCTCCAATCCCCTGGAACTTATTCATTGTTTCAAGCTTCATTTAAAAAATAACATTAATGGTTCCTTAAGAAGATTTCCTTAGCCAATTCTTTTAATACTCCTAGGTGCAAGTTATCCAATTGTGAGGGTTTAAAAGAGTTTTTTATTAACTTCAGTAGTTGCTGTTTAAGAACATAAGAACGGCCATACTGGGTCAGACCAAAGGTCCCTCTAGCCCAGTATCCTGTCTTCAAACAGTGGCCAATGCCAGGTGCCCCAGAGAGAATAAATAGAATAGGTAATCAAGTGATCCATCCCCTGTCGCCCATTCCCAGCTTCTGGCAAACAGAGACTAGGGACACCATCCCTGCCCCTCCTGGCTAATAGCCATTGATGGAACTGTCCTCCATGAATTTATCTAGTTCTTTTTTTAACCTTGTTACAGTCTTGGCCTTCACAACATCCTCTGGCAGAGAGTTCCACAGGTTGACTGCACTGTGTGAAGAAATACTTCTTTTTGTTTGTTTGTTTGTTTGTTTTAAACATGTTGCCTATTAATTTCATTTGGTGACCCCTAGTTCTTGTGTTATGAGGAGTCAATAACATTCCTTATTTACTTTATCCACATCAGTTATGATTTTTTAGACCTCTATCATATCCCCCCTTAGTCATCTCTTTTCGAAGCTGAAATGTCCCAGTCTTATTAATCTCTCCTCATATGGAAGTTGTTCCATACCCCTAATAATTTTTGTTGCCATTTTCTGAACCTTTTCCAATTCCAATATATCTTTTTTGAGATGGGGCGACCACATCTGCATGCAGTATTCAAGATGTGGGCATACCATGGATTTATATAGAGGCAAAATGATATTTGCTATTTTATTATCTCTCCCTTTCTTAATGATTCCCAACATTCTGTTTGCTGTTTTGACGCTGCTGCACATTGAGTGGATGTTTTCAGAGAACTCTCCACAATGACTCCAATATCTCTTTCTTGAGTGGTAACAGCTAATTTAGACCCCAACATTTTATATGTATAGTTGGGATTATGTTTTCCAATGTGCATTACTTTGCATTTATCAACATTGAATTTCATCTGCCATTTTGTTGCCCAGTCACCCAGTTGTGAGAGATCCTTTTGTAGCTCTTTGCAGTCTGCTTTGGACTTAACTATCTTGTGTAGTTTTGTATCATCTGCAAATTTTGCCATCTCACTGTTTACCTCTTTTTCCAGATCATTTATGAATATGTTGAACAGCATTTGGCCCAGTACAGACCCCTGGGGGACATCACTATTTACCTCTCTCCATTCTGAAAACTGACCATTTATTCCTACCCTAGGAATAATTTAGGACCATTTAGCATCCTCTCTAGTTATTGATGAAGTAGAACATATTTCATTATCACTGTAATACATGAAAACATCATCCAGCTTCTTTCCAAATATAGAACAGAATATATTCTACATTAGGACTGTCAATTTTATCATCTTTAGGGATGTGGGGAGCATTGTTTACTTGTGGAATTGCCGTTGTCATATTGCCAACCCCAGGCATTCAAAAATCATAAAACAGACCCTAAAACATCATGAGATTTTTAAAAATAATACATTTTGGGGAATTTTTATTCATCATCTTGGTTTTTTGCTCCTTAGGGCATCACATTTTAAAGTTTTTCTCCAAAAACATGAGGGCTAGAAGCTTGTGGGGTTTTTAAATGAAAGCTGAGATTCTGGTTTAATAACATGACTCCAGGAGCTTGGTATTTAAGAAAAGAACCATGAGACTCATGATAAAATCATGAAAGTTTGCAGCACTGCCCTTGAGTCCTGCTGCTCCTGTAGTCAGACTTGTCCACCCTGTAAAAAGATCCCAAGTGCGCTCTGTTCTGGAAAAGAGGGTAATCATTGAAAATTGCAATGATTAAACAAGATTTTTGGCACCTCTCAACTATGATGAAGACTTTTACATATGCTCATTTATATGACTCACAAGATGACAAGGACATTTCTGAATTGGTTGTCTGTGGACGTAAGTTAGAAGGAAGTAAATTAGTGAAAGAGAAATACATAGTTTTACATCTAGTGATGTGGTGTTTCAGGCTTACAAATACTTTGCTCTTCAGATAAGAGAGAGGAATGAGAGTCATTAAAGCCGTAAGTTCCCTAGAGAATAATGCAGAGCAGTAATGTTAAAACTGTATGTAATTGCTTTCTATTTTCGTATAGTCTGTGGCAGCTATGAAACTTTAAAGTGAATATCAGAAAGTATGGTTAATAGAAAATGCTTCAATTGCAATATATTACTGCTGCATAAAACAACTTCTGTGCTTTTAACAAGGGAGATAGCACAGGTTTTTTCCCCACACTACATGACTTCTCAGCCTGGAATGTTTTAAAGAATCTGAGAAATGGCAGAATCTGTCTGAAAGTGGCAGTTTAGGAAAGAATTTCGTAGGCTTGTGTCCCCGGGGAATTGCACATGGATGAAGACATACTGGACTAAAAGCTGCCCCAGTAACACGTGTGCAAACTGAGTGAAAGCTATAATTGAGTATTGTAGCATTGCCCTCTCATTAAGTAAATGAATCAGAGAGGCTGGTAATAACAAACTGAAAAGGATATATAGCCTCATTTCCCATGGAACCAGGAAAAACCTCTTCTGTATTCTTCCAGCCAACTCTTGGGATAAGTGGCAGGATATGTGGGTTTTATTTGAGTAGTGTATATTCTGGTTTGATTTGGATAATGAGACTCCAGAGAATGATCAAGAAGTGCTTAAAACACTCCACACTCCATCATTAGCATCCACTGGGACCGCCATGTATATATGGCATACAGTAAACCAGGGGTCGGCAACCTTTCAGAAGTGGTGTGCCAAGTCTTCATTTATTCACTCTAATTTAAGGTTTCGTGTGCCAGTAATACATTTTAACCTTTTTAGAAGATCTCTTTCTATAAGTCTATAATATATCACTAAACTATTGTTGTATGTAAAGTAAATAAGGTTTTTTTAAATGTTTAAGAAGCTTCATTTAAAATTAAATTAAAATGCAGAGCCCCCCGGACCGGTGGCCATGACCCGGGCAGTGTGAGTGCCACTGAAAATCAGCTCGCGTGCCACCTTCGGCACCCGTGCCATAGGTTGCCTACCCCTGCAGTAAACCATGCTGGAATTCATGCTCATTTCCCCCAGTTTTTTGGGAAGGAACTTCAGGCCCTGTTTGTAGTTGGAGCAGAACATGAAAAAATAAGAGTATAAAGCAGGAAGCGATTTAAACAGAGAAATGTGGAAAAATTTGCACTTCTTGCCAAGACAATCAACAACAGTAAATGGGGTTGCACCTGACTAGTAAACATCCCTGAGTCTGTGTATTCTGCAGCACCTCACTCCTGGCCTGTGTTACCTGGGGAGCTGAGTCCAAAAGGAAAAAAATAAACTCGTTTCATGTGAAAGCTGTTTTTTATCCTCCCTGGCTCTGATCGAAGCACAGTGTTAGTTACAAACCCACTCCTACACCTGAGCCTTCCCAAATCCCTCTTTACCGCTGGGAGCGAAGTGACCACTGGACCTTACTATGTGTTTTCCACAGAAAATTTCTGAAGCTAAATTGATTAATTTTACAAAACTCTTTTGTTTTACCATCTTGTGAACACGTATGTTGTCACTGGGTCTAATACAGCATTTGGCTCGAGTGTCCCACTGCATGGTCACAGTGAGCAGGCTTGGAGAAAAATACAGTACGTGGCAAATTGCTCTGAAAAACACAGTAACTGTGCATGTGCAGTAGCCATGTCTCCAAATTAAACACAGTGAGCCAAATTGATCCCTGGCATAAGCAAGTAACACTCAGATGATGGTAAGACCTCAATGGAAGCCAGACCCTGCTCACACGAGGGATGGATTTGGTCTGCAATCTCTATTTTCATTTTTTTTGATATTATAGACAAAGTGACATGCCAGATAGGAGAAGCAGTCACTTTACACACGGCCCCTGCCTGCCTGTCCCCGTTGCTGGTGGATCTAAGAAGTAGGATTAACAGCAATCTTGCAATAGACAGCTTTTTCTCCAGTCCTCACCAGAGAGAACATTAGCAAGTATGGATGGAGGAAGTCTGGATCAAGTAATCCTCTCAGGTGCCCATGCTGAAAGAGTGTGTTTTGCCCATGTTCCGTTGCCTTGGGAACACCTCCTTTTGTAGAGCTAGGTATACAATTTACCCTTCCGTATGCTAGGCCTTGTCTTCCTTGTCTAGAGAAAAATGGAGGAAAACTCACAGGTTTTTGATTTAGAGTTTGGGTCATTTCCCTCAATTTTGCATCCTCCATTTTTCTTTCCATTTGAAGACTCTGGTGTAATATGTTTTTTCAAAACAGCAACTCATGAATGAATACCAGATGGTGTTCACCGAAGAGTTCTGAAGGAACTCAACTATGAAATTGCAGAACAATTAATTGTGGTTTGTAACTTATCACATAAATCAGCCTCTATAGCAAATGACTGGCAGATAGGTAATGTGGCACCAATTTTTTTAAAAGGCTCCAGAGGCGATCCTAGCAATTACAGGCCAGTATGCCTAACTTCAGTACCAGGCAAATTAGTAACAACTATAGTAAAGAAAAGAATTATCAGCCAGGGGGGAAGGATAGCTCAGTGGTTTGAGCATTGGCCTGCTAAACCCAGGGTTGTGAGTTCAATCCTTGAGGAGGCCACTTAGGGATCTGGGGCAAAATTGGTCCTGCTAGTGAAGGCAGGGGGCTGGACTCGATGACCCTTGGGGGTCCCTTCCAGCTCTATGAGATAGGTATATCTCCATATATATATATATATATTACACACAGATGAACACGATTTGTTGGGGAAGAGTCAACGTGACATTTGTAAAGGAAAATCATGTTTCACCGATCTACTAGAATTCTCTGAGTGGGTCAACAAACATGTGATGGACTTTCAGAAAGCCTTTGACAAGGTCCCTCATCAAAGGCTCTTAAGCAGTCATGGGATAAGAGGGAAGATTCTCTCATGGATCAGTAACTGGTTAAAAGATAGGAAACAAAGGGTAGGAATAAATGGTCAGTCCACACAGTGGAGAGCGGTAAACAGTGAGGTCCCCCAAGGATCTGTACTGGGACCAGTGCTGTTCAACATATTCATAAATGAGCTGGAAAAGGGGGCAAACGGTGAGGTTGCAAAGTTTACAGATGATACAAGAGTACTCAAGATAGGTAAGTCCGAAGCAGACTGCAAAGAGTTACAAAAGATCTCACAAAACTTGGTGACCGGGCAACAAAATGGCAGATGAAATTCAATGTTGATAAATGCAAAGTAATGCACATTGGAAAACATAATCCCAACTATACATACAAAATGAATGTCTGAATTAGCTGTTACTCGTCAAGAACGAGATCTTGGAGTCATCGTGGAGAGTTCTCTGAAAACATGCACTCAATGCGCAGCGGCAGTCAAAAAAGCCAACAGAATGTTAGGAACCGTTAGGAAATGGATAGATAATAGGAGATAAAATATCATATTGCCTCTCTAAATCCATGATATGACCACACCTTGAAAACTGCGTGCAGATCTGGTCACCCCATCTCAAAAAAGATATATTGGAATTGGAAAAAGTACAGAGAAGGGCAACAAAAATGATGAGGGGTATGGAACAGCTTCCATATGAGGAGAGATTAAAGACTGGGAGTCTTCAGTTTGGAAAAGAGATGACCAAGGGGGGAGAGGGTATGATAGAGGTCTATAAAATCATGACTGGTGTGGAAAAAATGAATAAGAAAGTGTTATTTACTCCTTCTCATAACACAAGAACTAGGTGTCACCCAATGAAATTAATACACTGCAGGTTTAAAACTAGCATAAGGAAGTTCTTCTTTACACAACGTATAGTCAACCTGTGGAACTCATTGCCAGGGGATGTTGTGAAGGCTAAAGTATAAGTGGGTTCAAAAAAGAATTAGATAAATTCATGGAGGATAGCTCCATCAATGGCTATTAGCCAAGATGGTCAGGCATGCAACCCTATGCGCTGGGTGTCCCTAAACCTCTGACTGCTAAAAGCTGGGCTTGGATGACAGGGGATGGATCACTCATAAATTGCTCTGTTCTGTTCACTCCTTCTAAAGCATCTGGCACCAGCCACTGTTGGAAGACGAGACAGTGAGATAGATGAACCATTGGTTCTTATGTTCTTACGAATATTTAGCACCCCTCCATTTGCTATGCCTAGGATGAATTCAGTTGCCTCCAGCTGCAGTTACTGGTAGTTCTGCGACTGAAGTGGTGAAAAGCACAATGAAGATGATAGTGCACATAATTCATACATTTCGACCATTGATATCAAAGTGCTTAATGCAGGTGATTAAACGAGATTGGCCCACTTGTACAGATGGAGAAATTGAGGTGCAAAAAGGTTAGGAAAATTGTCCTGGGTCAGCAAGTCCATGGGAGATAGAACTGGTCTGGAATTATCCATCCAAATGTTATTTCGATGGAAAATGTCATTGCTGGTCTGTAAGAAAAATTGAAATGAAATATTTCATTTAAGGTGATCTCAATATTAATGTGTATCTACCTGAGCAGCTGTGGTGCCCCCTGGGAGTTTTAGTTCAGGTGCTCCAAGCCTCCATTCTCCCCTAGGGGCTAAATTCCCTGTCTGGACTACATCTCCTATGATGCACTGCAGGCTTCACTCTGGCTGAGCGACACTGGTGCATTGTGGAATTACCATGAACATAGTGCATCATGGGAGATTTAGTCTGCCCAAAGAGCCCACCCAACAGGGAAGGATGGGGGCTCGAGGCACTGTCACCTCAGGCGGATGCAATCCAATGTCAAAACAAGCTTGAACAAAATGTTTAGACATTTCCAAAGTCAGAATTTTTTGGAACTTTTATTCTGTACAAAATTTCAGTACTTTGACTTTGTATTCCAATTCGGGGCAGAAACAAATGATGAAATATCAGAATTGCCCAGGTGACAGAAATTCCAGTTTTCACACAGCTCTAGAGATGGAGCTGGGAATGGAAGCCAGGTCTGGCATCCTTTCTGCTCGCCCATGCTAGATGCGTGACAGCCTCCTGCAAGGGGAAGGTGGACTCCACTGGCGCACACACGAGTTGCACAGAGCTCAGTGTAATCTTGTTTTTACGTTCTGTCCTGTTGGGCCTGACCCACAGCCCACTGAAGTCAGCAGGCAGACTCCCACTGCCATCACTCGGCTTTGAATCAGACCATTTGTGCAGCAGGTCAGGCTGGTTTAGCTTTCACTAAAGTGATCTGGGAACCTGGAGGGAGAAACCTCTCTCTGTGCACCTGGTGCTGCTAGTTCATGATTCAGCCCCACACACTGTGCCCACTCTCACACCAGTGAGGCAGCTGTAGAATTCGAGTGCCAGACGCCGGATTGACGGCTTCTCCTGGCGCAGAATGTTGTCTCTAACACACAGGCCTTCTGCCAATTTCACTGCCCATTTTTGCTTTATTAGTTGTCATCACAAGGATGCCTGTAAATGGAGTTGGATTTTCTCCATTCTGACTGTTGAACTCATGCTGAAGACACTGCTCTGGGAGGCTGAGCTGTCAGTACGCCACAACCGAGACTGAGATGCTGCAGTGAACCGAAGGATACCGATTAACCCAAGCCATAGAACTTTGAGCTGCTTCTGAAAGTTTGGTGCTGCCAAAGTGCAGGCTGTTCCGAATCCAGGGGGTTGGTTCTGCCCATTCTTCAGGAGCAAAATTCAGATTAAGGTGCAAGTTTGGCTTTGGAAACACACTTGTCCATGCACTGAAGTGCAGCGGTGTTTGGAGCAAGGGATCCAGTTATTATTGACCCACCCATTTGCACGTCTAATAACGGTGTCGTGGCCATTTCTTGAGACTTGCCAGTCAAACGGAAATGAAAAAAGACCAAGTGAGTTGTTAACTTCGGTGAGTAAATTATTTCTAGGGAAAAGGAAATATAAGATTATACATTTAAAATAAACAAGTTGCTATTCTCCTTAGTCTGTATCCTTGTCCAGTCACATGGCACAGCTACCTTGTACCTCTGATTACATTTCATATGAAATGACAGCTGGAGTCGATTGCTCTTTCTTACCAAGATGACTGGCTTCGTACTCTGGGTAGGTGTTTTTCACATGCACAGACTGTTCTTACTGAAAACTAATTGCTTGTGTGGCTTGGGCATACCTTGTGACCCGTTGTCTGAAGGCCTAGTCAAATGTTAGAAGCAGCCACCGAGCCCCAGACGTCATAAGAGTGACATTTTTAATATCCCACAATAACTTAAGGAACACCCTGAGAAAGTGAAGTGTCTCTGCTGACATATAATTGCCACTGCAGCGTAAGCACATCCTGGGACCCTGGACTCATAAAGATGGAAAGGATTAGTCTTCGGGAAGACTTGGGTGATCGCCAGGGCCGGCTCCAGCTTTTTTGCCGCCCCAAGCGGCGAAGCGGGGGGGAAAAAAGGATAAAGCCGTGATCGGCAGCACTTCAGCGGCAGGTCCTTTGCTCCGAGAGGGACTGAGGGACCCGCTGCTGAATTGCCGCCGAAGACCCGGATGTGCCGCCCCTTTCGATTGGCCGCCCCAAGCACCTGCTTCCTTGGCTGGTGCCTGGAGCCGGCCCTGGTGATCGCCTTGCCTTGATGCCAGCCTGCAGATTTATCCAGATAGCAGCTCTGTGCAAAGCCTCTTCTCAGCTTCCCATAACAAAGTGCTGTGGTGTCTGCCCCAGGGCTGGGTTTCTGCTACTAGCAATGCCAGCCCGCAGCCAGGCCTGCAAACAACGGCTGCACCTTTTGCTGCCCCTAATACTTTGCTTCCTGTACAATTGCCTGTTGTGCCTCAGGGGCAGAGCTGACCTTAACAGGCACCAACTGTGGGAGCTGAGGGGTCGAAAAAAGAAAAGAGGCACAAAAAGCTTTTTATCGTGAAATGATGCAGCAAAATCGGCTGCCGTAGCGCTCTCGACAGTATATAATAAACCTCAGCAGGCAGAGTTCACCCACATGACGACCGGGCCATTAATTGTATTGGGCAGGAAGGAGAGTGTTTTGTTAAGGCACACTAGGGGGCGCTAAGAAGGCCTGCTTCCCAGTCTGGGGTGTGCCCAGATTTCCTGATGATCAGTGCAGCACTGTGCCTGGCGGGGCGAGAGGGGTAACCAATATTATTCCCTTACTTTCTGAGCAGAGACTCATGCAAAGATCCATTCCTCTGATACCTATTCACCAGTCCCACTTCATCCTCCTCAGCATGCTGTCACGTTCAAATAGTTCCTGATTTCATTGTGTATTCTGATTTCATTCATTAGGCTGCCGGTGTGCTGACACCACTGCCTGTCATGCTGATCAATAGTGTCTCATTATTTCCTGGCACTTCCCCATTGGCCTGTCTGTATCAATCCATTGTCTCTTGTCTTCCATCAAAAGCTCTTTGGCGCAGGCGCTGTCTTTGTGTGTGTACAGCGCCTAGCACAGTGCCGTCCTGGTCCGAGACTGGGGCTCCTAGGCGCAATAATAATCATTCCTCAGTTCCTATTCTCGTCTCTTACTTAAGTCCATACGAGAAAGGCAGCTCCTAAAAAGACTGGCAAGGCATGAACTGCGACTGACTATGTTTTAGCCTGGGCCGGCAGCTGCTGGCAAGGGCTTGGGGCTTATATTGATCTACTGTACCACATGAAGGGGATCAGAGTCTCTCTTTCCAGCATCGTGTAAGCCACCTCCCGGTGTTAACTGGTATTCAGAATATGATCATTAAAGATCCAGCAAATCTGAACTGCACTCTGCTAAAGCTTTGACCTCAATGCAGGTTGGTCGCAGGGACGTCCCAGGCGTGAGTTAGCGCAGGAGACTTACCATTTGATCTATGGTAAAGGTGCTTCAGCCTCTTGTAAACTGGGTTAGTCATAAGTTAATCGTGTTCCATTTCATTGGATTTTATATCACACAGACACCTTCAACGACAGCTGTTCCAGCAGCAAGGGCTTTTACCTCACCTCCTCTCCGAAGGGTCGCTAGGGTCTGTCTACACTGGGATAAAAGATCCGCAGCATGGCTTGGGCTCTTGGGGCTCAGGCTGCGGGGACACTGCTGTGTAGACATTCCAGCTGGAGCCTAGGCTCTGGGACCCTCCCCTCTTGCGGGGTCCCAGCCTCAGCCTAAACATCTACACAGCAATCAGTCAGCTGACCCGGGCCAGCCGCGGGTGTTTAATCGCTGTGTAGCCATACCCTGAGTGCTTGCTCCTCTAAACTAATTATCCACCGCTTCCTGCTTGTTCCAAAAGCAGCCAGACGACTGGATGGCACCAAGCGGGACTCAGGGTGGCCAACTCAGCAGGGCAACATGTTGGTGTGCAGCCAAGATCTTCCCGGGGGTGAGAATGAACACAGGCCTCTGATCCCCAGGGAAACGCGGACACACGACAAATGACAAGCACTAGAAATGTGTGCGCTTTCTGCTGTCGGAGCACCCCCTACTGTTTGTTTCATGGAGTGGTGTCTGAACCAAAAGTGCTGTGGGTCTCCCTGGGGATGGGAAACAGGCATCCAATGAGCTGAGCGAGGACAGCGGTGGTCTCCAGAAAGACGGGCGGTTATATCAATCTGGGCCCTTGGCCTAGGTGAGTTTCCAGTGAATGATACCACAAGTACGTGGAACGTTATGTTAACGGGGCTGGTATCCAGTAAGGAGGAGGGTAGGCCTGGAGTCAGGTCTCCTGAGTTCTGTCCCAGCTCAGTCACCAATTCAGGATTGTACTTAAGCATATGAGGAATTTCATTTACTTCAGTGGGGCTACGCACACATGCTGGAAATTAGACATGTGCTTAAGTAACTCCCAGAACTGGAGCCTCACGGCATGGCTTTTGGCCAGCGACTCAGCTAGTCCCTCCCTCGGTTCTCCCACTTGTACGATGCGGCTAATGTATCTTTTTCCGCTCTGACACGTTCTCTTGCTAGTTGTTCCTGATCTTCACTGTGCCAATTTTAAATCATTTAATTTGGTTCAATTCATTTCAGATTCCATTAAGTGTAAGGAAACTCTGGGCTCTGTTCTGCTTGGTTACCCATTTAAAAAAGGTTTCAGTGAGGTTCTGACCAACCTTCCTGGTTTTCCATTAATGGGAGGCTGGGGGTAGGTAGGATGTAGCATCGCTTTTACTGAAGAGTTGATTCTCTAGCTGATATATTTAATCCTCCCTGGCTGAGATATAGAACAGGCCAGTGTGAAAAGTGCCTGAAATATCAGTGTTCTGAATAATGAACAACTTGCTGTTGATGGCGGAATACCTTATTATTCAAATCTTGGGGCACCTCTCATATTTGCAGCTGCTGTAGACACTATTGATTAAATTGTTTTGATAGGTGAGTTGGAAGCACAGAGGTTGGCAGGGCGTATCACTGATCTGTTACAATCCATTCTGAGCAGTAACGCATGCAGAGTATCATACAAAAATCAATTTTCTCCCAGCCTTAATTTAAATAGCAATGCCCCCCGAGGATCCTTCTGGGGCAGTTTTATTCTCAGGCTGTACTTCACTACTTAGTGAACTGATTAATAATTGTAGACACCCCTATTAGCCATGTGCCAACAGCAGTCAGATGAACCTATCTGCTCAGTTCAGGTTGCTAGTATATTCACTTTTGTAAATCATAATACTTAGCACTTTACAGCTTCAAACCCCTTGTCAAACGCCCTGCTGTGAGGCAGGTAAGTATTATGCGGGTACTGCAACAGCCCAAGCTGGGAAGCACGTTTAAAGCTGAATTCAGAGCTAGCGGTACCAGTCAGCTTATGGAAAAGGTACCTGACACCCTTTGAAGAGAAAGCTTGCCGCAAATATGTATTGGGACGAGTCCCAATTGGGAGTGGTACTCTCTGGTCTCAAGCGGATTGAATAGCATATTGCAATATGCAGCCCTTGGTTTTATGAAAGCATGGGTGAGATGAATAACCAGGGGAATGTGGAATTAAGCTGGGACCCAAAGGCATTCCCGACTCAACAGTTCAGCATGGTCAGGATTCTATTGTATTTAGTGAACAATAACGCAAGTCACAGAAAATAGACACCTGGGAAATGCTGAGAATTTGCTGGACATCTTGAGCTAGGGCCTGAGTAGATGTAGATGTTGGAGGTGGTTTCCCTGTCATCCACATTCACGCACCCCTTAAAAGTATGTCATTGGCTTAAAATACCAGACCACTTTGATTGTAAATGATGACCTAGCTTCCCAAATCATTTTCTTCTCCTTTTCCTTTCATTTCTCTTCTCTGTGTTTCAGATTCTGCTTGGCCTTTGCCTAAACAATTGTGTCCTGTATGGATTTCCCTAGATGTGCTCTTTTCAACTGCATCTATCATGCATCTCTGTGCCATCTCTCTTGATCGGTATGTAGCAATACGCAATCCCATTGAGCACAGCCGCTTCAATTCCCGCACCAAGGCTATTATGAAAATTGCTGCAGTTTGGACCATATCGATAGGTAAGCAATGTGGCTCACACTCCAACTGTGTCTTACTGAGTAACTAACTTGGTTACAGGTCTTTTCCATTGGGATTTTTAAGAGGTTGCACATTTACCTGGGCTGCATGAGTAAATGTAATGAATGGGAAGTAGAAATCTTTTGTTCTGATTGGCTAGTGATCATACTGAGCAATGCTATCTGAGAACACCACTGCTTTTGATGGTCAAGCATCATACATACCAGTATGCCAGTAAACACCATAAACAGACACAACACAAACAAAAGGGGCAATAAAACTGCTGTGCAAAGAAAGCAGATGAGGAAGGAAAAGGACATTAGAGAAGAATATGAAAGTAAAACAGGCCACTGCAAAGAGAGGACCCACTTCAGTAAAAGAAAACCCCTGGTACAGTAAGGACGAAACAATAGCAAGTGAGTGCCCCAATGGCAGGAGTTCAGATTCCAAGTGGAGTGGGGGGTAGTTTTGGGAAGAAATATTAAAATGTTTCAGTGTTTTGTAGGAAAGAGGAATTTGTGGCAAGAAGAATTGTAGGATGGTTTTCTCTGCTCTGCTATATTATCTTGCTCATATAAACAGCAGTTGGGACAAGATTCCAAATGTGACTGGAAGTCCCTTTCCCCCCCGTTGCACCCTGCTGTGCTTGTGGCTTTAAGCTGTGTGCTGCGAGAAAAATATATACTGTATCTTGGTTCTTGAACTCCTCCAAGGTCTCCCTCATCAGGTACCCCTCTACAGTGAGCTATCCTTCACTGGAATGAAGATGATGACATACGTCTACAATGCTGTAAAGGCCACTTTGTAAGTGCTGGCCATGGATCTACAGAAAATGACAGATAACGATGTTGCATGTTTGAATGTATAATTTATAATAATGATTCAAGATTGTCAAATAACAGGCTCAAATGGAATTATTTATACAAAGATTATCAGTCAAAGATTACTACCGCATTATACAGAAAGAAAATATACGTCACCACTCTGTATGTAGGGTGAAGAGCTGGCCCCTGTTTCCTTCCTCTGTAAGTGGTGGGATGCTAACAGTTTTCATTCCCAGTCTAACCCCCCAAATCTCTTGCCTTTTGATAGGGTGTGAGACAAAGCAGTTTCTTTTTGGAGGGAAAAATTACTTTCCTGAGATGTGTCCTGTTTTCAGTATCTTATTTTACCTCATTACTTATGGAATTTCTTTATGGTGTCTTAGTTTACATGACTGATAAGCTAAAAGGATTTCTAAATCAATCATTATTATTAAGAGCACCTGTTCTAATAAGCACTTCCTAATGAGTTAAAAACGTCTTTCAATGGGTCATTATTTCATAAATCACAGAAAACATTGGCAACAACATATATTCCTTTTCAATTACAGAACAGAATTGGATTATAAGATGCCCCTTATCAATTACCATGTCTTATTTATTATAACATACTTCTGCAGTCTCTTCATTAGTTTTGAGAGGTCCCTTCCCTGAATGCCTGGACAATATTAGTAAGGTCAGGAGGAAAAGCAGGGAAAAGTTTACACATACTCTATTGTTGAATTTATTTTCCTTACACTCAGTAGGTTCAACTGAAGGACAAAGAACTTTTCAGTTTCAGTAGGTATAGGGCACTAACTAACTAGATACCCAATGTAAAAAGGATTTTGGTTAATATCATTCAGTACTAAAGTGATTTGTAAGCCAACACCAGCCAAAGTGGATCACTTTGAGCAACGCCGCTCTATCTGCTGGATATCTAGCAGAGTAGGTGTGTTCATGTAAATACACTTTGCTCCTGAAGTCTCTCCCTCCCTCTCCCCAAGCTGGTTGCCAGGGGAGAATTCATTCAGATCCTGTTTACATCTAAAAGAATTGCGAGAGTTTAACTTACAGAAATTGTAATAGGTTAATGTTTACTAACAATGGGAAATATACTTTCCAAGTCACGAATGCACCAAGAATACGTATTAGAAGCCCATGTTTGTGTATGTGCTAGTCCTGCATCAGTTCTCCAAAGAGAGGAAGTCACATGAATACCCTCTGATGAAATTAGATTGTTTAATAAATGGACTCCTTTAAGAAACCTTTAGCTTTGATTTCTCCGAGGAGCCTGTTTGTGGCAGGAAACAACGCTGCCTCATTTGGTGCGTTACAGGCTGTGTGGAGGGGAGTTCATGTGAAGGTGGCGGCCTGTCTGCCGAAGGCAGAGCTGTGACTTGGGCTGCATGCCCACACAAAGGACTAGGAACCTCTCCCACACTAAGCAGGCTAACCAGACCTTGGGCCCAGGCACACGGGAGTGAGTGAGGCTGCCTGCTGGAGCCAGGGGCGGGAGTGGGGAAGGCAAGACAGGAAATGGGTGGAGCCTGGCCCCGCTACCCTACCAGCGAGGCGGAACCAAGGGAGGAAACGTGACTCAATGGGGTGTCTCTAATGCACAGTGTCTCCCAGGCGGCTCCTGGGGTGCGGCAGCTTGTGCACGGTCTCTGCCTCCACACTGTGCATAGTTACAATCTAGCTTGTGCTTGGAGAATACTGGGTGGGTGCTACCAGAGCTGCACTGGCTGCCCCTTAGTTTCTGGGTGTCACTCAAGGCGTTGGTGGGGTCCTGGCTGACTCAGAACCTTTCCTCTCCTCCCATGCAGCAGCTGAGCTCAGCCGAGACCAGAGCTGGCAGTCACTGTAGTTCTGTGTCCAGGGGTTGGGTGGAGGGGGGTTTCCCATCCCTCAGCCACCTTGAACACAGCTAGATTCTCAGCACCTTCAGGGCATGTTGCCAAGGGCCTGTCTACCTACTGACGCTTACTCTGTGGGGCGAGTAGGTCCTAGCATGTTGGCATTTTGTTGCTTTCGTTATTAATTTAGTGGCTGTCATCAAAAAACAGCCGACTTCCATAAAACATAGCTGAGGCAGATGTCAGGAAGGTCAGTCAGAATTTTGAGTGAGTCTAAGACCAGAGCATGGCCTTTATGACAACTGTTTTTTTATAATAGTATTTGGTATTATCAAAGCACCTTTTATCTCCAGATCTTATGAAAGTCGGTAATGTCCCCATTTCGCAGATGGAGAAACAGGGGCATGAAGAGGTTAATTTCTCACCCCCAATGACAAAGCTAGTCAGTGGCAGGGCTACGGAGCCAAGCGCCCTGACTGCCGGCTCCCTGTTCTCACTCAGTGGTTGTATGCCAGAGTCGTGCCACATTTTTCCAGTTGATTTTAGTACAGAGAAGCATCTCACTTGCAGTTGTATGTAGAACATGAGCAGGATGCAGAAAAGCTCTAAATACGTTATGTTGTCCTGTTGCTGTGAGGTGGGAAAAAGCACAAACAAGGTAATATTATTAAAAAAGAAATTGCCTATTGGAATCCTGAAGTGGATTTACACACTGTTGCAAGAATACATCGAGCTTTTCAATTCTCAAAATTTGGGGCCTGATCATGTCCTTGTATAGGTCAATGGAGTTTTCCCCTCAGTAAGGACTGAGACAAAATTGAAAAAGAACTTCAGGATTTGAGCCAATGTTAGGATCCCAGAACTCAGTGTAATACAGACTTTCACATCAGCAATGTTATTTTGTGTTAGACCAATACACACTTAAATCCAACTTCACACTCACTGCCCTTATTGTCCTTTGTCCTGACTCACACTGACTGATCACAGAAATGCAGTTTGAGTTTCTTGTTTGTTACCTTATTTATTGGCGCCAACAGAGCTGTTTGTGAGAGTGAGCACAACCCCCAGCAGTGTGGGTTTGTGGGAATTCTCCCGGAGGCCCTGTTCTCCACTACGTCAAAGCTACGCAGATGTAGTAGGTAGTAGATAGTAGCAGCCACAGGAGGCCACTTGCGGCTCCCTGATCCTCAGCCACCCACCCCCAGAGGAAGTTAGCGCAGGTCTTTTCTAACTTTTCCCGCTGCTGTAAGATCTGTAGCGCACCTTAGACAGCAGGCCTTCTTGCTGTGGAAGAACGTCTAGCTTCTTGGTAGGTATGAGTTTTTCTGTTTCTCTAGCGTCACTAACCCAGGATCAATATCAGGGAGGGAGAGGAATTATTTCGGCTCAGTGCTAATGTGGATACGAGAACAAATGGATATAAATTGGCAGTTGGGAAGTTTAGGCTTGAAATTAGGCGAAGGTTTCTAACCGTCAGAGGAGTGAAATACTGGAACGGCCTACCGAGGGAAATAGTGGGGGCGAAAGACCTCTCCGGCTTTAAGATTAAGCTTGATAAGTTTATGGAGGGAATGGTTTGATAGGATAACTTGATTTACACAATAGGTCAATAATGTGCCACCGCTGGTAGTTAGTACCGATGGTAAATGTTGGGATATTGAAAGTCTTTGTCCTGAGTGTCTGGATGGAGAATCTTGCCCGCATGCTCGGGGTTCAGCTGATCGCCATATTTGGGGTTGGGAAGGAATTTTCCTCCAGGGTAGATTGGCAGAGGCCCAGGAGGTTTTTCGCCTTCCTCCGCAGCGTGGGGTAGGGGTCGCTTGCTAGAGGATTATCTGCTGTTTGAAGTCGTTAAATCATGATTTGGGGACTTCAACAGCTGAGTCAAGGGTGAGAGTTATTTCAGGAGTGGGTGGGTCAACTCTTGTGGCCTGCATCATGCAGGAGGTCAGACTAGATGATCATAATGGTCCCGTCTGATCTTAAGTTCTATGATTCTATGATTCTATTAATAATAGCAACAAAACTACAAGTCCCCCATTTGCTCTGTTCCAGTTGAGACTCAATGCTGCTCTTCTATATCCATCCCTCGTTCCAGTTTCGGAAGAAGCTTGGTTACACAGCTTGCCTTGCTGGCAATCTCTCAACCTGCCTGTTCGCGCGACACCATTTCAGGCTGGCATAAGGACAACTAAGGTCTCTTGCACTGCATGAGAACAAAGTAATTGGCACCTCCTGCACACGTTCTGCATAGCAGGTAGCAGCTGTGACTTCTCTTTGGCATCCTGACATTATGTCTTAATGAGCCGCAGACCTCCACATGTCTTGTTGATGTAGTATTAAGTGTGAACATCATGGTTTTTTACCATTTCAAGATGATCCTTTGCCAAGCAAAGCTTCTGTGGATTGAAAACATAACAAATAACTACAGAAAAACAAAACACAGTCGAGCGTGTAGACAAGTAATGGCTGGGGTATGACATGGACTATGTTAAAACAAGATCAGTCTCCATGATTCACATACTATGTTAGGCTTTAGATTGGCATCCTGTTCATCTATGCAATAAATCACTCACCTTTAAAAAGGATTTCATACCCACATTTAACTGTCTCGGTGTTGCATCTTTTTTATCACTGAGATTTATTTATAGGAATATGAAAAATTACACCTAAAGGAACAGGTAAAAGTACATGCTTATCTCACCTTAAGTGACATTCCACTGTATTTTGTAATAGTCTCCTGTTCCATCCAGCCTTCCATCCTTACTCACGCTCAGTAGAACTTTACTCTGCAAGTTGTTCCAGTGAAGTCATCTTGGAGGACTCTAGGAAGCACATCAAAGCCCTATTGATCTCAGTAGGATTACTCATGGAGTAGGGTCCTACTCGACCTGGGGAACACTGGCAGAATGGGGCCCCAAGAGCTAAAGGCAATCGATCGTATTCTTTATTCGGAAGTTTTCCAGCTCATAAGAGCAGGTTACACATAAAAGTAAAGGGAAGGCTAGTGGAACTTGATATCTTTGCCTTTCATCTTTTCGTGTTTCATGCTTTTAGAGTAAGTTCACGTTACTTGGATTTGATTTGAATTTATGCCATGAGGTGTCTTTATTAGTGTTTGATAACTTTCTCAGCAAGGAATTCTTTATGGTAGGGACGGCTGGATCATGGAAGCAGCTCCCATGGACCCTCTGTGCCCTGCAGAGCCTAGTTCCTCCTCTGGGATGCTGCACAAACATGAATCTGTTTGTATACTTGAGCCCTAAGTTAGCAAACAGAGCTGAGGACACATGTTACAAGGAAAAATCTGGGGGAAATGTGGCTAATGGGCCGGATGACAGATGGGAAGTCTAAATGTGTTACTGGGCCTTTACCCAACCCTTTTAATCAAAGTTTGCTGTTCCTGGGTGTGGTTCATGATTTGGAGCCAGAGAGTTATTAACAAATACCAGAGCTGTCAGCATCAAAGCAAGGGCTAAACAGGCACATTTCACCTCGTCGAAAGCAGAAAATCTCCTGCCTGGAAATGCTCCTTCTGTGGCAGGCACAACAATAGTATTACTGAAAAAGCGAAGTGACCGCATGTTAATGAAAGCGCATTCAGGGCGTTCACCCCCCCACCCCAGATCTGGGAATGCAGGACTGTTATTTCTGTCGTGAGAATGTCTATGGACACGAAGTATCTGTTTGACCCTCCCTGTGACCAAAAGTCTTTGCTCGGCTTCACGTGCTGGGTGAGAGCTGTTGTGTTAATTTAGATGGAATAAATGGGCCCAATGTGTTTACGTCACCCAGTCACTTTCCAACATTAAACAGTGTTAACCGAGGTTTGGGGTTTGGAATACAGAGACCTCAGCCTGCTTAGCACCATGGCAAACCCACCATTAGAAATCCTTCTAACCTTTTATTACAGATCCAGAAAAGAAGAAAATACTGTGACAGCCTTTGAAACGTAAAGCATTGACTGAGGCTTTCCTTTCCACACCTCCCCTCGTTGCCTTTCCCTTTAGCTGAAGAGAGCTCTGGCAAGGAACCCCCACTCCTTGTCTGACAGGCTCTTCGGTGGTGAGAGCTGTCCCGCTGGGAGACGAGAAGAAGGTAGTTGAGATGGGCTGGAACTGTTGTTATTAAGTCTCCATTTCATCCCAGGTGGTGTTTGGGATTCAGCTTGAGCTGGTAGGGGCGGCGATGTCATCTGGCCCCTCTCTCTGGCCCAGTCTGGTCAGGAAATTTCTCCGGATCAGGCTGACATGAAGGCCTGGGGTCCCAGGAGGAAATGCCGGTGGCAGCCACGATTGTGAAGCTCACTCCAGTAGCCTCTGTCTGTTATGCCCTATTTTCCCCTCAAAGTCTCTTTCTTTAAAGACCCCACAAGGGGGTGATGGGTGGAATAGCCCATCCCCTTGTTATTTTGTCCACCACTTAGGCCTCCTTTCCAACACCCCAATTTTGGTTCACTGATTTCCAGTCCCACATTTTCTTGTTCATCAAGCCTGATCTTAACACAGTCCTGGAGGCCTTTTTGTTAAGACAAATTTAGTCTGTCTGTCTCCCTTTTGTGCCTTTTCCCATCAATATTTGTTATTATCGGTTAGTGTAACATCTCAGGAACTTTCACATACTTTTTACAGTTCAGCTCACAATTAGAGTGAATTTGTAGGCCCAATTATCACATAATTGACATAAATCGGTGCATCTCCATTAAAGTCATTAGCGCATCATCAATTTGGACCAGCTGAAAATGTGGCCTCAGCTGGTCTCTTGTCTCCAATATTCTGTAATACTGACTGCTAATGGAGACCTTCATGGGAATTCTGCACATATAGACTTGTTCCTCAGCTGCTGTAGATGGGCATAGCTCCATTGTCTACAGTGAGGCTATGCGGACATATCCCAGCTTAAGATCTGGGCCAAAGATAGCAGAATATTCGAGTCAAGGACTGAAAAGCAGATGCAGGTTCAGAATTTCATCCTAAAAGGAGCTCTGCTCTAATACACTGGCCAATTAAAAAAAAGACGTTGCCCCCACTATGTCTTGGTTGTTCATTAAATCCTCTCACAGACCCTCTCCTTAATGGGAGCAGCTTGTCTTCGGCTGATTGGCGCCCAGTGAAGGAATTCTAACGAGACAGGAAACCTTGTGTCTGCAGAAAACCAAAGTAAAACGTAATTCGTGAAAATAACAAACGTGGTGCACAGAAAAGAGGTGACAGAAAAGTGAAAGTGGATTGATGTGCTCCTGAGCCTGAAATGACGGGGCTTTGTTAAGCTGTGTGACAGATCTGATGGAGGTGGCTTTAGCACAGCCAGGTGACTCTGACACTGTGTTACTCTACACTTTTGCTTGGGGAGTAAGGCTGGGCTTGTGGTTGTCGTACTGGAGGGGGACTCAGGAGATCAGGTTCAATTCCTCCATTGGCTACGGATCCTTTGTGTGACCTTGCATAAGTGGTTTAATATTTCTGTGCCTTAGTTCCCTATCTATGAAAACCAGATATTCCCTTTCTCCCAGCCTTTGTCTGTCTTATCTATTATCGCTCTGCTACTGTTAGGGTCAAGACAGGCTTTTTGTTTAAAGGTTGACTCTTCTAAGTGCTCTGAAGTCTGCACAGTTACTCAGATTGTCTTGAAAGTTTGTGTGCCTCTTGAAGGTGCAGAGTTTGGTCAGAGATCCAAATTTGGGGCTGTTTGAACAGGGGGTTCCTGAGATCCAGCCCCCGGGAAAAACCCAGATTTCTGTAAAGTTGACCTTTGGAAATGCATTTTTGCATACAGATAGAGCTCAAACCAGGGCTGAGCTCACCACACCAGGGTCTCCCCAGCAGAGCACATGCCACCCACTAGCCTTTGGAGGAAATCAGATGACAACGTTATTTGAAGAAGAGTTTGCTCCTCCGTAGGCACACTAGCAGGAATTTCTAGGGCTCAAGCACCTCCTGGATTACACGGTCTGTGCAGAGAGAGCGCGAGACCAAGAGTTTTGAAAGGCAGCTAAAATTCACAGTTATGCAGCTCTGAGACTGTTCTGGTCATTGAATCTGAGTCCGACACAGGCACTGTGCGTTCACATCCCACCCAGAGCTGACATCTGAATGGCGACAGGGGAGGTGTGTTGCTCCAATCTGCCTCTGTTAAAGGAGGTACTTTAGTTTGGGGAAATGGAATCTGAGAACAGCAGACTATTCAGAAGGCACTGACATGATTTTTAAAAAGAAAATAAATGACGTGCCAATGCAAGCTAGAGTGGGGCTGATTAGTGGTGGAAGTCTGGAGAGGGGCTGGGGGCAGTGCAGGGAGAGGGATAAGGGGATGGGTGGTAAGAGAGGGGTTTGGTGGAATGGGGGACACTGGGCAGGGAGACATGTGGGTGAGCGACGAGGGGGCTGGGGGAAATAGGGGTAGAGGCACCGGTCAGCTCTACGTTCCCCTCCCACATGTGTGCCATGATCGGGGGGGCCCCAGCTCATCTACAGGGGTCTGAGACCCCCCACTCCTCAACCTGTTACTTGAGCTGGGATATGGGGGGGCTTGTCATTCTCGGAGGAGCCCTCCCCCCACCCCCACCCCGTGTGTACAAGATCTGGCAAAGCCCTGCCCATCTGGGTGTGCAGCTGAGCGCGTGTGCTGACACTGGGTGAGCAGTGCAGAATGGGCACATGCTTGTTGCATATCACAGGCTCTCCCGCCCTGGGGAGGGGGGACGGGAACACGCACTGACACTGGGTGAGCAGTGCAGAATGGGCACATGCTTGTTGCATATCACAGGCTCTCCCGCCCTGGGGAGGGAGGACGGGAACACGCACTGACACTGAGTGGAGCCGCGCTCACATCTGCAGACTCGTGTTTCAGGCTGTGTTCATCTCCTTGAGGTGTCCTCATTCCGCTGAGAATATCCCCACTGCACCCCTCGCTGAGCCTCCTGTGCTGCAGGCGATGTGTAGTGCTGTGGGGAAGGAGAGCTGTGAGGGGCCAAGCAGTGCACAGAATACAGCTGCTTTTCAGAAAACTGTGGTGGTTCTAAAAAGAGTCTTTGGGTTCTCTCATCATGCCTGGGGGAGACAGCTGGATTTCAAAGCTGGGTCCAGTTGGAAACCTGGGTACACTGCCACATAGGCACATCCAGGACATGTCTCCCTTCCCCCCCCCCCCCCCCCCCCCGGGGGGGGGGGGAAGTNCAAAATAGTACGATGGGGCCAGCTGGGAGGATGGCCAGGCTGGGAGGGACAAGGCTGATTGGTGGGGCTGTGTGGAGGAGAAGGGGATGGGGGCAGGATCAGTACTCCACTTGGCTTCCATGCTAACTACAACTGCTACAGTGACCACTAGCTCCTACCAACGAGTTTTCTTTCTGTTCAAAACACTTGGAAATGAAATGGCAAAAAACTTTCTTAGTGCTCATAGATTCCAAGGCCAGAAGGGACCGTTGTGATCATCTAGTCTGACCCTCCTGTATAGCACAGGACAGAGATCTGTCCCCAAATAATTATTCCTGGAACAGATATTTTCAAAGAATATCCAATCTTGATTTCAAAATTGCTTTTGACTCAATTGGGTTTTGTTGTCTGCTCACGATGAGAGACTTTGTCTGTGACATTACATTTTCAATGGTACATGTACATTTGGGCATTTTTTACGAGACTATCTCTGGATCAAATAACGAAAAATATTACAAAGATGTGTTTGAGGTCACTTGTGCTTTTGTTTTATAAATTGAGACTATACTGTGAGGAGCGTCTGCCCTCTGTGACCGCTACGGCATCTCAGCAACATTCAGAGAACTGAGCTGCTGGCTTGAGAACGCCTTAAAAGATGACAAGAAACGGGCATTAAGACAACAACTGTCATTGAATTTGTTGTCCAAAGGGTCTTGCTCCGTCTAGAAGCGCTATATCAAGAGATGCTCTAGAGCAGGGGTAGGCAACCTATGGCACATGTGCCGAAGGCGGCACGCGAGCTGATTTTCAGTGGCACTCACACTGCCCGGGTCCTGGCCACCGGTCCGGGGGGCTCTGCATTTTAATTTAATTTTAAATGAAGCTTCTTCCACCTTTTAAAAACCTTCTTTACTTTACATACAACAATGTTAACATGTATGACTGGCACGCGGAACCTTAGATTAGAATGAATACATGAAGACTCGGCACAACACTGCTGAAAGGTTGCCGACCCCTGTCCTAGTGCCTGGGGGCCCCAATCATGGACCCAGCGCCCCATTGCGCTAGGCACTGTATAAACACAGCACAAAAAGATGGACCCTCCCTTGAAGAGCTACAAAGGGTTCTTAGTAAACTCGTACAAATACATTTAGCCAGATCTGGGGAGAATGCTGTGTTAAGACCGTACCTTTAGCCAGGGCCGGCTCTGGCTTTTTTGCCGCCCCAAGCAAAAAAAACCAGAAAAACACACCACGGTGCAGGGGTGCGGAGCGGCCAGAGCGGCGAACCAAAAAAAAACCAAAACAAAAAACGGGGTGCAAACTTTCGGTGCTACTTACTTGGCGGCTCGTGGCTGCCTCCCCCAGCCGTGCTGGCGAGCCTCTGGGCGGGCGGCGGCTGCACTCTGGCTAGCGGGACTCCCTGCGCTGCAGACATGCCCCGGGCAGCGGAGGGCGCGCCCCAGCTAGCGGGGGGGGGGGGCGAGAGAGAAGGGGGGCGGCCAGGGCTTCCTTCAGCCGGGGCGCTCGCCACGCGGCCCCTCCCGCTGCGCCGCCTGCCGGGAGGGCTCCGTGCCGCTCCCGCCTGCAGGTGAATTGAAAGTCGTTGGTCGGCGGGGAGGGAAGGACGCGGGCTGCCCTGCCGGGCTTGCGGCAGACCTGGCACCGGCTGGGGCAGACGGAGCGTGCAGCCCGCTCCCAGCAGGGCGCTCCCCTCCTCCGCGCCGCCGCCCCCTACAGGGTGCACTGAAAGTCGTCGGCGAAACAGAAGAAAAACAAAACAAACAAAAAAACAACAGGGCGCAGGGCGGCCGGAGCGGTGAACCAGAAAAGGAAAAAAAGGGGCGGCTGTGCCACCCTAGGATTGGAGGGAATGCTGCCCCTTAGAATCTGCCGCCCCAAGCACGAGCTTGCTCAGCTGGTGCCTGGAGCCAGCCCTGCCTTTAGCAAAATGGCTGCCAGGTAGGTCAGGCTGGTAAGGCAGGGAGACGACTTGGGACAAGTCCCAGTCTTGCCCTCATCAGTTCTGTTCTTGTGGTCACAGCTTAGCTAAGTGCAACAGGCACACAGGTCCCCTATGTGTTCTTCTGGCCATGCCATGGATGGGGGAGGGAGCGGCAGCCAAAGATAACCCTCAGATTGCGAGGCTGGGTGATGGGGCGGGTGGCTGCGGTTGGGAGAAATGGGGGAAGGCGGAATAGAGGAGAAGGGGGATATCACTTGGCCACTCCCAGAAGGTGAGTCCTGAGTCAGGGGCAGATTTAGCGGTGGCCCCTGACTGTGCTACCGTGGCCCATCTAGGTGCCCTCGAAAATATGCCTCTGGTCCTCATCCTGGTCTCAGTCACTGGGTTGTGAATAAGGAATAGCTCCAGTCAAGCACCGGTGCACAAAGACTGAATGAGATCAGAGTTATGCCTGGCAATGCAGGGCTAGCTGGTCTAACCACCACCACGAGGGTAGCAGGAGCTGGGGGGTTTCTCCCAAGGAGACAACCGAGCAGCTCAGATGGTGCCAGGCTGGAGGGAGGGATGAAGGCGCTCACAGGCCACAAGAGGTTATCTGTGAATGATGGGGCAATGTTTGGGATACAGGGTGTTTCTTATCTTAACTGGACTGTTTCACCCGCTCCCTAATAGACACCTGCTGTCCTGTCGCTCCGTAACACACTCCTAGAGACTAACCGAGTGCACTCACGTATCAGAGAGCCGATGGCGAGCTCTCTCCTGCCCACTCGCATCCACAGCATCCATGAGTCAAAGGATCTGCCTCTGCTACCCAGTAAAAGTGCTGCGGTACTGGGCCTTGAGACAGACGGGGAGAGAGGAACACCCCTGTAAAACCTCGAAACCAGGACAGCGAGGATTGATTAAAGCAAGGAATTTATGCGGAAACATTTGCATATTTTAATCAACTTCTAAAGATCTCTTTGTTTCAGTCTTTGGAAAACTCCGACGTTCTCTATGCTGCAGTTATTCTGTTCATTGTGCTTTTCTAACCTTTCTTCTTCAAAGGCAATGAATAAGTGCCCTCCTAGAAATTGGAATCTGTCATAATCCCAGGCTTTCCGAATCATCTGCCATCTCTGACCACGGTGGAGTATCAAGAGAGCGCATATGAACTTGTTAAGAACTGGCTAATGGACAGATTTCAAAAAGTCGTTGTCTATGATGACTCATCATCAAATGAGGGTGTTTCTAGTGGGGTTCTGCAGGGATCAGTTCTAGGCCTGATGCTATTCAACATTTTCAGCAGTATCATAGACTCATAGACTTTATGGTCAGAAGGGACCATTATGATCATGTAGTCTGACCTCCTGCACAACGCAGGCCACAGAATCTCACCCACCCACTCCTGTATCAAACCCCTAACCTATGTCTGAGCTATTGAAGTCCTCAAATTGTGGTTTAAAGACTTCAAGGTGCAGAGAATCCTCCAGCAAGTGACCGGTGCCCCACGCAGTAATCTCAAACAAAATATAAAATAAAATGTGCAGATGACACAGAGACTGGCGGAGTGGTGGTAAACAATGATGAGGCCGGGGCAGTCTGGATCGTTTGGCAAGCAGGGCCCACTCACACACAATGTGTTTTAATATAGCCCCATGCAAAGTTCTACATCTCGGAACAAAGAACTCAGGCCATCCCTACAGAATGGGGGACTGTATCCTGGAAAGCAGGGACTCTGGGACGGATTATGGGGTCATAGTGGACTGAACATGAGTTCCCAGGGCGATGCTGTGGGTGGGTTGTATACAGAGGGGAAGAGGGAGTCAGAGCAGGGAGGTGATTTTACCTCTGCATATGACACTGGTGAGAATGATCCTGGAACACTGAGTCCAGGTCCGGTGCCCACATCTGAAAAAGGATGTTGAAAAACTGAAGAGGGAGCAGAAAAGAACCACAAAAATGATTTGAGGGCTGGAGAAGATGCCTGACAGTGAGAGACTTAAAGAGCTCAATCTGATTAACCTATCGAGAGGTGTGTCGGTACCTTCCTGGGGAGAAGATGCCGGGTACTAAAGGGCTCTTTAGTCTAGCAGAGAAAGGCAGCACAAGAGCACATGGCTGGAAGCTGAAGCCAGAGAATTTCAAAGGACAAACTGGGAACAAATGTTTAACAGGGAGGGTGATTAACCATTGGAACAAACTCCCCAGGGAAGTGGTGGACTCTCCATCTCTTGGTACTTTCAGATGAAGACAGGCTCCCTTGCTGGAAGACATGCTGTAATCAAACACTGAGCTCAATACAGGGCTAAGCAGGGGACATTTAATCGCCTGTGTTACACAGGTGGCCAGACTAGATGAGCTAATGGTCCCTTCTGGCTTTACAATCTGACTCATTCCTGACCTTGGACATCTCAAGCTCTGAAATCGAGTCTGACACTGGCACCAGTTCCTAAGTCATTTCATTTCCTCCTCTCAGAACGGAGATTTTCCCTTTCCCTGCCATCAAATGGTTCCTGCAACAACTGGCTTTGCTGCATCACAACATTAAATATTCACCTGTTAAGAAATATGACTCCGATCAGATGCATCCAGAGTAGACTATACTTGTCAGCCATCATAATTTAGGTATGTTTAAGTTAATTTTAATAGATGTGAAAGTTACAAACGTTTTTAGAAGTGCAACAGGCCTGCCTGACCCATCCTGTTTGCCAAACAATTATTCTTCAGGGTAACAGCATTTCCCAAGAAGAATTCTTTAAAACTTTTTCCACAAACATTTTTCACTTGCAGTTATCGATATCGAAACAGGACTGCAGTTGTTATTTTTCCACAGAGCTATCTGCTTTGACTTAAAATATAAATACAGGATATAAATGCATTCCTGATTCATGCCAGTGTCGCTGAGAAGGGAATTAGGTTCCATAATATACAAAAGCATTGCCGATTTCTGTGATCATAATGACACCCTGAATGTTCATCTAATCACTGTGGGCTAAATCCAACTCTGGTGGAACTCCATTGAACTCAGGGAAGTTGCCCAATGCTTGAATTTGGCCCCCTTGTTATTTTCTGAATACAGTGGGCTTGTTTCTTACTAACAACTTGTAGCAAAAAATGTATTCAAACATGCACTATCCCGGTTTTATTCTGATATAACTCCTTTGACTTCATTTGGATTACTCACGTGTGGAAGGGCTGCAGGATCCGACCCAGTAATTGTTAAATAGCTATGAAGCAACTGAACCAAGAAGTTGGTTTTTAGTAGCAGGGTGTTAAATGGACTTGAGAGGGTTACGGTTGCCGTAGTTAAGCTGAGAGAGGAGGCGATTACATTGGTGAAGACATGAGATGATGAGAGCCTGGATGTGAACTTTGGCAGTCTGCAGAGAGAGAGAGATGGCTGGATAATGGACATGTAGCTCAGGACAATGAAGGACGAGCATTAGGTATGTGAAGCATTTATAGGCGTCGTTGCTTTTCAGCAGAAATTCCCTCACTAACCTACTGGCGGATAGTAAATGTATGATGCTGACGGTTCTCAGATGTGTTCTTCAGGATCCTGGAAGTCACTTAGCAAAGGCAGGAAAAGAACCCTGCTTAATAGCAGACTTAGCTCTCGGCTTTTAGATACAGATTTTGGACTTCTAAACATGACACACACAAGACAATGGATATTTATATACAAAGGTCTTGGTATTGCAAAGTGTTTCCCCCCCTGGATTATAATCACCCAGTAAGATGATACTGTACAGCAGGGGTAGGCAACCTATGGCACGCGTGCCGAAGGCGGCACAGGAGCTGATTTTCAGTGGCACTCACACTGCCCGGGTCCTGGCCACCGGTCTAGGGAGCTCTGCATTTTAATTTAATTTTAAATGAAGCTTCTTAAACATTTTAAAAACCTTATTTACTTTACATACAACAATAGTTTAGTTATATATTATAGACTTATAGAAAGAGACCTTCTAAAAACGTTAAAATGTATGACTGGCACGCGAAACCTTAAATTAGAGTGAATAAATGAAGACTCGGCACACCACTTCTGAAAGGTTGCCGACCCCTGCTGTACAGTATAAACCTAGGGTGAGCTCGCTGGTGATCGAAACACTTAACTAGGAGCAGCAGGGGGTGGCTTAGCAGCCAGCAGCAGAATGGCTTCCGCACATATTTAATCAATTATTGATCTTTTCAGCGTTCCCTGTGATTAATCAGCACTTGCAACCACTCCCCGCTTGGTATCGTCCACGCACTTTATAAGTGTGCTCTCTGTGCCATTATCTAAATCTAAATCATTGATGAGTGCTGAGAGCAAGGGAAATCCCCTTGGCAAATACAGGGATTCCTGTAGTTTTGTCAGCAGACCCAGTACTTGGGGAAGTTGGAAGATGCACCCTAGTAAAACTTAATTTATTCATTTAAAGTGGGCTTCCTGTCTCAGCCCAAAGCCTTATTTGTGTGCCTCTGACTTCAGCTCTGAGACTGGCCCATTCACAACTGCCTCCTTCACCCCTTCACTGACACTGCGGGGGTTGCGGTTCCCTCCGCCCTTTCTGTTCTCACAGGCGTACCTCCCATGGCAGCCTGTACACACCCGGAGCCTGTTGCATTCTGGGCCCTAGGGACCGGAATCAGACAGGCACTATTTGATGCATGCCTTGTTGTTAGACTTCACAATTGCTTCATTCTAAGGCTTCAGACCAGACTGCCTGTATAATGACTGCCAGGTACACGCTGCAGATAGCCCCTGTGCCTGGAGACACACAGGTTGTGCAGCTTACAGAGACCCCTGCTCTCCCCTCACAAATACAGACAAGAAGCTTGATCCTGAGAGGTGCTGAGCACCCAGAGCTACCACTGAGGTCAGCTCCTCTCAGGATGAGACCAGAAAATAGCATGTGCTTAGCGCTAGGAAGAACGAGGCTGGTTTTCTCTTACAATCGTTGCAATATCGGTTCACAGATTGGCCACATGAGCTCGCTGGTTGTCACTTTCTTGTGTTTGGCCTGGGCCTGCCTCAGAAATTCCGAGGGTCTGTCCTCCACTTGTGACCTCCAAGTCTCCCCAGCCTGAGTATAGCAAAGCTCGTTGGTGCCGTGAATAGCCACCTTGTCTACAGCCACGATAGCGGCTGCGGGTCGGAATTAAGGTTCGAAATAACAGCCCGGGGACGGAGTTCTACTGAAACCTTGGGGAGGTGATTCATTGCATCGGCGCTGGAGTCCAATATGCCTGCACGATGTTTCGAGACGGCAGGTCTTTCTATCACTAGGCCGTGCTGCCACCTAGTGGGGTTGAGCATTACAACAGGTGTTCTTGTTCCTCCTGGGGATACTGACTTGTCTTTGCAACAGCTCTAGGCACGGGGTGAAATGTGGTGTGTGTGTGAGGCACGAATCATTTACACGTGCTCTCCGGAGTCCTTGTCTGCTTTAGTAACAGTCTGCTTTCGCTCTCTCTTTTCCAGGGATATCCATGCCCATCCCGGTCATAGGACTGCAGGATGACTCCAGGGTGTTTGTGAATGGGAGCTGCATTCTGAATGATGAGAACTTCGTCCTTTTTGGGTCCTTCGTGGCATTCTTTATCCCGCTCATCATCATGGTGATCTCATACTGCCTGACTGTCCAGGTGCTGCAGAAGCAAGCGACGGTGTTCATGTACGGCGAGGTGCCCAAGCAGCGAAGGAGCAGCATGAACTGCCTCAAAAAAGAAAACAACACAGAGAACATCTCGATGCTCCAGAACCACGAGGCGGCCTCCCACTTGAACTCTCCCGTAAATAAGGAAGCCGTGCTTTTTCGGAAAGGGACCATGCAGTCTATCAACAACGAGCGCAGAGCCTCCAAGGTCCTGGGCATTGTCTTCTTTTTGTTTCTTATCCTGTGGTGTCCATTTTTCATCACTAACATCATGTCCGTTCTTTGCAAGGAAGCCTGTGACGGGAGCCTCCTGGGCGAACTCATGGACGTGTTTGTTTGGGTTGGTTACATTTGTTCTGGGATTAACCCCCTGGTGTACACACTCTTCAATAAAACCTATCGCAGGGCTTTTGCCAACTACATCCGCTGCCAGTACAAGCCCAGTAAAAAATCAACACTGCGACAAAACCCGTGTCTGAATGTCGCTTCCACAGCTTCGTACGGGAAAGACCTTACTTTAAATAGCTACCGAAACGGCAATGAACTCAACAGCATGGAGTTGGATGAAACTGAGGAGGGCTTAGAAATGCAACCGGGGACTTCAGAGCTGTCGATAAACAGCTGCAATGTTGTAAGCGAAAGGGTGAGCTGTGTGTAATCGAGTCCCACCCGTGGCTCTGCAGCTGAAATATACCTGTGTAAAAATGTATGTGTCAGTCAAAGAACAATGTAAATACTGCATCCTGAACAAAGCTTTTTTTTTTTAAATTCATCTTTCCAGCCCAGTGCTTTAAATCGTACATACACTGAGAGGAGGTTTAAGGTTCTATATTTACTGTTGCTACTAGATCAAAAATATCAGGTATTTTGCTTACATCATGGACAAAATGCTGACATTTTCTTCCAGCGTATGAACAAAAATGCTGAATACTTACTCAGGTGGCATTTGCTGGAGTCCAGAGTGGCCCATTCATAGTTATAGATCAAGTCCATGGAAATGGACTTGATCAGGAAAACTTTTTTAAGTTGACAGTAAATATATACTTTAAATCCTCACCCATGTTATGTGCCATGCAACAGTGCAACACCGAGTCTTACCAGAATCCTGGAAGGGATCCCTCCACTAGGCGTAGCAAGGGAATAGTTGGCTAACCAGACTGGTCACATGGGGGGTGCGGGCGGGGTGACCTTTCACACTGGAGAGCTGCTTTCAGTTCTGATTTCATTTCCAAGTGTGCTGAGATTGGCAGTCACATCCTGGTCCCTAGCAGATGCTTGTTCATGCCACAAAACTAGGGAACGCAATTCCAGTACGCTTCTGCAGTCCTGGCCTTTCAGCGGCATTTGATCCTGGGATCCTGAAATCTCGTAGTGGTTTAGAAAGGCGGCATTAAAACCAGCAAACTCTCTTGGCCCTTCCTTTGTAAATAGAGTGTCTCTGACTCTGCCCTGAACCCTAAAAGTAACCAGATGCCGAGCTAACAGTGGGCCAGGCTCTGCTCCGCTTTCTCATGCCTGTTGTCTGATGGACTGCAGTGCGGTGGCTCACATGAGAAAGGTGAACGGCGTTTGGCTCCGTGTCTGGCTCTGAAGCAACTGTTAGCTCCTGTTCAGATCTTTTACACCACACTAGTGCAGGGAAGAGTTGCAAGCAAAGTCTATTATTTACAGCTCCTAGATCAGCCTAGTGCCCTTCACTTGCTGCTGGGTCAGGCTGTTTGCTTAGAGTGGCATGTCATTGGACTCATTTGCTTTACCTCGGGAAGCGGGCTTTGGTTTCATTAGGGCTCTCGGTTTCATCTTTCCTAGCCTCTTGCTCTCACCAGTCTCACATTTCCTTGTTCATTCACATGTTCGTTTTCTCGGCAGCCTGAGACGGGCAGTGTCACAGTTCTGGAGAGACAGCATTGCTTTCTTCTGTGCATCCTGCCACCGCAAACCAGACTTCGTGCTTGTGTTGGGAGGGCTGCTGCTTGGTTATGCCTTGGACTGTGAGCCTCCCCAAGGGCGAAAGAACCCTCCCAGCTCCGTGAGCCCAGGTGCAGCAGAGGAAGCGAGGCCATTGCTTGTTCCATCCCGGGAACCAGCCCACCTGGTATAAACCAACCGTAGGCGACTGGCCCCAGGAGCTACAGGAACTCCTCACTTAACGGTGTAGTTCTGTTCCTGAAAAATGCAACTTTAAGTGAAACAATGTTAAACGAATCCAGTTTCCCCATAAGATTTAATGTAAATGCGGGGGGTTAGGTTCCAAGGACATTTTTGGGGGGCAGACAAAAGGCATTATACTGTACAGCACTGTACTGTGTTGGGAGATGCCCCTGGCTTACCCCACACAGGCACAGCCTGCTGCAGGCAAGGACGCTAGGAAGCACCTTCACAGCAGCCGCGGCAGCTTCCCCCCAGAAGAACAGGCACCGACTTTGCTGGGGGATGCTCCAGGCCCGCCTCTTCCCGTCCCCGCTCCACTCTAGGCCCACCTCTTCCCACCCCCACTCCACCTCCTCTCCGGAGCATGCAGTGTCCCCGCTCCTTCCCTCCCCTCCCAGAAAGTCCTACGCCCCGCCAAACAGCATTGCAAGGGAGCATTGCACGACTTTAAATGAGCATGTTCCCTAATGGAGCAGCGACGTACCTTCGAAAGAACGTTCAGCGGGAGGATGTTAAGTGAGGCGTTCCTGGACGAGGAAGTAGGCAAGGAACTGAGACTCTGGAGCACAGTGCTGCTGGCTCCGAACTCTGCATCATGCCGGAGCTAGCCTTTAGCGGCTTGTATCTTCATTAACTAATTAACAAACCTAACGACATCCCTGTGAAGTAGGTGCCTTTGGCGTGACTGGCAGTCTCTGCTTGTGAAAAGCCCGAGAATAGCAAGGGTGATGCATGTCGAGGATGAGTTGCATTTGCCTAATGTGAACTGGTTTTACTATAAGCTTGTCATGTTCTGGAACCACAAAGGAAGTGCAGAATGGAGCTGTTGCGTTAGTGAAGGGGTTACACTGTTGAATTGCACTTGACAGCAGCTATCTGATTGTGGCCCTTACAGGAATCCACAGCCACGGCTTGATCCACCACTGCATTACTCCAGTTTGACTCTGGTGCAATCCCACTGAAGTCCCTGGGCCTGATTCGCCTCTCATTCATGTCAGTGTAAATCTGCAGTTCTTCCACTGCCATCAATGGCGTGACACTGGCATAGGACCAGAGTGCCACTGTGGTGAATCTAGCTCACGCTTTGCAGGAAGGCAGCATGCATACATGCAGCATGTATTCTGCAGCTACCCAGGCACTGGCCTGAATGTTCAGTATGGCTCCTCGCTCATGCGTCCATTTGTATTTCTACAAAGTTATCGTAGCTGGTAGAAGAGGGGCTGGACAATGACACCACTTCCCTCCTCAGGTGGCTGCCCTTTTCTCTAGCTCAGGTTTGAAATACTGCAAGTGCTGGAGGAGATCAGAACTGTGTGTTTCCTTTGTTGAGTATTTTTGCAGGGCGAATTCACAGCACATCTTTTCCAAAAATAAATCTCTCTATCTAGATTTTTTAAAAAGCAACCACAGACTTTAAAAGTACTAGCAATAAGTTGAATGATACTAGCTTATAGCACATGTATAAACAGTTCATATGTCATGGCATCCTAGCATTTAGCAGAGTCCACATGCAGGGATCATCCTTGATTAGGAACCTTCCATCCTGTTCATGCAAGTACAGTAGTTATGATACAAAGGGAACCTCCTGTATTTGGATGTAGATACTGAGAATTGAACATAGATGCTACAACACTTTTATAAATGTTTAAAAAAGAGACTTTCACCCTGAGACTTGTACCTCCGGTGACCATTGCTACTCAGCTGAAACCATTTGGATGTATATTACCTGTTCAGATAACCGTATGAGAGGACAGCCTTATGACCCCCATGTTCCCTTCCTGCCAGCAGATGGGAACAGTTTTGTGAATGGTTGAATGCTGTCACCTCCCGACTTCTTTCTGGTCATTCACACCCAGGGTTTTGTGATGCTGCTATTAATTTATTAAAGAAACTTTGTTGGTTTAATAATTCTTATTTAATTATTTTCATGCTCTTTTGACAAGAAAATATTCACTTTGTTTTCTTCTCTCCTCCAGCCATCCCCAATTAAAATGTACCCTACCCAAAAAACCTAATATCAGCAGAATGTATTTAATTTTTTTCTTACATTCCTATGGCTGTGGCATAGTAACTTAAGCCAAAACATTAGCTCCTGCAAACGTCTTTACCCGTCCATTCCCCAAAACTTGTTAAGCACAGAAAGCGCGATGAGACCCCGAGGAACATGAACCTCCACTACTGTCAGACGTGAATTGCATGAATTTAGGTGATGCCAAAACAGTGGATTTATTCCTCTGTTCCTTAACCAAGATGGACTTGTCCTCAGAACAACACTGCGTTTCCTAAATTACAGCCGTTCACTATTGTCTGCTTCAGAACCCCGATCTGGAGGTGTGTAGTGGACATGCCTGCTGGGAGGAAGGGGTTTAGTTTGGGTCCCCAAGTCTCTGCTCAGGTCTGGTTTGCTTTCTAAGCACAGTGAGTGATTTCTTTTTTTTTTTTTACTCTGTTGTTAAGGTAAAACAGCACCAGTTCCTTGGCAATGTTAATGGGGAATAAACGCGCTGATCTTAGCACCTCTCACTTTCCAAAGCAGGGGGGAGAGATGCAGACTTTTCTTTGAGCCCGATCAAATGGGATGACAGTGCCATTGAACAGCTTCACTGATGAGATTTCAGAAGACTTTGGGGACAGTGTTCCTGGGCCTTGTCTGCCCGCTGTTGTGAGACAAGCTTCACCCTGCGGCTTTCACGTTGGCATCGGCTAGATGGGAACCAATAAGTCCACTTCACACACAAGCCATCCTCTTCAGCTGTGCCACTGGTACAAGAAATGAGGCTAGCTCTGTTAAATTCCCTTAATGCCGCCAACCCACCATTCTGCTCCATGGGTCTGTGTCCCTTCGCTGCTGTCCCGGGCTGCCATAAGATGCCAGTGTTTTACACAGAGCCTTACCCGCAGGATCCATCTACACCAGCGCTGGCAGTACAATTTCCAGCTTGGGTAGACACAGCTATGCTAGCTTGAGCAGGGCTAGGACTGGCATGTCTACGAGCTGGCAATTACATCTCCCACTCCAGTGGAGAGGTGCCCACAAATTAGCTGCTGCCTGTCACTGCACTTACTCAAGGTTATGAAGTGCTTTGACTAGAGCCCACTAATGCTTATTCCGAGCAGGACACTGCATGGTGCTAAGAATTCGTGTTACCTTCTCGAACGTTTAATGCTTTGGGAGCTAAGGGCCAGGTCATACAAATGTTGATTCACGTAAGAGCGAAGCAGTTACTCAGTGCCATTGTATTCCAAAGAAAAGAAATTACACAGCAAGCAGCTTCTCCCTTATAGAAAGCTCCTTCCTGTGAGAGCTACCGAGGGGTGCTTTACATTTTATAACCAAAATCATCACCCATTGACGTGCCAAGAGCAGTGGCCGTCCCAGGGTGAAGATGTAGATGTCTCTTGCCACCCCTGCAGAAAAATTTCACCTGGCTGGGCTGCCCCTGATCACTGCAACACCAGGTCCATAGTAAAACACCAAGCCCCTCATTTGACTATAGTTCCTTTCTGAAAACAGTAAAAGGCAGCTCAGGCAGCCTGACCAGCAAGAGTGTATGTGTGTCATTGTAGCATTTGCTACAGCGATTTTTCATTGCATCAACCTGGAGAAATGGTCTGAAGTAAATAAGATGAAATTCAATGAGGGAAAAGGCCAAGTATTCCACTTAGGAAGGAACACAAGATGGGAAATGACTGCCTAGGAAGGAGTACTGCAGAAAGGGATTGTGTGTGTGTGGGGGGGGGGGGGGGGGGGGGGGGGGGAAGTGTGGACCAAAAGCTAAATATGAGTCAACAGTGTAACACTGTTGCAAAAAAAAAAAAAAAAAGCAAACATCATTCTGGAAGGTATTAGCCAGGAGTGTTGTAAACAAGACATGAGCCATAATTCTTCTGCACTGAATAGGCCTGAACTGGAGTATTGTCCCCAGTTCTGGGCGAGACATTTCAGGAAAGATGTGGACAAATTGGAGAAAGTCCAGAGAGAAGCAACAAAAATGATTCAAGGTCTAGAAAACATGACCTATGAGGGAAGATTGAAAAAAAACTGGGTTGGTTTAGTCTGGAAAAGAGAAGACTGAGAGGGGACGTGATATCAGTTTTCAAGTACATAAAAGGTTGTAACAAGGAGGAGGGAGGTAAATTGTTCTTCTTAACCTCTGAGAATAGGACAAGAAGCAATGCGCTTAAATTGCAGCAAGGGCAGTTTAGGTTGGACATTAGGAAAAACGATTCTGATTCTGATGTCATGATTGACCCTTTGAAGTATTACGATGTTTTCAGCCACACGGAAGCCCTCACCCGGTGTCTGGGTCAGTTTTCTCCTCCTGGCAGACGTCACCCCATCAATAGCTGCATCACTTCCTATTGGCAGCACAGGGATCACCTGATGGCTCTGACTGGGCTGAGCAGGGGCCTCAGATAAGCGATTGCGCTTGACTGTGGAGGAGGTGGGCGCTGTCGCACAACCAGGGACGTGCACAGATTAGACACCCATGTTCTGAACACGAACATCATGCTGCACCTACTGGCCTGGAAAGCGTTGCCTCCTTGGGCTGGTGGAAACAACATTGTTATGTCACCTGCTGACTTATGCCCTGCTCTGGCGCCCTCTGAAGTCACTAGTTAAAACGCCCATGGAACTGGGGCTCCAGGTGGCGCTAGAGAGCTGCCAGAAGGCGCCCGGAAAAGTATAAACACACGTTTACATGGAGCCAAGGGCAGGACTGGGACCGATGGACCCCGAAACCGTCTCCTTGTTCATTTACACTGAGCCAACTCCTGAAGAAAACTTGGCGACTCTTTACTAGGCGGGCTAGGTACCTTTGTTGTGACTGACAGTAGCATTCGTGTGTCACAGTCACTCAGCGTGAGACAATTTGGGGCTGTGTATCTAAGGCCTTAATATTTGTGAAGAAAGGTAGAGCAGCAGAGAACGCATCCTTGAAATGCCGGCAGGACTCTCCAGCCAGGCACATGATGTCAGCTCTCTAGAAGTGGACTGATGCTGGTAAAAGTAAATACATATAACGAAGACGCTTTTACCCAGGCTTTCAATGCTTTATGTTTATCTGGCATATGTTCCATCAGGTCCTTGCTCTCCAGTTCAAGACAGATAAATTGGTCTTTAATGCTCATAGAGTGACTCTAAGCTATTCATGGAGGTGGTGAAGGATTGGCCTATTTATAGATTTTAACCTTGAAACATAAACCTTTCTCTAGGAAACTGTGTTGCTAATTATTATTCTAGTTTGCCCTTTCCTTGTGTGAATTCCAGCGAAGTACATTCTGTTGTGTTAGTTCTTTAAATATGTGTAACTGTGTCTGGGGGAGATGAAATGAAATTATCTCAAGCTGTTTTTATTTTATATTTTTATTTTGCCTTTCAAATGAAGCCCTCCAGCCACCTGGCCTGGCCCATGCTGGGGTGGGAACTCCATTGGAGTCATGTGCCATCTCCTATTGAGATGCCTAATTCTCTTAGGCACTTCTGAAAATCTCACCCGATGAGCCCATCCTGGAAAATGAAGTACACAGTATATAATAATATAAAAAACACTGCCCTGAAACACGCCCCAGAGTCCCTCAGCACTCCCCAAACCCCGGGGAACGCAGCATTCCTGGAGGATGACCAATCCAGGCTGTGGTGGCCCAAGGCAGGGTCCCTCCCAACGAATGCCTGCCCAGCAACCCTGTCCTGTTTATACTGAGAGATCTTCAGCTCACGCACTCATCTCATCTCAACGGTGGCATTGTGGCATACAGGGGAGAGGTGACCTCTCGGGGGCTGCCGTTCCACCCAGGCCTGCAGAGCTACTGGGTCTAGTTTCTTTCACACACAATGGGGGGGGGGAGGGATAGCTCAGTGGTTTGAGCATTGGCCTGCTAAACCCAGGGTTGTGAGTTCAATCCTTGAGGGGGTCACTTAGGGATCTGGGGCAAAATTGGTCCCGCTAGTGAAGGCAGGGGGCTGGACTCGATGACCCTTCGGGGTCCCTTCCAGCTCTATGAGATAGGTATATCTCCATATTAAAAAAAAAAAAAAAAATATGCATCTGCCAATGCTTCACAGGATTAAATCCCAGAGTGACACCGCAGCAAACAGAGATGTCTAAACCGTGTCTGATGCACACATGGAAAGTGTTCCACTGCAAAGAGAGGAGATAAGCGGCATGGACAAGAGCAAAAGGGAATGTTATAAAAAAGAGATGGTCGTGTTGCAGAGAGAACCAGGAAAGTTCACGGAGGTGGCCAGAGACGGTGCTCAGCCCAGCACTGGCACAGTTGTGGGGAGGAACAGAAAGGAGACAAATGGGGGTGAGGGGAGATTGGAGAGGGCAGTAAAGAGAGAGACAATCAATAGATGAGCTGGAGAAAGTCTAAAGCCATTTTAAACCAGATCCTGAAATGAATGCGGCTCCAGTCAAGATGTCTGACAATGGAGTTGATTGTGGTTGTTACATGAGAGCAGAGGAGAAACATCTTTTCGCATATATCATGGAAAGGACAATGATGGGAGAGGAGTAAAGGTGACAGAAGATAAAAGCATAGTTGGGGATTTCAACAGATGTGGCGTCATCAGAAAGCTGTACAGGGGCAATGCTAGTGAATGATGGCCCTTTACGGATGGGGAAATTAGTATTGTGATATTAGGTTGATGGGTACTTTGGAAAACTTAAAATAGCGTTATGGCAGGTGTCACCAGGTGTCACTGTTACACATAGTCGTCCACGTTCTTTTTCTTAGCAGGTAAGCAAGTTGTTAGTCGTTGAAGAAATGCTTGTGTTATTGGAGGCTTGATTGCAAGATTCGCTGTAGTAGAAGCAACTGAAAGCAGCAAGAAGGTTTGCTCTGTGCTAGAATCACTACTTGGTGCAGAGTTGCTGGCCACAGATCATTAGTGTTGGGCTGAGATTTCTGCAAGTAGGGATTGCCTGCATGCTATTTGATCATCTCATTTCAGGACTGGTGTACATGGGCAAATAAAGCAAATTACACTTAGAATATCCACAGAGCACTGATTTCTTCTCCACTCAAAAGCTGGCCTGCAAGGCCCTGGAATTCGGCCACTGCTCAGCAGGTGAGCTAGAGCATGACACCAGTGTCAGAAATAGATTAGCTTAGTGAGGACAAGTAGGATGTCAAGGTCCAGACAGCGAGCACACAGGAGACCTTGGTGGAGGGGGGATGGAGAGGCTGGAAGCTGGTTTCTTTTGGAGTCACTTCCTTCTCGGACACATTGCGCTGACAGTCACACGGTGGTTTGGTCAAGATGGAGAATGGAAGAGCTGTTAAAGGTGTTGTACAACTGAGGATCAGCAGCCCACACTAGCGGGGGGATCACGTTGCAGAGGCGAAGCCACCACCACAGGGGCAGAGTGACTTGATAGGCAAGTGAAGAGCAACGGCAGAAGGAAACAAGACACCTTTTCATTCAAAGCTTCCCAATGTCAGTTAGAACGAGGCAGTTTTGCTTGTTAACACTCAGGGCCCATATCTGATATCACTTACATTGGTGCAAAAGCCAGTCTAAACAGCTTTTTCCAGCTGAATGGAGCTGACAGAAGGAGAAATGTCTGTGCCACTGCCTCTGCCTAGGATTTATTAATTGCTTTACCTTTTGAAATGTCTCTGGCATAACACCTGTTAAAGTAGAGGTTTATTTATTGGTTGGATCCCTTGAGCAATAATTCTATGTCATGCCTGAACAACATTAGCCCCAACAGGAGACCAGCACCTGGAAAGGCAAGAAAATTAATATTGATTTTGGTATAAAGCTTCTGGTGGTCGTTGTTCCACACCCGGTTGTTTTATTTCTCTGCATGTTCATAGGGTGAGTTTGACACACGCCGTTTGCAGAGCAATTTCCACCATTCAAACAGCTCATTTGCAAATTGTTGCCTGGTGCTGTATTTGTTAGGGGCGTGAATCCAACGTATCTGTTTGCCTCTAAGCCAGGGGTCTCAAACTCATTTACCTTAGGGCCAGTGCCAGTCCTCAAATCCCACCAGCAGGCCAATAATGTCACTCATGCTGCCCAGAACCCGCCCCCCCCCCAAAACTCCGCCCCCCACCCGCCTAAGGCTCTGGGAGGGAGTTTGGGTGGGGGAGAAGGTCTGGGGTGCAGGCTCTGGGAGGGAGCTTGGGGGTGGGAGGAGTGTGTGGGAAGGGGAGGGAGTTTGGGGGCTAGGGGGTGTGGGGAGGGGGTACAGGCTCTGGGAGGGAGCTTGGGGGTGGGAGGGGTGTGTGGGAAGGGGAGGGAGTTTGGGGGCTGGGGGTGTGGGAAGAGGGAGGGGGTGCAGGCTCTGGGAGGGAGCTTGGGGGCGGGAGGGGTGTGTGGGAAGGGGAGGGAGTTTGGGGGCTGGGGGTGTGGGAAGAGGGAGGGGGTGCAGGCTCTGGGAGGGAGCTTGGGGGCAGGAGGGGTGCAGGCTCTGGGAGGGGGTCAGTGGGAGGGGGCCAGTAGCGGCGGCAGCTTTTTCGCCACCCTAGGCAGTGGAAGATCCCGCCCCCAAAATACCGCCAATGACCGGGGTGCCGGCGCCCCCCAAATGTTTGCGCCCTAGGCGACCGCCTAGGTCACCTAATGGGTTGCGCTGGCCCTGGAGGGGGCTCTTACCTGGGGCTCCAAGGCGGGCCAGGTTGGGGGGCCTCTGCACGCTGCTGCCCCCAGGCACCGCCCCCGCAGCGTCCCATTGGCCGCTGGGGCGCTCAGGGTGGGGGCAGCATGCGGAGGCCCCCCCAGCCCCGCCCGGCGCAGGGAGAGGCAGGCAGACGCCGCTCAGCTCCCCTGTGCTGCTGGTGGTGGGCAGGGCCCCGGACCATTGTAAAGCACCTGGGGGCGGCAGGTGGGGCCAAGGGAGAGACCCGGCCCCAAAACTGCCGCAGCCCCACGGGCCACGTTGGGGAGGTTCTTGGGCCGCAGCTGGCCCGCGGGCCGGGAGTTTGAGACCCCTGCTCTAAGCAATGTGTGCCTGAGACCACCAGAGTTTGATATATACACAAAGGCGCTTGCTTCATAGTCCTCTCCCACATAGGCCCTGCTGTTCAGTGATGGAAACAGTTTTAGTCCCACAAAATTATTCAATTGCACTGGTGTTAGGACTTGGTACGGTCCATCTCCTCCACAGGTGTAAACTGGAGTCCCTCCAGTGAAGTCAAAGGAGCTGCGCTGATTTCTGTCCCTTTAGGATAGAAATCATGGTAACTCCCAAATCAGGATCAGGACCCTATTGTGGAGGGCACTGTGCAAACCTAGAGGGAGACACGGTCCCTGCCCTGAAGAGCTTCCAATCTAGTGTAATGGGAATTTGGCAAACAGATCATGGTCCATGTATGCAGCAGTTTTTACAGCATTAGTCCAACTCCGAGTAGCCCCTGTTCTGCCAGCTTTAACCAGACAATAAATGTGACTCCATGATCTTCTGAGGATCCTCAAACTGGACGTCAAATCTGCCTTATTAGCTTAATTAATTTTTCCTTGCAAGCGAAATCTAGCCAGGAGAGCAAGCAGCAGCAGGCCTAAAGAGGGCTAAACCTGAGTCAGTGACAGCAGTGTGAACCTGGGGGTGGGAATCCTTCGCCTGGGACGGAAGTGGCTAAAGCTGATTCAGCACAGGTTGGTAACCCAGAGACTCACGCAGAAATGACTACACTGGTTTTGGTTCACACCATTTTTTATTTCAGTGCAAGTGCTTGTGTAAATCAGCTCTGTGACAGCTGCTGAAATAACGGTATATTTCATCCTCTTAAGCCGCCACGGGAGATGATCCTAGCAGCAGCAGCAGCTACCCTGGCCATTATTATTTATATTACCATAGCCCCTAAGAGCCCCAGTCAGGGCCCAGGGGCCCGTTACGCTAGGCGCTGTACAAACACCGAACAAAGGGAGAGCCCCCTGCCCCAGAGAGTTTACAATCCGAGCATAAGCCAAGAGACAACCGCTGGGTACAGGCGAACGGGAGGGGTGGGAGGGCACGAGGAACCAATGAACCAACACTGAGCAGCAGCACACACAGTGAGCTCAGCATCCCAGCACCCTAGTCATGGTTTTTGTCGGCAAAGGAGAGCTTTGAGGTGGGCTTTGAAGGAGGCTAATGAGTCCGTCTATGGGGCGCAGCATGGGCCAAAGCACAAAGGTGCTTGTTTGACAAGTGACCAAGGCGGTGCTGAAGGCTGGCATGATGTCACAGCATTATCCCAGGGCTGTCCCTTAAAGAAGAGACACGTCCCCCCCGCCGTTCAGTCAGCGGTACTCAGCCTGGCGCCAGGAGAACGTACCCGGCCCGTTCTCGGGCGCAGGAGCTGAGCCTCAGCTATGAACGCAATTGTTCCGGCAGTGAGAGTTTTCCCCCAGGGGTGAAGTTGGCCCTCGGGCCCGTTGGGGATGGTGCAGGCATAAGCTGAAGAGTGTGTGTGTGTGGGGGGGGGGAGCTGCTTTCTCTTACTGCTTCCTTAGTTGTATTTCCTTACACGCCCCCTGCAGCAGCCCCCAGCGTGTGACCCACACGCACTTTGCACACGCCGAATGCCAGAGGGGTGCAGGGTACGCTTTGCCACTTACCGTCTCAGCTAAACCAGGGTGTAACTGTAGACCTGGGGTGGCGCCATTGACTGTAATGGAGTTACTCCAGATTTACACCAGCCTGAGCTGAGTCGTTCCCTGGGTGTCACGTACACCACTGTTCCGCTCCCATTGACTCGGGCATAGAGGCCTCCATGGGAGACGCTCCCCACCACCCCCGCTTGCTTGAAGCTGCCTTTGTTTATACCCCGCTATAACGCCACCCGCTATTACACGAATTCGGATAGAACGCGGTAAAGCAGTGCTCCGGGGGGGCTGCGCACTCCGGCAGATCAAAGCAAGTTCGCTATAACGCGGTTTCACCTATAACGCGGTGAGATTTTTTGGCTCCCGAGGACAGCGTTCTATCGGGGTAGAGGTGTATTTGGCCACAAACTAGAAACTGGTCACATTCCTCGCCAGAAGCCATTGATAAATAACAATCCTTTATCCATCACATGCACGTCAGGGCCGCTCAGCACTGAAATACCGTCTGGCCCTCTCTCCCGCAGGTGTACAGCTGATGCAGTGGACATCCCCTACACCCACCCCTGCAGCCGCCGCATCCCAACCATGGCGGAGGGGGGGGGGTGGTAGGGATTTAGCGGCTCTGGTCCATGCCGGGAGCAAGTTTGGGGCAGAGAATCAAGGAGCCAGGGAGCCCTTACTGAGCAGACCTCAGCTGCAGCAGAAAATTTGCCTCCATTTAACTTTAGAGCACTAAATACCAAATTCTGGCCTTGTAGAATTACTGTAGATGTGCTTTATTCTGATCATTTGGATTCAAGTACAAATGCTGACACCCAGTGGTCATGACGGTTTAGCTCCTATAAGAGCTCCCTTTACCCAGCCAACAACTCCATAGCAGTCTACAATAGACCCCTCGGTCTGCCTTTTTCATTCCCTCCCTCACCACCGGAGTGAAAAGCCTGTTCCTGACCGGAGCTGACTTGTTTCAATGTCATTTTTCTCATTGCTAGGGCTCTATACCTCAACCCACTGTAGAGTGCTTAGCTGGGGACGCAGGGTGACTCGGCCAGGACAAAGAAAGTCACGGAGGGCTGAAAAGGATCGAATGAAAGGTATGTTATCTTCTGTCAGTCTGTTGTTGCTTTTGGTGAGAAATCAGCGCTTGTCCATGGGGTTCTATGCAGTTAAGTCTGTTCAGATGCTTTTCATCCCTGCAGTCAGGTGCTGTTAGTGTAACTAACATTTGCCCCTTCTGCTTTGTTACTTACCAAATCAAATGCCCTTAGGCAATGACAGACACCCTTATTGATTTTTCATTCCCCTGCAGCAAGTGCAGAGTCTTGTTTTCAAGTATTCGACAAGGATTGATGCTCTCCAGGGACAATCATTTCTTGTGGGTTGTATTTTAATGGTGTTAAGACTTTATCAATCCAAGTAAGAAAAAAACCATAACCACAGTGAGAGGTTCAGACGGCTGAATGTCAACACGACCAACAAACATGCGCTGATGAAAAACAGAGAGCCCCAGCCTGTGCTTTTGCCAAGTGTTACTACACTGAAAACACAAGTGTCACAGAGCCCTGTGCGTAGGGGCTACCAGCTCTGCCCCTATCTTGGGCTGTGACTCAGCCCGCACCAGAGCCCTCCCTCTGACTCAGTTTCCCTACATGAAAACTGGGCCAAGTAATGCTGTATTTAGCGACTACCCAAAGGCGTTGGGCGGTTTACTAGCTAACAATTTTTTTATTGTTGATCGGTTTTACTGATACCGGGAAATATCAACACTTTCCAAGTGTGTGATGTTAGTGGCCATGCCAGTTCCAGAATTACTGTGCCACCCAGGCACTAGGCGACCCCCCCCCCCCAGAGGAATGGCTCTTTCAAATGAGGTTAACGCAGATTTTGGACTCCTGTAGGAAGGTGGCTGTTCCCGCTTCCCACCCGGGCAGCAGAGCAATTCATGGCCAGGCACACAGCGCTGTGCGGCTCCGGGGGTCCTGCTACGACGTGCTTGTCCTATTGGCAGCCCAGGGAGGGGTGCGTGCGCCCGCAGCAGCTGGCTTTGCCTGCAATGTGTCTGCCGAGGCGAGGCGGGCGGCCTGGGGATCCCGCTGGGGGGACCAGGCGGAAGCTGAAGGAGCCTGGCTGGGAGCAGGGGTGGGGGGAGGCCTATGGAAGATGAGGCCAAACCACTGTCCGGCTGGAGAGTGGAAGCGAATGGGTGACTGGGGCCAGAGAGAACACGGGCAGGAAGCCCAACCCCTACCCTGCCTCTTTCGCCAAGGCCCCGCCCCCTGCCCCACATCTCCCACTGCGCCCGTCGCTCGCTCCCTCAGCCCCCAGGGCTCGTCTGCCGCCTGCCGAGCTGGGCAGGGAGGAGCTGATATGTTCCCTGCCTGGCGGCCCAATCGGGGCACAGCGGAGGGGGGGGGTCCCTGGAGAAAGGGGCTGGGGAAAGCAAGCCAGGCGTGGGTCCCTGGCGCAAAGGGCCAGGTGGGGAAATCGAGGCACAGTGGGGCAGGGGGTGGTCAGACAGGTTCCCCCCCCCCCCCAATGGCGCTGGTCTCGTCTTTGCAGCCCGGTCCCCGGCAGGCTGGGGTGGGAGGAACTGCTAAGCAGAACCGCTCCTCCAGGCTCCAGCAGCAGCTGAACCTCTCCCCCAGTTGGCAGAGGTAACACCGCCAGGGTCCTGTTCCCGTCAAACACCTGGCCACCCTAGTTCATGCCCAGAGCTCTGCCCTGCCGGCTCATCCCCGCTCTGACCCACACACCCGCCCAGCTGTTTTCTCCGGCGCTGCATATTCCTGTCGCCTCCCTGTTCAAGACCATGCGCCTCCCTACCTGCCCGGGGGGCTCCTCACTGTATGTTCCAGTCTATGCATCCGATGAAGTGGGCTGTAGCCCACGAAAGCTTATGCTCAAATAAATGTGTTAGTCTCTAAGGTGCCACAAGGACTCCTGTTCTTTTTGTGGATACAGACTAACCCGGCTGCTGCTCTGAAACCTGGCATCACTGATAAGTAACTCGCCTGCCAGGTACTACTGGGGCCGTGCCCTTGAGCCAGGTTTGGGGTATATATATATGGAGATATACCTATCTCATAGAACTGGAAGGGACCCTGAAAGGTCATCATGTCCAGCCCCCTGCCCTCACTAGCAGGACCAATTTTGCCCCAGATCCCTAAGTGGCCCCCTCAAGGATTGAACTCACAACCCTGGGTTTAGCAGGCCAATGCTCAAACCACTGAGCTATCCCTCCCCTACCCAAAGGGCTGAGTGTCATCAGAAATCCAGGTCATGAGCCGGTTCTTTGTCCGGGCAGCCGTGTGTGACCGAGTGTGCCCTTCGTCCTGTACTGCAATGCCACAGCCGCTGGGTGCACCCACACGCCGCCTGGTTAATGACAGCCCCATGCTGCCCCTCGCAACCACACCCAACCCCCACCCTGGCCTGCCAGGAGCCTAGAGCGACCCCTCCTGGCTCACGCGGGCTCAACACGATGTGGACCAGGCTCCCGGAGGCTGCCTGGCTGGGGGACGAGGCGAAGGCGCACGATGGCTGCATTCAGCGCCGCTACCCCAGCGGTCTCACCCGGGGGCACCTGGGCTGCGAGAAGTACAGTATGTCTGGGGCCACACTGGTGTCTCCAGCCAGTGCCGGGCTGCTGCCTCACAGGGTCACCGGTGCGGGGCAGGTCGGCTGCGAACTCAATCCCTGCGCCCATCAATAGGGCGAGTTCTGTTGCCTGCGAGGAGGCTGGGGGGGGGGGGGCATTTCACCCCAGGATTAGACACTGGCGTGCGGAGCGGCCTCAGGGGCGGTGGATGGCAGATTGGGCGTGTAGCAGCAGTAGCACTGTTATCACAGAGGTTGGCAGCACTTGGAGGCGACACCCCCCCCTCCCACAATGCTCACAGCCCCTAGGGCAGGAGGGAGCATTGAGATCATCTCTGCTGACCGCCTGCACATCGCAGAACACAGCCCCCGGCCCCCGCACCATCCTGTAACAGCAGCAAACTCGCGGCCAGCGCCAGCCCAGCCCGGCGGGGTACAGCGCCCGGCTCGGAGGAGAGAAAGTGGCGCCTGCCCCAGGCAGGGCAGAGGGAGCTTTCTGCCTCCCCCCATGGTGCGCTCATAGAATGAATTATATTGTAAAAATAGAATGGATTAAAGAAATGCTGTATGTTCCTTTAAGCAGGAATGAGGAATGTTGAAATAGAGTTGTCAGGAAGAGAAACATTAAGCTATAGAACAATGAGTCGCACCTAAGCTAATGGTGGGACATTAACAGAAGATTGCTAAGAGTTAATAAGGAAATAAGATGTGTGTGTCTGGCCCCAGGAAAACTTATCAGCTTTGCTTCCTTTGTTTTCTTGTTAAGTTCACCCCCCTTTTATCTGTATAAATAAGACAGTCTGAGTCTTACATGGTGCTCACATTATCTGGTTGTATTAGCAGAGCGCTGCGCTAATAAAACAGAGTGGTCTTTAACTAAAAATTGTGAGTCCTGATTCTAACGTTGACAACACCCTGCCTTTTGTTACTGGTTGATTTCCTGTCTGGGCCTGACCTTGCAAGGATGGCTCTTGCAGCGCGTGAGCAGCCCAGCGTCTCTCGCAGGGAAGGGCAGCTCTGCCGGCTGGCGATGAGCGCCGGCTTCCTTCCTTCACAGGGTCTAAGACTCTGAAAACCGGCACTTTGTGCTGCTGCCATCTTTGTGCACCAGACTTATTCCTGCAGCCTGACTGATGCTCAGTTGTAAGGCGCTGTCGGTCTGTTGTAACCCAGAGGGAAATGGCTCTCTGTGTTTGTCAGAGCTGCTGTTATAAAGACAAGTAAGGCCCAGACTGAATTCAAGTCCAGTTTATTCAAAAAAAAGTCATGGACGTTACAGCCAAACTTTTCAAGCTTGGCTGTCTGTTCCAGTGAGCCTCCAGCCATATCTGGTGACCTGATTGTTAGCATTGCAGGGCATCCTTGGATTTTGGAGGTGGCCTGATGAGACTTGCTCCCTGCCCTTTCTCTGGCAAAAAATTATCAGGCCCCGGGGTCATGGTGAGAGTGTGAAGGATAAAAGCAAAATATGTTTATAGCTTTTGGTCCCCCGTCATGGAGCAGGAACAAAGTGTCACACCAAGCCAGCTGGCTGGCGGGCCTGCCCTGAACCCGCAGCATTTTTCTAGAATAGCATCACTGACGAGGACAGAGCCCATCTGGAGCGCCTTGGGCAGGCCCCTTGCAAGGCAGGAGTCAGCACTACCCGCTCTGCCTCAGCGCTTCCCAGCAATGGTGCTTTCAATTGGTCCCAGCTGCACATGGGGGTGGGGTTTCTCTCTCTCTCTCTCTCTCTCTCAGGAGATTTTTCCTATGCTCAGTTTTTCTCCCTGTACCCCTCTGGATAAGGCCTACCTGGCTGAGGGCTTTACCCCCTCCAAATACTAGGGCTAGTGGCCCAGATCCTCCCCTGCTGCAGATCAAATCAGAGCCAATGCCACAGTGCAGATTTACACCAGCAGAGACGCCCTTGGTTCTTTTGAGTTTTTCTTTTCACTCAGGCCTTTCAATTCTTCAGTAATTGTTGGTGCATGTCTCTGAATTTGGATACTGCAGAACTACACCAGAACAGGACTTTCCCCCCTCTTTCGGTTTGTTATAGTTTGTGAGGTGCTTCGGGTAGAAGTGCACATCTGAAAATAATACATTTTAATCACCAGGGTAAAGAGACAACTTGTGCATTTGGAATAAATTCTTACTTTGATTCTGGTCTTTTTTTCCCCTACTGGAATAACAATAAAGTTTGGAGGTGTTTGGCCACTAATTTTTGTGGCAAGAAAGTTTATTAATTTAGGAAATAAGCCGGCACAGGAGTAAGAAAGCACTAATACAAGTATCAAAAATAAATATGGTCCAAGGTAAATGAACAGACCCTGGTACAACATTGACATTAAGCAACCTGACAGATACAGTGGACTTGAAATGAGCCTCAAATTCCTGCTGTGTTACTTGAACCACTGGGCCAAGCAGCCAACACACCTCACCCCTGTCCCCCAGTGATAAAACAAACAAACTTTGCAGTAACACTTGCCTGAGTGAGGTAACCGAGGTGGCAGCAACGTTTAATTAGTGTCATTTCTTTTGCGACTGTCACAGAAGTCAAGCTGTGCTTTCAGTTAATTTCTTCTTCCCTCTCCAACCTTCTACAGGTGTTGGGACGTCACATCAACATTCGTGTGACCATGGTAATTCCCAGCCTTTTTTTTCTGCCCATTATAAACATTACCAAATGCTTCGAGTACATTTTTCCTCCCCAAGACTTAAATAATCCCATATGTGTCTTACTCACTAGGTCTCGGAAGAATCTGCGTGTCCTGCACTAAGTTACGGGATGTCTCAGTGTGAATATGTTTATTACTATCCAAAACGTGCAGGCCAGACACTGAAGAGGCTGGGTGACTACGGGAGAATATGTTGCCACACTCAAGTACCACAGCTGTATTACCCACAGGACGGAGTGCTGACATAATAGCGGCTGTGTGAACTATTTTGGGTTAACCAAACCAGCCACTATAGCGGCTCGTAATGGCTTATTGCCAACTGAAATGACAGTGTGTGGGGGGTGATGAGGAGCCCACACCACACCTGCACCAAAGCCCAGGCAGGTAATCTGATACCAGCCACTTATGCTGGGTCGCTACAAGAAATTGGCCCCTGCATCTCCCCAGCCTACATACAGCAGCAACTTACCTGCTGATAGTGCAAACCACAATAATCTGTCCCCCAACATACTGGTCATTGACCTCCTTTCGGCCGCGCAGAGCACCATGCAGCTTGCCAACAGCCTCGCACTGGCCTTCGTGCAATACATGTTAATTTGGGTAGTCCCTGGCCCGGCTGACCTGCTTCTCAGACAGCAGCAACTTTGCACATCTGCAGCAGGCAGACGCTCTACTTCAGCCTCTCTTTCATGCCTGCTATTTTATTTACAGAGCTCGCCACTTATGGGAGGCTTTCAACTTTCCTAATTGTGGACACTAATGAGGCACTGAGTCCGGGGAGGGGGGGGGGGGGGGGGGGGGGNAAGAGGTGGTATATCAGCTAATCGCTGCATCATCTGGGGTAAGATCCTTCAGGATGCTCCTGAAACAAGGGTGGGGAAGTTGGCCTGGTTCAACCTTTGTTTGTTGTGGCAGTTGGTCATTTGTCTCAAAATGTCTTATTGAAAATTAAACATTTCCCATTTGCATGTGCAATCCTGCACCTAATTTACATTTTTTTTGCATTTACATTTAATTGCATTGCATATGCAAGTCATTGGTTATGCACCCAGCGGGACCCTTTGCCTGCACACACACCTGACTGACATGCAGTAACTGTGTACGGATGCACACATCCATCAGGCAGTTTGACGCACATTTTTAGTATGCCCCAGTGCATGTGTGCTGTTTGAAAATCAGAGTAAAGAAAGAATGAGCCAGTGTGCTTTTAAACAAACATTCCCAACAACATTCATGTGAACTGCTCCCTCTGCCAGTGTATTTTAGAAACATCCATGAGCCAAACACTTCTGCATGAAGGGACATGGTGGACTGGTACTGCGAGTCTCAGCTCAGGGCCAGCGTTTAGTTATTTCTGATTCCATCCTGTGCCTTGGGCCAGTGTTCACCTTTTCTGTGCTATATTGTCAAGTCCAGGACTGCTCCCTTCTCTGTTAGTAAGCGAGGCCAATCACGGCGTTACAAAGGCCCAGTCACGGAATTACAAAGCAAGCATGCACCATACTCAAAACATCTTTTGTCCCCCAGCTGCACATCCGTCTCTGAGCCCCACCCACCCACAGTTCCCATGCTACGGGTGAGGGTGCAGGTTCAGCCCTTTGCCCATAGGACGTGACGATTTTCTGATCCAATGAAGGCAGCTGTTGGACTCAGGTTTGTGATGATTTGAAATTCACCTTTCCAAGCATCAGCTTGTCACTGAGAGTTCCCTCCTTCTTCTGAACCCTCCTCCCAGGACACATGTTCACTGAGAGAGTTGTGGAAAGTGAGAATACGCCCAAAGCAAGCTCCAGGAGTATCGGTGCAATGCGATTTGTCCATGATCAGCACTGGGCTGTTTTTACTCCACCGGCTTCGTTTAAAGCTGGTCATATGTTTCATCTGCTGGGCATTCCTTTGCATAAGAGTCTTTCAGATCTAGGAACCTCTGGGTGCTTTGTAAAGCTGTGTTTTCCGTGTCCAAGTCCTGCAGGACATCCCCTTCCAGCACTTGACAGCGTATCCTTAGGATTTGTTCCTCCCATGATCCATCTGCCATGCACTGTATTTGTAAGCACAGCCATTCCCTGCAAAACACTGTTTCAAGGTCTCCTCTTTCAAAAATAATGGTGGCATGGTAGATGACATGATTAAATAAATGCAGTTAAATAATGTTCAGTGTTTAAAAACTAACAGTGACCTGAAAGAAGGTAGCAAGGGAGCCAGCAGGGAAATATGCCGTATGGTGCTCAGCTGAATATGGACGATAGCATCTAGCAACCTTTCCTAGGCTGGTGGGTATAATCTTGATCTTCCACTGAGTTTCCATCACGTTAACAGTGTTTCCACTCATTCTTATCAACACACACAGCAGACCTGTCGATGTTATTCATCACAGTCTCCACGGCCTCCTTTTTCACCCCATTATTTTATCATAAAAAATTATTCCAGCATCAGTCAAAAAACGTCTCTGACCTTCGTGTTGTTGGACTATAGAAGCATACTAAGTGGTGGTGGGGAAGTAGAAAAGACTCGTAAGAAGTTCAGGTTTCATGTCTGTTCTTGGGATGACATGCTAAGGGCAATCCATTGGACACAAGCTGCACAACAAGCCCATTTGTAGCGTGAGCATCCCACTGGAGCATGTAATTTGCCAAGAATGCCAGGAACCTGAAGTTGACATGGGTCTTTATTATGGACATCAATAACATGTGCATAATGCAGCAGTAAGTTCCACTGACATCTCCCAGGGCATCTCTGGAAATCATTTTGTTCAGGAATTATTCCAAATATAGAGGTGTAGGTGATATATTTTTCTCTCCATTTGTTCTTAAAAATATAAAAGGCAAATACAAAACAGAAATATCAACATGTAGGTATGTATAAAATCCAGGACATCCAAATAATTGATCTATTTAATAGGCTTCAATTCATCTATTGTTAGAGTGGCAATATTTCTAAAGCTAACTCTTCCTCTGCATTGACACCTGCATGAGTAAAAACAACAACAGACTATCCACGTGCTTTGAGATTATGTGGTCATAGAGAAAGGGTGATTCTAAACATAGGTTTCATGGGTAATTTGCCTGATACAGATCCTAAGGGATAATTAAATGTTCTTTGGGTCAGAAGTAACTAGGATGTGGGTAATTAATTTACCAGACCTGCTTCCCTCTGTGCAATCATTAATATGGGAAAATGTCTACCCAACAATGCATGTTAAGAGATATTGGCATAAAAAGAGTGGGGCAGCACCTCCGCGTGAACTGACATCGTTCCAGTACAGCTCGGACAGATTTACCCTGGGGTTGAAGATCTGCCCCCATGGCTTTGGGCACAGATTCTGGCATTAGTTACACTGGTGTAAGTTGGGAGTAATTCCATTGGAACAAATGGAAACAGTTGAGAAGGACACTGGAGTAACAGAAGAATCTGATCAGAAGTGTAACTTACATCACCTGAATTTGACCTAGACAATTAGGAGGAAGATGTACCCGCTCAAGCCCTGGGCTTTTCTAATACATTTTATATCATGAAGCCGACACAAAAAACTGTCACTCTTATTTGGACATGTGTGTGATAAGGAGAGCTATACGTTTATCCACAATAGCGGTGTTGGTTAACAGTAACTGTTACTATTGTATTAAACTTAATATTCATTGCTAGCATGTGAAACAAATATTGTTTAGTGCCTTCTGCTCTCAGGTCACTGTCAATGGCGATAGAATCTGGCATTATATCAGTTGTACTTTACTTCATTTCATTTCTAACTGCACAATCGGAAAAAGCTAGACAGAAGTATGTAGCTTACAAGTTCCCTTAGCTCTTACCTTTTCTTGCGCTGTGCAGCTAATATAAATATTATGATGACAGTCAAAAAACTTAAGACGACTGCAATGAGGATGAACAGCTGCTTTTCATCTTTTCTGGACACTGTGAAGACAAACCACAAAGCATTAAAGGAATTTCTCCATTCAGTAGTAATTACATTACACTGCAAAAAGACTGGAGCCAAGTACAAAAGCCCATTTTCCCATCTTATGGGCTCGTGTATCATTAGATTTAACATGCTGCACACGTCCATTAATCCTTGCAAATATTTTAGGTTTAGACACATTATGCCCAGCTGTGGACTGTATTTTGTCCACCATTGCTGCTCTTTGCTGAACTGAGATTTTTATCACCCACTCACTTCAAGAGGGAAACATCTTTCACAAACCTTGAGGCAGCGGGTCAGGTCTGATCTCACTCATGCTGGTGAGAGTCTGGGGTGTTATTTTAGATTTACAGCGGTGTAGTGGAATTGAGGTGAGAATGTGTGTTTTAACATTTTCACAATTCTTGTTTTAGCTTTTCCAATTGCCAAGGAAAGGAAGCGCCTCCCGCAAAACGTTTCCAATCTGAATAGCCCAGGCAGACCGAGAGGAGACAGAAATTACTGGCATCCCCATTTCACAGATGAGGACGTGAGGCCTAGAGGGGTTACGTGACCCACCCAAGAATACACAGGAAGCCTGCGGCACAGCCAAGGCCTGAATCGGGGGCTCTGGCGGGTGCCCTGCCCATAAGAATAACCCTCTCCAATCAGGGCACTTTGCAGCTTTTTATCATTAGGACTCAAAACAACTAACCTAATGAATTTGATTTTAAATTCAGTCCAGAAAGGCCCACTGTCACCATGACACTCGTAGCCAGGTCACAGAAACAATACGATTGGTCACCTGCATCCTATGATAACCCAGTGCGGCTTGAATGTATTCATGTGTCACTCCGCCCACCCCCCAAAAAACCATCATGCCTTCCTCCTCATCTCACAATCCTTCGTGGTTGCAAAGGCTGCTGGGATTTAGTTCATGGGAAGACCCAGTGGGGGTGGTTTGGGTGAGGGCTGCTGGTCTCCTTCTCCCGCGCCCAGCACTCTGCTCCCAGCGGCTGTGAAGTCTCGCAGCTCAGCTCCCTCAGCCCCCACAGCTGAGAGCCGGGGCTGGATCTGAGGCAGGAAGTGAGGAGGCAGCAGCAGAAGGCTGGGCAGGTTCCTAGCAACAATAAGATTTTGCTGACTTCTTCCCCTCTCCCTGTGGGCACAACTCAGGGTGGTCCCCGTTACGACCTCCACCCCCGAGGGCCACCCCATATGGTCTGGGAAAACACCAGCCTGCTGAGTTCTCACCACAGCCTGCTAGCAGCCAGTGTGCAGATGGAGGCAGTCCGAGTCCATGGGATGAGACACACATTCCAGGGAATGGGGTGTAATCCTGGGCCCCCCGCGACATGAGCTTGGAGCCGGATATTCCCTCCAGGCGAGTCTGGACAAAGACGCATCACCCTGCTGTACTTGCTGTTGGAGCGTTCCACTATCCCTGCATTCATTCAGACTGCTGCTGTCACGGCTAATTAAACCAAGAGCCCACACATGCTGCTTCCCAAAAGTGGTGTGTCACCGCACTTGTAAGTGGGTTTACTCGCTCATCTCATGACTGGTGCTGCCCTGGGGTGACCAGATCCAGAAATGCCCTGGCTGTGACCCAGCCTGGGAAGTGATTTGCTGTTGGGATGCCTTTACACGCCTGCTTCATAGCAAGGGGGGCTGTATCCACGTGCTGCCCCTTTGCTTCTCAGAGAAGGGCTCATCCTCCTAGAGCCCTCTCCTCCCCAAATCCCCAGCCCCATGTCAGCAACCAGAAATCCCCTCTGGCAGCTAAACCCTTGCCTTCCACACCAAGGTCAAGTGCTGGGCAGTGCAGATGGGTCTCCCTGGTGAGCGGGGAAGGAATCCTGCCCCCAGGATGTGGTTCTCCACAGTCCACGGCTTCCTGAGGCTGCATGGTCCTGTACTCAGAACAAACAATGGCCAACGGACCCACGGACAGCCCAGCACCTCCTCTGGCCCTAGTCCCCAAATCCTGCCCCACGGAGACTTGGAAAGCGTTCGCATGGGAGTGGGCTGCATGGCATACTGGGGATACTCCCTGTAGTCAGGTCTGCAAAATTAGCCCCTGCCCAGCAAAACTGCTTCAGTTCTGCGGCCAGCAGAGCACTGCGTGGCCACCAAGCAGCAGCTTCCTGCCTGTAAAACGGAGGGGCGGGGGGGTGTTTGCTGAAGGTTAAATAGCCCATGTCTGCAATGTGCTTTGAAGCTGCAAAACCATCCCTGGGCCAGATCCCCAGTTCTCAGTCCCAAGACAGACCGATAAAGGGGGCCCGAACCACACTAGTTTCTTTTACTGTCTCCTACCGTAGAAACACTCCCGCGTCCATTCACTCCAAAAGCCCTTGTCGGCGCAGAACATGTTCGTTTTCCCTCGCACACGGACGCATGAGACGCGGCTGCGATTGGCCTGGGAGAAGGTGAAGGCGGTTTCCACTTGGGTTGAGACAGCCTGAGAAAGAAGCGAACATGCAGAATAAAGAAGGTTGATTGATTACGTGCTACAGGATTTAGACCAGGTCTCTACACTAGAAACTGACATCAGTATATCTGTGTCTCTCCACACCCCTGAGCTACGCAGTTACACTGACGTAACCCCCAGTCTAGACAGTGCCAAGGGGAGAGCGTCTTCTGTCAATATAGCGACTGCTCCTGCGGAGGCTGGTTAACCCCCCCAGGAGGCTGGCTTTGTTTATTTTAAATGCATTTAGTGATGGCTTTCTACAGACCTGGCATGAGTAAAACGAACAAACTAACCAACAGTCGAAACCAATTGTACTTGCTTGTGAGCTACAGCCACCGTTTATTCTTGCTAATTTGTGGAGCCCTTCGGAAAGTTACCTAACTGGTGGATTATAATTTGCCAGTAAACACAGCATTACAGGGATTCATTCTAGCAATTTTGGAGCCCACATTGTAACTGAACAGGCACGAGAAAGGCACTGCACATCAGCGTTAGAGTGTGTTCGTCACCACTCCTTTGAAGAAATTAAAATTACACTTGCATTGGGCCAAATCCTAAATCCTGGCTCAGGCGAAACTCCCGTGGATTCCACGGAAAGCTTTGCCGAGTGCAGGCTGCAGGATTGACACAATTAATATTTTGGATGCTTGAATTGGAAAGTTGTTCAAGTATCTCCTGGGGCCTCAGGAGAAGCCAGGGCCACTTTTTGCCAGGGGCAGTGCACAGCACCGTGCCCTGAAGAGACTCCAGTCTATGCAGACTGGCCAGAGGAGCTGGGAGAAAGGAAGTACTGTTATCCCCATTTTACAAATGGAAAACTGAGCCCCAGAGAGATGAAGCGACTTGCTTGCGGTAACACATGGAGTCTGGGTAAACACTAGATTCGAACCCAGATCTCCTAAATCCTAATTAGGGGCCATAGCTATAAAACCAGATGTTCACCCAGAAAGAAATGAACATCTGATGGTACAGTCGCCCCTAGAAGTGATTATATGCTCCTCCCCAAAACACACGTCTGTTCCCTTTTTAAAGCCTTCGTTCTCTTCTCTCCAAGAGCTGGCAATAAGAAGCAGGGTCTGGCATAACAATCTCTGCCCTCTGCTTCCCATTCAGGCACCAAGCAGGGAGGTCGCTTGCAATAGCATCCCCGCCACCCATTCAAGCACGGCGAAGAGCGTGGTGCAGGCAGCTCTGCGCCCTTCACCCGTGGAAGCCGGGGGAGCCAGGCATGACAGCCTGCTCCCCCTGCCTCCCACCCGTTCGAGTCCTGGTGTCGGGGCTAGTCAGCTGAGGTGAAGCCAGAGTCCTGGGGCACTGAGCTCAGCTGGGGGAAGGAATGACATGTTTTTACATCCATGCGCCGGCACGATGGAGAACCTGCCAGTCACGTCTCTCTGCCCCTCGCAGCTCTTACAATCCAATCCAGAAGGCACAAGATTGGACCTTTTTATAGGTCACCTTATATTCCATCTGTCGAGGTCAGATCCTGCCCTCTGTTGCACCACTGTATGTCTGGAGCAGGCTCTAGGCCAGTCTCTCTCTTCAGCTGGTCAAACTTTGCCCCAATGCACCCATAAAACCTCACTCCTCACCGGCTTTTACAAACTGGTGGCAGCTAATGAGCCTTCCCACCATTCAGTTCAGGGCTGTTCCTTGCCTGCTTCAGCTTCCGGCCCGCCCATCCCAGGATGGAACAGGCTTCACGATGAGCAACCTTCTTGCTCATCTTAAACTAGAGCCCTGTGTAAGAAAGCTGGTTATCAACAACTGTGTGCGTCGCATACCGCCCAGGGAGCATCAGCCTCGCCATCGTGTTCTGTCAGCTGCACCTCGTAATCCAGGCAATGCGGGGGTGTACCCCCAGCAGGAGGGCTCCACTCCACATGAACTTCCTCATAGGCAGAAATGGAAACCGACAGCTTCTCAGGCGGAGAAGGTTTGACTGAAAAGGAGAGAGACATGATCAGACCTTCCACTGGGGAATCATTGTTCCTTTCAGTATTGGTTGAACTTCAGCGGCTTCTCCTGAGATGGTACCCAGTGTCCACTGTCGTCCTGACAACCAGCTGCATGGATGTGGGCTGCGTTGAAGACAGATGTGGGCCATTATACTTAATTCCGAATGTCAGTGGGAATTAGATTCTTCCTCTGAAACATGGGGTTTGGTACTTAAAGCTCTTTAATGCATGGCAAGTATTTTGAGATGTTATTGTAGGCGAAATGGCATTGGTCAGCATCACAGTTTGGGGCAACTGGACCTGTATTTCCCTCCATGGTCCAGCCAGGGCACCCATATTTAGGCTTCTGGCTCTCCAGCCAACACCTCTCTTGGGTGGAGACATGTCTCTCTCCCTCCTGACCAGGGTATTTTCAGGCTGCCGAGCTCCCTGCCTACACTGTGAATTCCCCAGCAACATCAGGACTGCTTTACTTTCCTCCTCAGAGACAAGAAACTGTAAGTGTCATGGTTAAATCACCACACAGCTCTTTCTAAGCAAGCACATATTCCTAAGGTAAAAGCATTACAGGAAAAACAATAAACGAACCTACAGGCATGATAATGAGCTTACCAGACGACACCCCAACACCAACAAGGGTTCTAAGCAGTCCTTCAACCCCCTCCCCGTGAGCTTTTCCTGCCGTTCCCAGGTCAGAACCCCTTTGGCTCAGAAGAAGAACGAGTCATTCCAGCTCTTCCCAGCAAAGCTTGGAACCTGTCCATTTGCTGGATCAGAACGAAGGCCCGGAGTCAGGTTATTTAACCTAAGTCCTTTCTTTGTCTGTTGGTCACTGGAGAATCCAGTCTGAACCAGTCCATGGGAGCCTCTCTCCAGGTGGTGGTACCGCTTGGACGATATTGCAACCCAAGTGAATTTGCCTAACCACCCTCCACTGTTCTTAATCCCGGGCAGGGTATGGTCCCTCCCCATGGAATTCTGCACAATGCCTGGCCCACAATGACACAGTCATTTCATTCAGTATGGTTTGTCCAGGATATTGCCGCCATTAGCACATCATCTGTCACTGGGCAAACGCTTGTGGCAAATCTCCATCTTGCCACTAACTGCACCAGGGTTTGCGTTAGCTTGCTGTTGTGAACCTGGTTGCAGAGACGTCCACACAACAAGGGAACATCCACCCTCTGCCAGAGGCTTTGCCTTCTCTTGTGTACATTTGGGGTCTGAGCAGGAGAAGTCACAGCATTTCCTGCCTCCTGGGGGGAAGCGACAGCGTGGTCCCGTGTTCTTCTACTATAGGAATTGTTAATAATTGCCCCCTTCTTATCATGGACCCATACTGTGCCAGAGAGATTTCTAAGCAGAATTTCACATTAAAATCAATGGCTGTGCATTTGTGAGAGTATTCGGCTTAAAAACCTATGGCATAATACAGTCCATAATACCTCAGTAGAGCTTTGGCTTCAATGGTAAATGTCCAGGACTTAAGATATCCTTTTGTCAAACCAGCTTTGTCGCATGAAGTTACACATTGCAGAACGGCAGCAAGCTTATCTGTGCCCTCTAAAAATAAAGCAATCGCAGAAATTAGAGGTGGAAGAGAGCCCTGGTAAGTAGAGCTGGTCACAAGATGGAAAAGTTGGATAGAAAGAAAGAGCTTTCACCGTTCATTTTCTATTTTAAAAAGGCTGTTTTTCATCAGGAAAAGACTTTCAAATGAAAAATGTTGGCCAGCCTTACTCTGGAGTCATTACGGCTGTGCCCAAGCCCAGCAGCATATCAGAAGTGTTTTTAATACTGAAGAGATAAATCAATCCCAGTCACATGCAAACTTCCTAGGTAGAAACGTTCTAAATTGCCTTCAAATATAATGATTGCTAAAAGGAGCTAAATTCATAGGTGATGTGTAAACTGGTAGACAAAACCCGTTACAGCCTTCTACTCTATTACACAACCTATATCTTGATGTGTCTCCCCCACCACTCAAATCCTGACTATCTCACCCGCTTTAATGACTTCATCCTCATGACACCCCGGGAGGCAGAGAGAGCTCATTCTCCCCATATTACGGACGGGCAAACAGGGCTACAGAGCTAGTGAGTAGAGCGCAGAGAGAGGAACTGATTTTTCAGTTCGCTGTCTGTTAAATAAACCAAATTCAGTTCAACTTGAAACAAATATTTTCAGCAAACCAAAGAGTAAAATTTGTTTTGGGTCAAAATGTTTCTTTTCATTCTCAAGCCTTTTTAAACATTTTTAATTTTTTAAGAAATGTAAGAAAATTTCAAAACAAAAAGTCATTTCAAATTGAAAAATCAAAATGTTTCATTTTGAAAGGTGTTGGAAAAAAAGGTTTAGATGTTTTCAGATTGTTTTCAGACTTTTCCCACCCCTCCAAACAAAAGTAATTTGGCGAATTCAGCACAAGTTTGCAAAATGTTTCTGTCAACCTGAATCTGCATTTTTGGCACAAAAATGTTTCGGGCAAAAACTTCTGTCTAGTTCTAATATTAAGTGACTTGCCTAAAGTCATACAGGAAGCATGTCGCAGCCTTCCTCCCTTGGACCAACCTATTTATGTGAGAGTAAGGAAACTTAGCCTGCTGCGATTTCCATCCTCCGAGGCCCTACCGAGGGGCAGTGGAGCACATTTGTACTCTGTTCTATTAGCTGTCCAAGCCACACTCCTGTTTTTGGTCCCCTGGGGTGCAGCTCCCTCTAAACTCACTTATGGTTTTAGCCAAAAAGTCTAACAGTCATACTGCGTCCAGTTGTGTATCTCTTGGTTTTAATAACAAGCTGAAAGGTCCCTGCACTTTTCTGAATGATCACAAGTTGTATTAAGACACAGAGAAGCTGTTTCTCTTCCAATGGCAATTCTTATGAAATCACCCACAGCCGGTAATATGCCACATCGGGTACTTGCTGCACAATACAGAACGGAGTCTTTGCTCCCATCAGTGCTGACTTCTCTCAGTGCTGCCCCATCATTCTCAGAGTGACGATCGTCTGAAGGGCCAGCCAGTGACACAGTCGCTGGGTGAAAGAGGGGAAAACACCTGTCCTGTGAGCAGGAACCAACCTCCCCACTTTCTCCTAGCATCTGCAACAGTCTGTTTCCTTCCACGGTTATTTACAAAATTCTCCCTTAATATGGCCATTAGGATGGCACTAGGAAACACCTTTGCAGACCAGTTATCACATTTAGGGCCAAATCCAGAGGTCTGGGGGAGAGGATAAGTTCAGGTGACTTACACCTACTTCCAGCGTCCTCAATGCGACTGTTAAACCAGTTTAGACATCCTCAGTTGCCACTGTTCACTGAGACATTGAATTTGGCTCTTAGACTGGACTAGAACCAATCGGCTTCTTGTAAGTGAGCCTGTAGTTGATTTTTTAAAAATGTGCCCAGCACTTTCCCCACACTGTAAGCGCCTTTAATGCACACAATAGTTACTGCAAAGTTTGAAGACTTCAGTTCAACACCTATCCGAGAGGGAGCCGTGTTAGTCTGGGTCTGTAAAAAGCGACAGAGAGTCCTGTGGTACCTTATAGACTAACAGACGTATTGGAGCATAAGCTTATGCTCCAATACGTCTGTTAATCTATAAGGTGCCACAGGACTCTTTGTTGCTTTTTACAGTTCAACACCTAAATTACCCAGTCATTAGGGCTGACAAGCCAAGACCGTAAAACTACCCCACCAGCCCATAAGGGCCAGATCCTCAGCTGGTGTAGAGCAGCGAAGCTTCATTGCTTTTTGTTCCATAGATGTGAACGTTTTCTAGGGTTGCCAACTTTCTGACCGAACAAAACTGAACACCCTTGCCCCACCCCTTCCCTGAGGTCTCACCCACTCCATCCCCCCTCCTCCCTCTGTCGCTCTCTCTCCTCCACCCTCACTCACTTGCTCATTTTCACCGGGCTGGGGAGGGTCCCTTTTCGACTGGGTGTTCGGTTGAAAACTGGACATCTGGCAACCCTCTGGCCTCCTGTAAAGCCCAGGGCAGGGAACCCTCCCCCTGTGAATCCTGGGATAGCTCAGTGGTTTGAGCATTGGCCTGCTAAACCCAGGGTTGTGAGTTCAATCCTTGAGGGGGCCACTTAGGGATCTGGGGCAAAAAATTGGTCCTGCTAGTGAAGGCAGGGGGCTGGACTTGATGACCCTTCGGGGTCCCTTCCAGCTCTATGAGATAGGTATATATTTAAATTTACTTCAATAATTTGAGGTTGAACTGGAGAAGATCTTTTACCGAGACAGCCAGGCTTGATTTAAAGATGGCCAGTGATGGAGACTGTACCACATCCTTTGGTAAGCAGTTCCGATAGTTAATTACCATCATACTTACAAACCACTGAAACCTGGCCCCAAGACAGCTACTGAACCTTCCCAGGATCTACTACACCATTTAAGAACCCGCATCTTTCCCCCCAAAGCCTGCAAAAATAGATGGGGCCATTGTCATTACCTAGGTTCTGAAGATGGAATGTGAAGTAGGAGGGTCTCAGCTGTGTGGACTCTGAAGAACCATTAACACAGACGTTGAAATCAATATATTCTGCCTGCCTCAGGTTTTGCAAATTGCATCCAGTATTTCTTCCATGAGTCTGAATATAGTCACTGCATTGCACTGCATGATCCAGCCCTTCATACCTAGACATAAGGTAGGAAAATTCTGTTACACGCCATATTTAAATCTGGAATTTTTAAAATATTTGCACTGCGTTTTATTCTTCAGAAAGGTCTGACAGGTCATTGACTAAAATAGTATTCATGATCCAATGATTCAGTGAAATAAATATGCGAGATCAATCAAGATCTACACAAGAATGGCCTCTTTAATCATGAGTCAGAGTGAATAAATATTAATATCACTACTTTATGATCATATAAAAACACCCATAGTATTAAACATGAATCCTTTTTGTTCCCGGGCTGGCTATGGTGAAAAAGCATTTGGAACTGAAAAAGAAGTTGTGTTTCATTTCCTGTTTTAAAAGGTTGAGGGTTAAAAAAAATTGCAACTAATTAATGAGTAGGGCAAGGAGGCAGAAGAAAAGTCTTGTATTTTGATCTGCTCTTCTCTAAAGTTTCAGGCTAAACCAAATTAAAAATATGTTTACAAAGAAGGCCATGACTCAGTCAAAGTCTGGTGAGTAACACTGCAGCATTGGAAAGGGGCACACCCAGGTTATTGGGGAAGCCATCAGAGGGTCACTCGTGTTGACTGATGAGGTGCCATATGGCTGAGCGTTAGAACGTGGAGACTGCAGCTTTTACCATTTGGAGCTGAACATACAGAATGTTCCCTTTTGCGATGAGGTCACGCGGTGCAGGAAGATTGCAAAGTAACACGTCCCCTGACACAAGGCAGCGAAGTGCGTCAGTCTGCTGGAAATCCTGGAAGGTCTGGTCACTAAATGGACTCTAAGCCAAAGAGGTGCGTGCCCTTTCTTTCCAGCTACTGCACCCTGGGGAGATCCTAGTGTAACCACTGCTACCATGGGTTACGAATCCCAGCCTCTACCAGCAGAGCTAACGGAGGAACTCCCCTCGCTCTAGCAGCCTCCTACCCTGAGACCGGCTCCTCCAGAGGAAGCATGGCACGCACCGAACCCTGGTGTATGCAACACCGGAGCCAGGAGCTCTTGGGGAGAAAGTGGTGCCTTGACCCGGCAGCTGGGGGTACCTCGTTCTCTGTCACAGTAAGTATCTGCACGGTTACATTTCCCAAGGAAATCACAGCCTAGTGCAGCATCGGGAATCCCTCCCCTCGTCTGTGCTGGGAACATTCCTCCAGCCAGGGCCAAGGCAGGCTGGGGGATCCCCAGCTCCCTTGGCTGCTTGCGCTGCAGGGATGCTGGGCGCTGGCCAGGGCTGCCAGCAGGACGTACATTCCCAGCGGGGAGGGGCTGTATAAGGGCACGGCAGGGACCCCCTCTGCGTACCGGCTGGTGGCTGTGCTGGCCGGAGGGCTGGCAAAGAGGAGGCTGCATTTACAAACTAAGGCCGGGGTCTGGATCTGTGTGTGCAGTTCTCTCCATGGCGGAGGCCCCGTCCCTGGGGCTAGGTGAGGACGGGGCTCTGCAGACTGCAAGGCGTGGCCCTGTGGGTGGCGTAGGAGGGACATGCCCAGACTGAGGTACCTTTCCCCCCCGCCCGAACTCAGCTGCAGGAGCCATTAGCATCTCTGCTGATCCTCTCCGTGCTGTGTAACCTCTCTACAGGTGGGTCCAGGGGAGTGGCTGACATAGGGGCAGGGAGGGGAAGGGGGCAGAGGCAGTGAATCCCCCAATGTCCCTGGTCCTACGGCTAAGCCCCTAGCCATTCTGCAGAGTGGGGGAGGGTAAACCCCACCCACTCTGTTCTGCTACTGCCCTCCTCTGTGGGAGGAAGTGATCTCGCCCTTTAAGAGCTGTCTCAGGTTACCCTGAAGGCAGCCAGAAGGGGCCCCTCTCCAGTCAATTTTGAATCTTGAAAAGTTTAGTCTTTTTTAAGCCATTTTTTTAACTGCGACTGTGAATCTGTGACAGTTTGTAGCCCTATGTTCACCTTTTTTTACAAGGCTATGATGGATTTTGTACAAATTATGCTTTGTGAGGTATCGTTTGAAAACTCATAACTTGCTGATCATTACTGTCCTGGTAAAATGTGTGTGGCAACTTTGTATGTAAAGGTATAAGATTCTCCTGAATAACATTAATGAGACATGTACCATGTTTAGAAAAGCAGGCGCATATCAGTTCCTCAAAGACAAAAGACAAACTGATGCCTCAGCCAAGTGTCAACAAAATCAAATGGTCTATCGCCTGGTTAAGTGGCCATTCTTTGGCAGGAAAAAGGGCATGAGCAAGAAATTTACATTTTGGCAAAGAAACAGCAGGTGGCTCTGGTCCCCACATATTGTCTGTCTCCTGAACCTCAGCTGGAGATGATTTTCAAAGAAAAAGACAACTATAAGAAAGGGGAACAGAGGTCCCAAAATACTCCTCCCTTTCTCTCTGCCATGGCATCACCACCACCTGAAGGACAAGGAAATTAATGCTGAAGTGGGGGAGTGGTCCTGACTGGTAGGATTCTATCCGGTACGACTGCTAAAGCATGTGGTGAGAGACCTTTGCTTTGAATTCATTTAACTTGTTAAGTTAGATGTTAAGTGCATTTTACCTTTTATTTTCTTGTAACCAATTCTGACTTTTACACCTCATTATTTGTAATCACTTAAAATCTTTTTGTAGTGAATACATTTGTTTCCTTGTTTTATCTAAACCAGTGAGAGTTTGGATTGAAATGTTTGGGAAACTCCATTTGGGAAAACCAGATTTGTGCATATCATTTTCTATTAATAAATGACAGATCTTATATGCGCTTGTATCACTCAGGAAGTGGCTGGGCAGTACAAGAGGCACATTTCTGAGGGAAAGTCTGGGTCTGGGAGTTTGCTGGTGGGGACTGGAGAATTGAGGGGACACAGCTGTCTGTCTGTCAGTCCAGATTGTACCCTGGGGAATGTCACAGAATCCCAGGCAGCAGAATACGAATTCTTCCCTATTCGAATATTCAGTGCTAACTGTAGGACAGTAATAATGATGTAGAGAGCCGCAGATTCCAGACCCAACCCCAATCTTTCCCAGGGCCACTGAGACCTGGGGTTTTGTACAGACAAGTTTAGAGATAGGGCTTCAAGCGACAAGGTTTGGCTCCAGATCCAGAGTTTGGGGGTTTCTAACCTAGGCTTTTGGTTTGGGCACATCTCTGCTAAAATAATCTGATACAAAGGCTGTTTTCAGGAGCCCCAAACCTTGGCTTTCAGGGTGCATGCTTTGTTCCCCATGTCTAGGTGCGAACATCTGTGTGTGGCATTTACCTATGAGTCATGTAATGGGGACACCAGCAACGAAAACAGAATTGCGACGGCTGTTTCTTTGTGTGATTCTAGTGTGCTGTTTGCCCCGTGAGACTGCTCACCTGGCACCCAAATGCTTCCCTGCCGAGCTGGTACGTACCAATAATATAACTCATAACGTGCCCCAGGAGGAGCTAGCCGGCCCGGCTGCCAAGTGCATGTGAGGTGCTCCCAATTGTAATAGACACAGTGGAAGTCTCGGATCTGTGACTCCAGATCTCCTGTTCAAGGAAAAGGAAATAATGACTTTATTATTTGAAAGGCCCCATTTGGCTGAGCTGAGAAATAGCCTTGCCAACCCATTTGATTTCTCTGAGCCATCATGCTGACTCGTGTAAACAGAACAATCAAGATAATTCGATAGCCACGTGCCAGAGGGACTCGCTAGTTTGGCAAACACTTCATTTTAAGTGACCCTTTGCATATCAAACCCTATTTACATTTATTTATTTGCAACGGAAGGGTGAATAAGTGACCCTGGCTTAATAATCCAGAGGTGACTTGTCTGAGCAATTGAGCAGATTTCAGCTAAGGGAGGCAGGGTCACAAGGCAGGAGGGCCAGTCCCTGGTTCTGACTCAGTCTATGACTTGATGCGTGTTCTCAGACAAGTCACTTCACGGCTCTGCATGCGCATGTGTGAGCAGGGAGGTCGAGACAGAGTGCGGCTACCAGGGCACGGGCACGGGACGGCGGGCGTTTAAGGCTGTGTCTACGCTGCGATTAAAAACCCGCGGCTGGCCCGTGCCGGCCGGCTCAGGCTCGTGGGCCATTTAACGGCTGTGTCAACTTGCTGGCTCGGGCTGTAGCCCAGACTCTGGGACCCTGCGAGGTGGGAGGGTCCCAGCGCTTGGGCTGCAGCCCAAGCCCAAAAGTCTACAGTGCCATGAAACAGCCCCGAGAGCCCGAGTCAGCTGGCCCGGGCCAGCCAGGGGCGTCTAACTGCTGTGGAGACAGACCCTAAGTCCACAACCCTCAAACAACAATGACAATTTGCTAAGCAAAAAAATGGCCTAACCTGGCAAAGAACATTTTTTGCATCTAGCAGCCTGACAGGCTCTGCTGCGCCTAATGCACCTCAGGTGATGGAGACGTACTGGGGCAGCAATAACTTGGTTGTGGGACCTTTCAGTCAGGTCAACACATTTTTCCAGGAAGGCGTAAGGCTTGGAAAGGTCGTGTGGGGAACGGCAGCCTGCGCCTTACCTTGTGAAGGAGCCTGGAAGGTAGCATGAGTCCAGTCACTCTTCACTTCAGATTCATTCGTACAACGTCCTTCCAGCAGAGTCTGGACCTTTGCTTCAGTTCTCTTGCTGAGATCAAATCCATCGCCATATTTTAATTTCTTAGTAAAAACAACCTGGTGTAAGACAGACAACACTGTAATCAACTTTTGGTGTTTATATTGGCTGCAAAGTTTGCTATGCGTGCTTGCTCTCTACACTGTACTGTGTTATATATACACCGTAGGTTTATACACACACACACACACACACAGACGCACAATATGTTTCCTGTGGACACAATCCAGATCTTTTACATTCCTTTCAAATTTGCACTGTCCAATGCTTATCCAGCACCCAACATTTCACTCCTCTGCACTTCCCTCTATGGGGATGGATATCCTTCACAGCACTATAATGAAACACTGAAATTCATCCAATCTAATCCCGTGATCCAACTATTCCCGTGTCCTGTCTCAAACAGTAGCCAGCACCAGATATTACAGGGGAAGGTGCGAAAACTCCCAAATAGACAATTCTGGAACAACCTGCCTAGAAGGAAAGATTCTTCCTTAACACGACCAGTGTATGTTGCCCCTTACTCAGTTAGTTTCTCATTTGTCTGGGTCTCTCACTGCAACAGGGGACCATTTTAAAGACGAGGCAGGGGACTCTGGGGCAGGTGTCCCTTTGCAGCGTGCAGCGTTTAACAGAGATGCTATAGAAAGTGCCAGTGCAGATTAGAAGGACCTTCCAGCAGAAGAAGATGAGTCACGCAAATCTGCATTCCCTTTTAACTGATTCTTCATGTGGCAAAGTGCAACCAATCTCCCCAAGTCAGGGAGATGGAGCTAGTAATTCCTAGTTTGCTAGGAATTAATCCCATCACATCTGGGACTTTTACCATTTTTTGAGCATTTAATACTTTTCCTGAACTTTGAAAAATTTTTATATCACCAAGTAACTTGAAAACAAACAAACGAACGAACGAAGGCTTTAATTTAAAAAACAAAAAAGAAAAAGAAATTGAGAAGGATTAAAATGAAAGAGCGAGAAATGGGATTTATTTAAAGAAAAAGAAGAGAAACAGCAGAACCCGATTCCTGTCCCACCTGCGTCACTGCAATGCCTGCACACAGCCCTGAACTTGCACTCTTTGTTAGTAGCCCAAGAATATAAAAAAGTCTCTTGAGCCACGTGCTTCTGAGCAGCCTCTGACTAATCTCACTACCCCTGGGCTCTGATGCTCACGCAGCCTTTTCCACAAGCTGCTCCCTGCGGGCACATGCTCTGGTTTTGTGACTTCATCTTTCATTTCTTCTGTGTACTCTGGCCTGCCAAGAGAGTACGTTAGTTAATAAGCCCTTTCCGTGTCAACACTTTTGGCAGGGCACTAGGTACCGGTATTTCACACGATGATGTTATCTGTCTGTCTTTCTTCCTGATCTGCATTTTACAAGATACTTTTGCTGCTTCATCTGAGTCTGCTCCTGCTCTTCTAGTCTGTCTCTTTATTTCTAATTCTGACTTTTTGCTTCAAAGATTTTTTTTTTTTTTTTTTTTTGAGCTGCTGCTAAAATAATCTTGGAAAAATCAGCACCCCCAGACATTCCTGTATCACTAAAGGTTTGACTTCCCCCAACCAAAGTGGAGAAACCCAGAGACACCCTTAGCAGCGCATTTCCCCTTTCACGACCTATTCAATCCCTCCTAGCAATGGGGATTGGTGAATAGAGCTCTTCCCTGCTTTAGGACTCTCCTCTGAATAGTCAGCCAGACAAGTCCATGACCTAGTGCTAAAGGCAGTGTGACAGCGTGTGCCCCGTGTAGACGAAACAGTCCAGCAGTGGGAGCGTGGCTATTGGCTGCACTCGGATATTCCACTTTCTATCCTTCTCACCTCTCGACTTGACCTCTTTTCTAGGAGCTGGAAAGCCTCCCCTTGTCTTCCGTGGGTTTTGCAAATGGCCCTACAGAGAAGTGTGTCCAACACAATATTGTGTAAATATCGGACAGTGAGCAATTGGAGCGTTGGGTGTCTGTTCCTCTGGCTCCATTACATTTTTACCCATGTGGGAGCCTTATCTCCCAGCCCACGGACAAGTATTTCAACAATCCTCCTTGCAGCAGGCATATCTGCTTCCTCCTTGCTACATTTTAATGAGATAAGATGGGCAATTTTACTTTATGGATGACTTCGGTTCAGACCATCTCCCAGAGATAAATGAAAATAGTAATAAAAAATACCATCATGGGTAAAAGAAATGTTCGGATGTTATGAGAACGAATCAAACATAATCTCACATTTATAAAGCACTTTTCATCCCAAAGGATCATAGGCACTTTACAGACTCCCAGTTCTGCAGAGACTGACTCCTAGTGCATTGAATACTATGAAATTACTCTTGGCAATCAGCACTACGCCCAGTTGGAAGTGTTTGTAGAAGCAGGCCCTCAATCAGTCCCAAAGGTTTTGGCGGCTGCTGTTAAGCTGTAAAATATTTTCATCCTATTCCCAGACCTACGTTTCTACATCATTCATCTTTTTGGGTGACAGTTTGGCCTTGTCAAGGGAAGTTGCTTTAATTACCAACTTTTTTTTTTTTTTACCAACTTCATATCATTCACTTAAAAAAGGTGTAATCAACAGATGAAACAAAGGGGAAGCAGTAGCAATATACTATACCCCAAGCTGTGCTTTATCTTACCTTCCAATCCGCATCGCCTGTGCTACGGTATTTTAATTTATATTTTATTGTACACTGATCGAGGGTTAGCAGGGAAGGTGGAGGCTGCCATTCTATATAGAGATGGCCTAAAAGTCCAGGGTCAATTATCTGAAGATTGCGGGGAGGTTCGACTGAAACAGAAAAAGCAGTTGGATAAAATAAGTTGTTTTAGAGAAATTAAAAAAAACCAGGTATTTCAAACTATGATATTGCACAGACAAGCTGCCTTTTAGCCACGGAATCTCGAAATGCTTTGCCCCAAGGTCACCGCACCCCTGTAAGCCTGCTGCTGCTGCCAGGACTAAGCACGAATGACTTGGACTCCGTTCAAAAAGTGTTTTAGCGACGTTCAGAAGCAAGACTCAACAGTTTAGGACGGGTAATTAAGAATGTTGGATCCATTGAAATGGCAAGGCTTGGCACGGGTAATTGTAACTTGGACAGGGCACCAGGGCTCATAAATCCGTTCCTGTCAAAAATGTCACGTTTCTCACGCTTCCAGGCTGACTCAGCCACCTCCCGGCACATGTGTGCACAGCCAGGGAAAGACATTTTTGATGTAAAATCAGCCTTGTGCACTCAGCCTGAGCAGAGCTCTGGGGCCCGGGAGTTACGCTAGGCTCTTTCCAGCCCCAGTAATCCTAGGTCCAAATCAAGAGCTTTGGTTACACCTGTGCAAGCTCATGTAGTCAACTGAGGCCTTGCAGCCTCCTGGGCAGCCCTCTTGCTTTCAGTGAGGTTGCACAGAGGTAATTGCCTTGAATTGTTTTCTACATGCTGCTGATGCAGAAGAAGGAAAAGACTCCAGCTTGCTTTGCCTTAACTGGGCTATGAGGCAGCTTCTGCTGAGCGACCTCCACTTGCTGGACACCTTGAAGCAGAGCAGGTAACGGTGCCACCACATGTCCTCATGCACAGGGACTCCTCCCTGGTGCCCAGGTGCAATTTACACCTCCCTGGGCCAGCTCTGGAGAATCTGGCCCCATGGAAGTGTCATGTGGGAGAGGACTGAACACGGAGTCCCCAAGTCACGTGGCTCAATCACCGGAAGGTATTTATCTTTGAGCAGGGAACAGAAGCATTTCAGTTCCTCTCTTTTATCACGGGAAGCACGCAGTGCATTTTGATAGCAAACAAACATTCATTACGAGAAGAAACAATTTTATTGCCAGTTCCCTTCAGGTTGTAAATTAGCCCCATCCACCAGATTAACCTGCTACATTCAGCTTCACTGGGAAATATTGAGGAGTATTTTTCTCGGACACCCAAGGTGCGTTTAGACATTACAGCAACGTGTAATAGATGTATTGTACATCAGCACTGGATACCCCTTCCTGCTTCCACTGAAGTTAATTGCAAAGCTCCCATTAAGCATAGTAACATGTTTGCCCAGTCCTGCAACTGTAAACCTTTCGATGGGGGTCTGCCCATTTGCAGGATCAAAGCCATGAAAAGCTAAGACTTAGGATTCATCCTCATACTGTTTTAGACATAGCACATTCTGCATCTTGGCAGGGGGGTCGATTAGCCGGCCCTTGCAGTCCCTTCTAGCCCTATGCTCTATAAACAGCTTGGTAAATTTCTGCACATGATTTAATCTGAAGCGAGCATTAGACAATAGCGTCATCATGAACGCTCCTTGGTTTACCTGATGTCTGGTGTCCTGAGGAACCTCTGCAGAACCATGCTAGGATTATGGTGACAGCACAAATCCACTGGATGTCCATTTGTGTGTGTGAGATTTCAAAGCTTCCCACTGGGAAGTGTATTATGCCAGAAACGTAGTCGCACACGAGAAAGCTACAAAATAAGCCGGGTTGAAAACGAGTTAAGGTATATAACCAGCTACACCAGAGAAGCAGATTTCCCCCTGCCTTGTGAGCACAAGAAATAACCTTACAAGCATTTTATCAATCTTGATACTAAATGCCAATCACAATGTTACATGCAGTGTGGTTGTAGCCAGGTCTGTAAGAGGATATTAGAGACACACGGTGGGGGAGGGGATATGTTTTATTTGACCAACTTCTGTTGGTGAGAGATGAGCTTTCAAGTTAGGGTGACCAGATGTCCCGATTTTATAGGGACAGTCCCGATTTTTAGGTCTTTTTCTTATATAGGCTCCTGTTACACCCCACCCCCGTCCCGATTTTTCACACGTGCTCTCTGGTCACCCTATTTCAAGTGTCCTCAAACCTAAAGAAGAGCTCTGTGTGAGCTTGTCTCTCTCACAGGGATTTCGGCAGAAAATGCCCATTTTTAATTAACATTTTCAGGTTTTCATCAGAAAACAGAAAACCCCAAACCTGAACATTTTTCAGCTTTGAGCCACTGAAAACAGAGAAATTTCAGCCAGCTCCCAAAAACATCAAGCGTTTGATCAAAATTTCAGATTTTGGTGGCTCAAAACAAACCAAAACCAAACCTCTGTTTTCTGGGTTCCAGTTTCTCAATGAAAACATGGAGATTTTTGAAGAAAGATTTCAGCAAAACACACACACACACACACACACAAAAATCAGTATTTTCATGGAAACAAAACTCATTTCCTGCCCAGCTCTTCCAGATAGACTGGATCAGATGAGCTAGTCCAGGGGGCATCGGGGACTGATTGCAGCCTCTGCCCTACATGAATCCCACACTCAGGCACAGAGTGGGGCTGGGGCAGGGGCTCCCAGAGGAGGCAGAACCAGGGGAAGACTTAAGAAGCTGTAGGGATGGAAGGGAACAGCAATCAGGGGCTTCTGAATAAATCCTGGATTAATAAAGAGCGGGAACAGGAGAGACACCCAGATCCATTCCCCTCCCCCTATCCCTCCCCCTTCAGCAGACAACCGCCCTTTCCCCCCCACTCCAGGAGGTGAGGGATTTTGGAGAAGGGGGAGCAGGCGTCACCCAGCTCACCCCGAGACACCAGGCTGATTCCAACGATTTCTTGGAATGGCTACTCCACTTGGGAACTGGATCCCACATGGCAACAGTGCAAACTGCTTTCAGAGCACGGCTGGGGAAAGCCGGCAAGTTCACCTGGATGCCAATGCAGGAGATGGCGTATCAACACTAGTAAGAATTGCTGACACTGGTACTGGGACTGATGTCAAGGAACCAGTTACTGTGTCAGCGGATGCAAGTTCCACTGTAAAGTCAACTGAGGGGCAACATTACAGCAGAGTTTGGAAACCCAAGTTCTTACAGTAAACACCAATTCCACTTTCTTGCAGAATTTGAGAATTTCTCCCAGTCTGAAATGTTCGGCTCCGACGAACGTGACTGGGATCCAGTCTAAGAACAACAGTCTGTTCTTACATAGCTTTCCCTTGGGCAGCTCCTCAGACCTACCAGTGTGACCCCCCTTACTTCTCACCAGAGTGGACCTGGGCCCGGGCAGGGCTGAAGGTGGCACCCAGAACCATTGCTGCCCCATTGCCCCTACACAGAGAGGAGGTCGGAGGGAGGGAACTAGAGCAGCCCCATATGTCTCGACGGAGGGGAGCTCGGATTGGTTCTTTACCCCAGAAACCTCCCCTCATTCTGGGGGGACAGTTGAGAGAGACGGAGAGGAAGGGAGCGTCCCACTCCCCTCACCGATTGGCTGTTTTTTCAGTTTTCCCAACCCTCAAGTGGGAAACGCTCGAGTTCGGTTCCCACAGAAGCTACCGCACCGCTGGGCAGGGAGTGGCTGTCCGGCACACCACTGAGCGTTACCTCAGGCTAGGGTGACCAGACAGCAAATGTGAAAAATCGGGACGGGGTGGGGGGTAATAGGAGCCTATATAAGAAAAAGACCCAAAAATCGGGACTGTCCCTATAAAATCGGGACTTCTGGTCACCCTGCCTCAGGCAGGAGGGAAAGTGGACAGCTGATGGAAAGCGACTGCTGAGACCCAGACCACTCTGCGGTTCCTCGGCCCCTCGGACGAGACAGACACCAGACTCGGTGCCTGCAGCATCGACAGGTGCACTGCCAACAGGCCCCTGGCCTGGCGGCTGGCAGGCTAGAGAGCTGGCATAGCAACTAGGGTCAGGGAGACTTTGTGAGTGGTTAAATGAAAGAAAAAAAAGGTTTAGGGCATCCTCCATGGATGGCTGCGTATCTATATTTTAACAGTCTAGCCAGATTCACGTGTATTATAGATAATATCACTTGTTCTTTGCATTGTTTGTGTTTATAATGTCTAGTGTTTATATAAAGCTCATTGGGTGTTTGGTGATTTGAGAATTGTGTGCTCCTTTCTGAAGTGAGTACGGTCCCCAGGGAGACGGGGGATTGCCCATTATTTCCCAGGAGACACCACCAGTAGAGGAGTCCTGACTTCAGCAGGGAGACCCAGATGGGCAGAATGAGCCGGGACCTCAGGAGGTAAAGCGTACCCCACACCTCCGGAGTCTGTACCCTCAGAGCCACCGGGGGTGTGTGGAGAAGGTTACACAGGAATTCATTTAAGCTTGCAAACCCTGTGAAATAGGGGAGTGTTTTCCCCATAGGTGTGTAAGGTATTCAGCCCCAAGCCACTTACAGGACAGAGGCATTGGGCAGGTTATTAGAAAGCTGCCAGTCCAGCATCAGAGCAACGTGGGATTTGTCTTCCTAAGGAATCCTTGTTGACAGACTATGAACTAATCACACACTGCAGCAGAACTGGTTGACGTTGTGATGGGATATGGTAGCTGGATTCACACAAATTTTGTTTGCTCAAGTCTAGCAAAGGAAGGAGAAAAAAAATACAGAGACTGCATCCTTGGTGTGCCTCTAGCAGGAGCTTGCAATGCCATAGAGCCTGGAAGGGTTGGGTCTGTCCTTTTGGTTCTGCTACCACCCTCACGAATATTGCAGTACCAGGATATCTGATGGAGTGAGGAGGAACCTCGTTGTCTTAAAAAACAAAACAAAAAAACCCAACAAACTTTATTGCAGCCAGAACCCTCACACACCACGGGCGACCTCCCCTGGAGCTGACAACAGACCGCTCCCACCCACTGACCGAATGCTGTCCTTCAGACCAGAACCTGGGATTTGTCCTGGAGCCGCTTTGCATGGGGCTCCTCTGACCGACAGGCTGCAAACACAGAAAGCCGGCGTGTAAATATAAAGCAGACCCTGGGCAGCTCCAGTTCACACTCTGCTCAATTTATTTACAGCTCAGAGTGCCAGAAAGAGATTATACACTAGAGTAGTAGGGGGTAGGAGAGAAGTAAAAGCCTGATGCTAGATTAAGGGATACTGAAGACAGGTGTTAGGATATTTTCTAACAGTAAATAATTCCTACTGTTAAAACACAGGATGGAGCGGAAAGAGTCTATAAAATACACATCAATGGCTTTTAACAAGATCAGTTATAAAGGTAATTTTATTGGTTTCAAAAGTATGACATTCTACATTTCAGTGGTGGGGAAATTATCCTCTATATTCCTTCCCTGTCTCCTAGGGGCATTCTGTGGCTCAGATAGCTTATACTAGTGAAGTGCTTTGACAGGTTTGGATTAAAAGCCTTATATAATTGCAATTTGTGGTTTCTGCTACAATAAAAGAGAAGAGAATGGTGCCAGAGAATGCAATGGCAGAACCAGGAAGCACGTACGTTGCAAAATCAAAGACGTTCACATAAATGTTAGTGACCAGCATAAGCCAACAACCACAGGAATATGAGTGGCTCTAGTTTATGGATATAAATGAAGACAACACTGAAATGTACAATGTTTAGTGTGATATCAGGAAATACCCGGAGGATATTTACACACAGTAAATGAGAGCAGTTAGTCTGTAGAAAGTCAAATACAATATATATGATCACAACATAAAATGTGTCCTGTTGAAAAACCCATCAGACTTGGTATGTGCATATGCTACAGTACCAGAAAGATCCTTACAGTTAGGAGTCAGGTGAGAGACTGGTACAACCTTCCCTGTGAGCAGCACTGATTTGCAGAATTGAGAAAGCCACCAGAAATAATGACACAGGTGATTTCCATTTCCCATCTAAACAATTAAGCACAAATGGCCAACAGAAAACATTTAGTAGATGAGGCAGATTTTAATAAAAATAATTGCAATTAGTTTGTAACAAATACAGATTTGTAAAATGAGCTACAGCTAAACCAAGACGCACATTAAAACTCAAGGACAACATTTTAAAACTGCAAACATTCTTACCTGGAGTCCTGTGATGTGTTTTACAGCAGAGGCTAAAGCCGGAGTGAGTGTTCTTTCCGGCAGGCAGTTCCTTAGCTGCCGTGGTTAATAAGTCTGTTGTTTGAAGAACTCCACAAAGAGTCAGAGTGCTTTAATCTGTTCCGCTCCGCAAAATTGAGTGACCCATTGTAATGATGATGCAATAGTCAAAAGATCATAGCCTTGACCAGGCTGGTTGTTGGGACAGGAAATCCAGAAACTCCTGTTTTTGTTAAGCCTTGGTGCTAAGCACTGCTATAAATATCCTGGTAAATGCACAGAGATCTTTTGAGTGCTCTGATGATTCACTGTGATGGGAAACAAATGGCACGTCTATAATTTCTCATCTTAAATTCCCCTTCCCTGGGGCACTGACATACCTCCCCACCCCCCATGCTGCCAAGTAACACACATCTTGCCACCCCTCTGGCTGCCCTTCCCCTCTGTTTGGTTTGTCATTGGCTTCTCTCCCCTTTCAGGTGACCTAGTCTGAGGCCCCTCAGGATTCAGCCCTTCCTAGCAGCTGTAGGATCTCAACCAGCCCTGAGCCCTGCATTCACTCTGTGACGCCCCATCTCCCCCTCCAACACCTCCTGGCTTCCTCCCACTAGTCATGGGGGGCGGGAATTCCTCACAAAAGATCCATAAAGCCACTGTCTCACGCCCCCACCCCTTCAAATCCCTGTGCCCATAAAAACCTGCCCCCTCTGGGGCATGTTTGTTCAGCTAGCAAGCTGGAGCAGCTGTTAGATGCACTCTCATTTCACTGTTACTTCATCACCCCCTCCTCCCCTCCACCCCCCCACACACACCCTGCTCCCTCCCTCTCTTCCATTCACCCATTTCATCCCCCTGGTACATTCTGTCATAAATCTGCTCTGGTACTTCTGAGGCAGGGACAGTCTTTTTATTACTCATTTGTCCCGCCTGTAGCCCTGACCCTGGACTGGGGGCGCTGGGTACCCATAATAATCATCCCCTGGACTCAAAAACTCTAGAGCTTCGTGTGTCTCTAGAAGCCGCAGAAGACCTGTCCAAAGATGCTGCCCTATAAATGATCCATTTCCATCTGCGTGATCTGGAGTGTCCTGGAAGCAATGAATCAAAACAAATTCAAGGTATTTTTTTGCAACAGTTAAATCTGCGTGTTTCCAGATTCTCTCATTTTGGGAACAATAGAGGATGTTCTAAGAGCAGCTGGTGTTCCCCAACCTGCCAAATTGGCAGCTTTAATAGGGACGGCACGTATATTGCAAGGGATAGGTTATTGTCAGCTACTCAGAGAGCCAGTAAGAAAACAGAGTACCTCGAAAAGATTTCACAAAAACACGTCTTTACTGGAATAATGAAGGAGAAACGACCTCAAATCTCCACCCAATGCTTACCATATTTCTGTTTCAAATGGAACCCAGGCCAAATAGCTATACCATTATTCTCTAGCTGGAGCCAATGGAAGTTTTGCCTGAGTGAGGAGCACAGACCTGACCTGTCACCACTTTTGTTTATCTTTTGCATTTCCCTCTGCTTGAATACATCAAATATAGATACAAAACACCGGCATCCCCTGCTTCACGAGTACTGTTGCGAGGCTGTTGTGTTTGGGGTGAAAGCTCTGTGGGCTGCAGAAAGTTTACCTCCAAAATTAATTTTTAATTTATCCCTAATCACGACACCTGCTTGGTCCTGGTGTCCCTTCAGGAGAAAGGCCGGCACTGACAGAAACATCAGCATTTCCACAATCCAAGAAACCTTAAGAAATTTGCAACCATGAGCCTCAGTGCAAGCAAAACATCTGACCCTCAACACCGGCTGTCTCCTCACCGGCACCGCCCAGAGTAGCAATCTGGCATGGAGGATTAGGTGACATGGCAACCAGCCAAAGCAGGGGAAAGCTCCCCACACAGAGGACAATTGGTTTTCACTGGTAGGTGAGAAGAACCCAGAGCTGCCCGTTGGCCTGGTCATTGGGACGCTCACTGCACCAGATGAATCCCAGACGACGCTCAGGCCGTCTGCGTGGGCACAGTGACTTTCCTCCAGTCGCCATGGCCAGCACCATGACAGGGAGCCTGCTGCCCTCGGGGGAGTTAAACCATCTTCCCCGATTCAGCCATATGCCGTTCTCTCCCTTTGGCCGAGGTGGCGTCCGCGTCCCTTGCACTTTGCCGCAGGTGCAGAGAAATCTGTTCCAGGTGGGACCTGAGCAACAGGCTGCTGCTGCTGCAGCACGGGTTCTAGAGCAAAATTTTTGGCCCGAGGGCCACATTGGGGTGGGGAAATTGCTTGCAGGGCCATGAATGTAGGGCCGGGGCAGGGGTGTGTCAGGGGCTCAGGGCAAGGGGTTGGGATGGACGAGGGGTGCATAGTGTGGGAGGGAGCTCAGGGCAGTGGTGCAGGGAGGGGTGCAGGAGGGGTGTAGGGTGTGGGAGGGGCTCAGGGCAAGGGGTTGGGGCAGAGGAGGGATGCGGGACGCAGGAGGGGGTGCACAGTGTGGGAGGGAGCTCAGGGCAGGGGGTTGAGGTGCAGGAGGGAGTGCAGGGTGTGGCAGGTGGCTCAGGGCAGGGGTTTCGGGGTGCAGCAGGTGGCTCAGGATAGGGGGTTGGGGTGCGGCAGGGGTTCAGGGTGCAGGAGGGGTTCGGGCTTCGGCCTGGCGCCGCTTACCCAGAGCAGAGGGGGGCATGCAGCACCACGGGGGGCAATCCCGCAGGTCGGATCCAAAGCCCTGAGGAGCCGGAGCCGGCCTGCGGGCCATAGTTTGCCCACCCCTGCTCTAGTGAGTCTCTGCAGGACCCAGCACGGCTCCCCTGGGACCAGCATGCAGGGCAAGGCTGGCAGCAGGGCAAGGACTTGTCACTGGCACATCCTGACCACCCCCCACTGGAGTAGGCTGCACAGAGCTGCTTAGCAGACCGGGTAGGGCTGGAGGGAATCCTGCACCTGGTCTCTATTCTGGGCAAAGAATTTGCTACTTAATGAACTTCTGTAATGGCCTGTGTCCCTGCCCCTGCCAGGCCAGCAAAGGGCACGATGGCTGCAGATCAGAGGCTGCCTTCTCGTTAAAGATGCTGTGTTGGTAAGAGACTCGCTAGTTCATCTAGGCTAGTCGTTAACATGATCTCCCAGCCCTCTCGTTTGTACAGTGATCTCACCACAGACCTGCCAGCTGACTGTGCAGCAGCTTCCCAGAAGAGCAGGAGCCGGAGTATTAACTAACGTTTTGTTGCAATGGATCTCAAGTTTTCTAGGAAGCTGATTCCAGGGTCTGACAACGTGCTCTGGGTGGGGGTGATCGCTAGGAGACGTACAGCACAGCTGAGGAGACAAGGGCTCAGCTCATGAATTAGGAATTAACAACATGGTGGATAAGGAATTTCTGTGGTCGCTGAAATCACTTGGCCTGATCCAAAGCCCTCTGAGGTCAATGGAATCATTGTTAAGGGACGAAAAATGCAAAGGAATTGAAAAACACATCCCTAGAGGCAGCTTTTAACCGGAGAGATTTCATTCTCTGCAATGCAAAGAATGTAATAAAACCACTTGGCCCGTAAGCTATATCTACCATCCACAGATACCTGGCGGGGTGGTATTACCCCATCTAACGATTTGGGGAATCTATGAACAATTTATGAACTCTGTGTGTCTATATCTTGACTGAGCTGCAAGCTGCATTTTGAATATGGGGCTTGTCTGACTTCTCCGTTTACTTCACACTGGGCTGTAATTTCAGGGGTTTGTGGCCCAGGACTAACTATGAAGGGTTTAGGGTGACCAGATGTGCCGATTTTATAGGGACAGTCCCGATTTTTGGGTCTTTTTCTTATATAGGCTCCTATTACCCCCCACCACCTCTCCCGATTTTTCACACTTGCTGTCTGGTCACCCTAGAAGGGTTATTAAACCTTGCTGGTCCTCTCTTCAAATAGAAGCACCCTAGGCAAAATGCTGGCTCCCACCCAGGATAATGGTTGATTAAGGAAGAGATCACCTGGCAACGAAGTCACCTGTTTGGGATCCAGGGTCACCTGTTGAGGATGATCAGAGGAGACTGGAAAGTTATGAAAGGATGGGAGCTGATCTATGATCCAGCTGACGGGGGCTGTGGCAGGTGCCTGGGGGAAGCTCTGCCTACCTGAACCCAGATGAACTCCCAAGGGAAGGGGGCGCTGGAACAAAGTACACTCAGGGGGTGGCTGTTTTCTACGTGATCTGTGCTCGCTCTCTTCGGCGAGGAGTAACGGAGTTAGACCCCTTTTGCTCTAGCCTGTCCCCTTTTGCTTCTGCTACCATATGTCCCTGAAGCGGTAAAGTGTGAACCAGGAGGCTCGTGTTTTTGGGCGGGATTCTGGGGAACACGCGCAAGCTGCTGGGAGACTCAGGGGAGACGAGGCTCGTTTCGGTGCCCAGGCAATTGGCCTGTGGTGCCCCCACTGCCAAGAGGGGTGTCGGGCACTAGATCCGCACCTGGCGTGCATGCCGAGAGGCTCAGAGCCAGGGACAAGGCCTGAAATCTGCCCCGCCCCAGCAAGCGAAGGGCATGTACTATTCAGCATCACAGCAGCTGAGCAGCCTGGGAAACGTCCAGCTCGATGACCTTGACCGGACCTGAGACGCCCTATTTGACATAACTGAGGCCCAGAGGGCTGGTTGAGTTTGCCATAAGTCACACTTAATATGCTCCTCAGGGAGGGCTGGAATATGAGAAGCAGCAGTTCATAGTGGAAATGTTCCCTCCAACTAAGATTCACAAATTGCATCATTTTGAGCAAGTCAATTAATAATAATATATGGAGATATACCTATCTCATAGAGCTGGAGGGACCCCAAAGGGTCATGGAGTCCAGTCCCCTGCCTTCACTAGCAGGACCAATTTTTGCCCCAGATCCCTAAGTGGCCCCCTCAAGGATTGAACTCACAACCCTGGGTTTAGCAGGCCAATGCTCAAACCACTGAGCTATCCCCCCCAATTGCTTGAGACATGAAGGGAGAGTGAATTAAGAGGAAACGATAAGGAGGAGAAATTGTTGCAACAAAAATAATCCTTCCTTGCATTCATAAATTAGACACTTAGGGTCACCACGCGCCTCAATGAGTCATGGGATGGAATTCAGCTTTTCTAGCAATGGCCAGTCTGAGATCTTGGTTTTAATAGCATCTCAAGTCAGATGTGCATTTCCATGGCCACAGCGTCAAAGAACTGCCGCATTCAGTCCCCAAGATCTTTGCGTATCAATATAAAAACCCTGTTCTCACTGAGGCCTTTTTAAATGGTGGAAGAGGAGTTTAGCTCATCTCTTGGCTCCAGAGAGGTACATATCCTGTAGTAGAAGTTCCCATAGACCCTCTCTTTCACTGCACTCCCTCGGGGTCTGCTCTGAATGGTTCGATGCTCACCCACTATCAGAAACAGTAACTAGCTGTCAGTCATTTTTCTTCTCCTCGACTTTCAATACAAATCTGTCTGGGTGAAGAGTTCTTTCTCTGCTCCTCCTGGTACCACGCCCACGCTGAAGCTCCAGGGACATCTGCTCGTTCCTTTCTTCACAGCATCTTAAAGCCTGGTGCAGCGTTCCCGAGAGATTCTTTTGTTGAGCAGCTCTTCCCTTCATAACACACACTTGCTCTCTACCCCCCCACCCTGCCAGGAGAAAGCTCTCTATACCTCCGATTACCCTTGAACTCTCTGGCGCTTCTTTGGCCTGGATGGGAGGGGATGATGTCCTCCAGGGTGTGGGCAAACCCTCCTTTCCGCAGTCTCTGCGGTTGAGCACTGTCTGGTCTGCTGGGCTGGCACACGTGCTGCAATAGGGTTAATTTCATTCCTATTGTCCATGACACCTTCACCCGCCCCAGACCGAGGGCTGGCCGACAGAGCCCTTACTGAACAAGTCAGTGGTTACAGTGCAGCAAGCAACTAACATTCAGCAGCTGTGGAGCTCTTTGTAGGTACAATAAATAACTCAGGGCTCAGTCGTGGCCTTTAGGCACTGGCCTGAACTTGGCTCAGAACAGGGGGCCACTGGCCTGTGGAGCTGCCGGGCCGCAGGGGGAGCTCCTGGAGCCATAATGGGTCAGTCTCCCCAACCAGTGGGAGGGCAACAGGGAGGTTTTATTCCTACCTCCCGTCAGGGGTGCACTGTGTACTCCTCTCAGTTTGCAGAGAGGGACTGATGACCTGTCCCTAGCCCTTCCCTGGGGCTTTGTAGTGGCTGGTGCTGCTGAGTTAACCAGGAGCAAGCCCAGGAACTGCTACCACATCCAGCTCCTGCAATCGGGCACCAGAAGGCGTGAAGGCTCCTTGCACCCAATCCCCCCCCCCCCCCCCCCCCCCCCCCCCCCCCCCCCCCCCCCCCCCCCCCCCNAGCTACAGTCTGACCTGCAGGCAGGGACTTATCAGCCAGTCTCTACCAGCGAGCTTGCAGATAGCGACACGTAACAATCCACAGATGAATCAAACCATCCCGGTTATCTGAGGCACCAAACGGAGACAGCCTCTGAGGAGAAATGGACGCTTCTCACTCTGTACCAGACACGAAGGGAGGTGCACTCTGCACAAAATAGCTGCCATCCACAGCTGAGGACTTGGGCCATGAAGCTAGCCCAGGCCTAGTTTTAGGGAAGATTAGAGTTTTCCCACCAAATGCTCTTGGCTATGAACAGACAAATTGATTTAGATCAAATAGAAAGAGAAATTTTCACCAAAATTTAATTGACTCCAGCTTGAATTTTTATTATTTGAAATGAAGCCACAAGTACTGCAGGAAGAGCTATGACTGTGGGAATTGTACAATGTGGGTTTCTCTTGAGAATTTCAAATTTAATTTCTCATGCCCTGGGGTTTGGGGAAATCAGAATAAACATCTGGAAACAAATTTTGCCTTCTGTGCAACCTACTGAAGTCTCCTAGGAATCTTATCCTAACCCAGCCAGTGAAATCAGAGGCTAGGTCAGAAAGGGCCATTTGATTCTCTCATGTGACTATGTATCACAGGCCATTACATTGCACCCCGTTACCCAACAGCTTGTGTTTGGCTAAAGCATCTGAAAGGCAGCCAGGCTGTGTCTGACAACATCCACCACTTACTTTGGGAGTTTGTGCCAATGGTTAATCACCCTCCCTCATAAAAATCGGTGTCTTATTTTTGTCTGGCTTCAACTTCCAGCCATTGATTCTTGTTCAGTGTTTCTCTGCTAGATGAAAGAGTCCTTCACTGCCTGGCATTTTCTCTCCATGGATATACATATACATCATAATCAAGACTCCTCTCAATTTTCTTTTTTGATAAACTGAACAGATGGATCTTCTTAAGTCTCTCACTTTTTTCCAGCCCTTATATCATTTTTGTGCCTCTTTTCTGCACCTTCTCCAGCGTTTCAACATCCTTTTAAAGATGTGGACAGCAGAACTGGATGCACTCTTTCAGGATTGGTCTCACTGATGCCGTATACAGAGGTTAAATTAACTCCCTACCCCGGCTCACTACTACCCTGTCTCTACATCTAAGGAGCAGATGAGTTTTTTTGTCATTGTGTTACAATGGGAGCACCTGTTGAGTTGCTTCTCTAGTATGACCCCTAAATACTTTTCAGAGCCACTGATTTCCAGGATCTAGCCCCATATTCTGTAGGTCTGGCCTACATTTTTGGTCCTAGAGGCATAACCTTGCATCCAGCTCACGCCTTATGACTACCCTGGCCTTGTCATTATTTAGCACTCCACCCATAGTTGTGTCAGCCACAATTTGTTTTGTGACGTGATTTTGTATTTACTTTCAGATCGATGAAAATGTTGAATTGCGTCAGCCCTGACAGGGATTCCTATGGAACCCTGCTAGAAAAACCCCATTCAACCTTGATGAATCCCCATTGACAACTTGGAGATCTGTCAGTTAGCCAGTTCTTAGTCCTTTTAATGTGTGCTCTACTGATAGGGATCTGCGACAGTGCTAATTTTTAAATCAGAATATTGGGTGATACTTTTAGTCACACGCTTTTTACAAAGCCCAAGTATATTAAAACTACGCAGTTACCGTTATCCATCAAAACCGGTAAGGTTTCCCCATCTCCAGTGTCGGTGAAGGGCCCAGCTGGTGGGAATGAGACTGATGGAGCTTTCATTGGCTGATGGCTCCATGTCCTAGCCCAATATTTAACACCGGGGCTCTAGGTCCAGGCTTGGTAGGTAGCAGCATAACGAGCTGCACTGTACTAGCAGGGACATCAAACAGGCTCTGCCTCGCAGAGTGATGCCCCATGCCAGAGCGATTGCAAAGCACCTTCCTGCTCCTCCAGCCCCACTCACAGAAATAAAGAGCCACTGCGTCTCCTAGCACCTCTCTGCTGTTACCAGGACTTCGCTCGCCCAGCCACTCCCACATAGGATTCTGAAATGCACTCGCATTCATTGGCGAGGGAGCCCTGCTAATATTCCTGCAGGTCGGCTCTGGCCAGGAGACGTTGGCTGCGGCTGTTACCATTGCTACCTGCACGCCGCCTTGTGACCATTTGTCTTGCCCTGTCTTTGCCCTGTCCTGCGACACGCTATACGAGCTGTGTTCACCTCAATACATGTCCAACACTGAAGAGTCAAATGCAGATTGTTTGAGCTCCTTAACTCTGACCACTCTGGACAGCCTAGACCAAAGGTGGTAGAGCCCGGTTCAGCCCTGAGTTACAGGTGCACACCTCTGTCACGGGTGGGGAATCTAGCTGACGGACCCTGTGTATTTTAACCCTCTGGAATCTGAACCGAGTCCACTCACTGCCCCTTTCTGGGGTCCCTAGACACACTCTTTGGGCACAGCTCCTCTATTTAACACCCCTTCCTCAGTTTAGACCACACTGCCCAGCCCTGGACCCTCGACGGACTCCCCCAGACCTTAAACCCCTTCTCCTCCCCCCCCCCAGACTCCCCCCCCCAAGGTGTGAGCCTTGTGCGTTACAGCGCAACTCTCTTGGGCCGCGGGATAAGGGTCAGCATGTAACTCAGACAGGACTCCAACACAGCATTCCTCTTTCCTTTGCCACACCGGAAATATGCACATCTACATCGAGCTAATACACATTGCCCCGCCCCCATTCCCTCACCACTCCAGGGCATTCCTGGGGCTGGGGTGAGGTCTTATGCTGCAGAGCACGCCGTGGGTTCTGAAACGTGGCGCCTACTCCTGCAGCTCGCCTCTGTCCTCGGCCAGCCCATCCCCTTCCCCTCTTCTGCCCAAACTTCCCCTCTCAGCCTTTCCCTGTCTTCTGACTGTCTCTTTGTCCTGCCTCCCCACTTCCTCCTCCCTTCAGACAATATCTTTTCACAGCTTGAGCAAACCACCTGACCATACCTATTGCCCACTCAAAGCACAGTCATTAAAGTAAGAACTACCCATTGTCTTCAAATTGGTGTGCACCTGTTGCAGATCCTGTCAGCAGTGGTGGAGAAACACTGGTACAGGGGCTTCCCATGTTACAGAAATTTCCTAACAACTAGAATTCTTAAGTTGTACAGAATCACTCCCCAAAAACATCACATTCCACGAAAGTCAGTAAGAAATGCTTGTGTGTATCTTGGTGTTACAGTGAGTAACAGAAATATATTGCCAGTTACAGGCTGTCCCTGCCGGTGTACTGTTCTGTTTTGCTGGAGGCTGGGTATTAGTACTGTGAGTCTGTTCTCCCAGACCTTAGTCCAGCCTAGTCCATTGCCTGTCACTGTAAACTAAGATCTGTAGAATTGTTTACTGAACAGGATTTAATATCTTCTTGTAAGAGACAGTCATCTGCATCACACAAGGCTTCTTTCTCGTTTGATGGGTGACTTAGTTACAGGGGCTATATACCATGCAAATGTTTGCCCCGTGTTATAATGTGAGTGCGAACAATACATGCAGCATCCAACAAGCATTTTGTAACACACTAAACATATTCCATCTCTGTAAAAGCAAGAATGCTCCATGTTAGGCAATCTCATTCTTACTGGAAAACTGCTCTGCACACGGCAGAGAGGTTCTCTGTGTCACAATTGCCCACTGCAAATCATGGGTGTGACGGGTTGGATCACAGAAACCCCCTTGGGAGCTGCCAACTGATGTGCAAAGGCTACTTCTGTTCCTGTTCTCCCTGCCAGCTCAGTGGCTTCAACTCCCTGTCTTGTTGAGCCAGACACACCCGTCTGCTCCAACACGGACCCAGGGTCTGAATTACCTGCCCCCAAGCTGCAGGTTTACCTGAAAACAGCTCACAGCAGTGTGCTTGTCTTTAGCACTCAGATGCCCAACTCCCAATGGAATCTAAACCCAGATAAATCCGTTTTACCCTGTATAAAGCTTATACAGGGTAAACTCATAAATTGTTCGCCCTCTATAACACTGATAGAGAGATATGCACAGCTGTTTGCTCCCCCAGGTATTAATACATACTCTGAGTTAATTAATAAGTAGAAAGTGATTTTATTAAATACAGAAAGTAGGATTTAAGTGATCCCAAGTAATAACAGACAGAACAAAGCAAGTTACCCAGCAAAATAAAATAAAATGCTCAAATCTATGTCTAATCAAACACTGAATACAGATAATCTCACCCTCAGAGATGCCTCAGTAAGTTTTTTCTCAGACTGGACACCTTCCAGGCCTGGGCACAATTCTTTCCCCTGGTACAGCCCTTGTTCCAGCTCAGGTGATAGCTAGGGGATTCTTCATGATGGCTCCTCTCTCCTCTGTTCTCTTCCTCCCCTTTATATATTTTTTGCATAAGGCGGGAACCCTTTGTCTCTGTCTGGGTTTCCACCCCCCCTCACTGGAAAAGCACCAGGTTAAAGATGGATTCCAGTTCAGGTGACATGATCACATGTCCTGTGAGACCCCCCAAGCCTTCATCCCTCCCAGCCTGACTCACAGGAAGGCTTGCCTGCAAACAGAGCCCCAGTCAATTGTCCTGGCTGATGGGAGCCATTAAGATTCCAAACCACCATTAATGGCCCACACTTTGCATAATTACAATAGGCCCTCAGAGTTATATTTCATATTTCTAGTTTTAGATACAAGAGTGGTACATTTATACCAATAGGATGATCACACTCAGTAGATTATAAATTTTGTAATGATACCTTACAAGAGACCTTTTGCATGAAGCATATTCCAGTTACATTATATTCACTTATGTTTTTATAAAACCATATAGACTGCACAACGTCACAATGGGCAGCAATGGCTTGTTTTTCCTGAGAAAGGAGTAGCTCCAGGCATGTCAGCTGCAACTCTTTGTGAGCAGCAGTTGTGCCAAGTGAGGCACTGAACACTGAGGGACAGCAGCCTCCTCCCCCCTCCTCCTCCTCCAACACTGTCGGGAAAAAGGGAAACGTTTGTCTTTTTCTCCTTAATCTTCTGAATACTTTAAATATGAAAACAGATCCCTGCTTTGTACATAGAATACATTGGCTTCCCTGCGTGGCTGTTAAAGCAAGATTTTCTTGAGTAGGTTTGAGCGACATTAAGCTAAATACCTGTACAATACACGCACAGAAATCTATACGGGGGTCAGATTGCCTGATTGTATCACTTTCATTTAATAGTGATACAATACAGAGAGTTTGCTCAGATGATCCCAGTAGGTGGCCAGCATGCCACACTGCAGAGGAAGGAACAAGAATCCCCTTGTTTCCTGCCAATCTGACTTGGGGAAAATACCTGCCCAACCCCAAATCTGGTCATCAGATGGACCCTGAAGCATTTGATCAAGACACATCAGGCAGGTATCTAAGGAAGAGCACCCAGGGTCCCATCTCCAGCTGTGGCCAATCTCAGAGGAAGGCAGGAAACACCCGCCAAATACATCTGGCCAGTTGTGCATCAGGTGTGGGGTGGAGGGGAATCCGTCCTGACCCCTGAAATGTGAGATTGGATTACAGTCACTGTCTTAATGCAGAGCTGCAAGCGTTAAGAGCATGCTGAGGTCAAGTCAGAGCCTCCTGTTCTTCTCATGGCCCAGGAAGGGAGGGAATGAATCGGGGATTCACAGACTCCAAGGCCAGAAGGGATTACCATGCCATCCAGCCTGACCCCTCGCAGACACAGGCCACAGAATTTTCCCCAGAAGCTGGACTAAAGCATGTCCTTTGGAAAGGTATCTACTCTCTTCTTACAGACTCTGCACAATGGTCCAACGTTTATCACCCTCACTGCTAGGAAACGGTGTCTTAGTTCCGGATTGAATGTATCCAACTTCAGCTTCCAGCCACTGGATCTTGTCATGCCTTTGTCAGCCAGGATGAACCCCCGCAACCCTCAGGTCTCTCTTTTCCATGTGTGAATACCTACGCGCACTCATCAACTCATCTCTCAGCCATCTCTTGAGAAGCTGAGTGAGCTGAGCTCCTTAAGCTTCACATCTTATTCCATCAAGAGACGTTATTAAGGGCACAAGAGCAAACTGTCCCACTGTGTAGGAAAGATAGGAAGTATGGCAAGAGACCACCCTGGCTTAACCAGGAGAGCTTCAGTGATCTGAAACTCAAAAAAGAGTCCTACAAAAAGTGGAAACTAGGTCAAATTACAAAGGATGAATATAAACAAACAACACAAGTATGTAGGGAGAAAATTAGAAAGGCCAAGGCACAGAACGAGATCAAACTAGCTAGAGACATAGAGGGAAACAAGAAAACAGTCGAAGCAAGAGGAAGACCAAGGACAGGGTAGGCCCGTTACTCAATGACGGGGGGGGGAAATAACAGAAAATGTGGAAATGGCAGAGGTGCTTAATGACTTCTTGGTTTCAGTTTTCACTAAGCAGGTTGGTGGTGATTGGACGTCTAACATAGTGAATGTCAGTGAAAATTAGAGGCTAAAATAAGGAAAGGACAAGTTAAAAAGTTCTTAGTGAAGTGAGCAGACTGAGGAGATATCTGAGCCATTAGCGATTAACTTTGAAAAGTCATGGAAGACGGGAGAGATTCCAGAAGACTGGAAAAGGGCAACCCATCCATAAAAAGGGAAATAAGGATAACCTGGGGAATTACAGACCAGTCAGCTTAACTTCTGTACCCAGAAAGATAATGGAGCAAATAATAAAACAATCAATTTGCAAACACCTAGAAGATAATAAGGTGATAAGTAACCGTCAGCATGGATTTGTCAAAAACAAATCATGTCAAAGCAACCTGACAGCTTTCTTTGACAGGGTAAAAGCCTTGTGGGTAAGGGGGAAGCAGTAGACGTGGTACATCTAGACTTTAGTAAAGCTTTTGATACCGTCTCACATGACCGTCTCATAAACAAACTAGGGAAATGCAACCTAGATGAAGCTACTATAAGGTGGGTACAAAACTGGTTGGAAAATCATCCCCAGAGAGTAGTTATCAGTGGTTCACAGTCATGCTGGAAGGACAATATCGAGTGGGGTCCCACAGGGATCAGTTCTGGGTCCGGTTCTGTTAAATATCTTATCAATGATTTAGATCATGGCACAGAGAGTACACTTATAATGTTTGCGGCCAATACCAAGCTGGGAGGGGTTGCAAGTGCTTTGGAGGACAGGAGTAAAATTCAAAATGATCTGGACAAACTGGACAAATGATCTGAAGTAAATAGGATGAAATTCAATAAGGACAAATGCAAAGTGCTCCACTTAGGAAGGAACAATCAGTTGCATACATACAAAATGGGAAATGACTGCCTAGGAAGGAGTACTGCAGAAAGGGATCTGGGGGGTCATAGTGGACCACAAACTAAATATGAGTCAACAGTGTAACGCTGTTGCAAAAAAAGCAAACATCATTCTGGGCTGAATTAGCAGGAGTGTTGTAAGACATGAGAAGTAATTCTTCTGCTCTACTCCGCACTGATTAGGCCTCAACTGGAGTATTGTGTCCAGTTCTGGGCGCCACATTTCAGGAAAGATGTGGACAAATTGGAGAAAGTCCAGAAAAGAGCAACACAAATGATTAAAGGTCCTGAAAACATGACCTATGACGGAAGATTGAAAAAATTGGGTTTGTTTAGTCTGGAAAAAGAGAAGACAGAGGGGACATGATGATAGTTTTCAAGTACATAAAATATTATAAGGAGGAGGGAGAAAAATTGTTCTCCTTAGCCTCCGAGGATAGGACAAGAAGCAATGGGTTTAAATTGCAGCAAGGGAGGTTTAGGTTGGACATTAGGAAAAACTGCCTAACTGTCGGCGTGGTTAAGCACTGGAATAAATTGCCTAGGGAGGTTGTGGAATCTCCATCATTGGAGGTTTTTAAGAGCAGGTTGGACAAACACCTGTCAGGGATGGTCTAGATAATACTTAGTCTTGCCATGAGTGCAGGGAACTGGACTAGATACCTCGCGAGATCCCTTCCAGTCCTATGAGTCTATGATCATAAAGCTTGTTTTCCAGCCCCTGGATCATTTTGTGACCCTCCTTTGAACTCTCTCCATTATTTCCACATCCTGCGTGAAGCAAGGGCACCAGAATTGGACACTGTGTTCTAGGAGTGGTTTTACAGTGTGGAGTACAGAGCCAAGATCCCTTCCCTGCTTCTGCTTGATGTTGCCCTTTTGAGACATCCAAGAATGGCAGGAGCCCTTTTCGACAATCCTTCTCTGAGCCCTGGTCTACACTGGGGGGGTGGGGGGGTGGGTGTCAATCTAATTTACACAACTTCAGCTACGTGAATAACGGAGCTGAAGTCGACGTACTTAGATCGACTTATCGTGGTGTCTTCACTGCGGTGAGTCGACTGCTGCCGCTCCCCCGTCAACTCCGCCTGCGCCTCTCGCGGCGCTGGAGTACAGGAGTTGACGGGAGAGCGCTCGGGGATCGATTTACCGTGTCTAGACTAGACGTGATAAATCGATCCCCGCTGGATCGATCTCTGCCCGCCGATCCGGCCGGTAGTGAAGACATACCCTGAGTCACTGCTTGCTAAGAGACAGTCTCCCGTCCTGTAGATATAGCCCGCATTCCTGGTTCCCAGATGTGTTACCTTGCACTTGGCTGTATTAAAAGACACTTTGGTGGATTGTGACTATTTAACCAAGTGATTCAGATCACTCAACAGTTATCTGTCCAGCTCATCTATTACTTCATCAATCTTTGTGCCATCTGCAACCATCACCCACAAAGATTTTATATCATCTAAATTGTTGGTAAAAATATTAAATCGCATTGAACCAAGAATACCAATTCTGGGGGGACTCAACTCAACATACCCCTGGTCTTTGATATTTCCCCATTAATAAATACAGTTTGAGAGCTGCCAATAAGCCATCTGCTAATCCATCTAATGTGTGACCTGTTTGTTCCACGTAATGCAAGATTTGTTTGTCATGTAGTACTAAGACAATTACCTTGCAGAAATCTAGGTATACTATATCGACACAGTTGCCATTATCAACCAGATCTGTCATCTTATCAAAAGACAGGTTTGACAAGGCCCACTTTCCATGTAACTGTGCTATCTCACATTAATCATACTTTTAGCCTCTAATTCTTTGTTGATAGAGTCTCAAATTGATGGTTCCATTATTTTCCCTAAGACCAACCTCAGGCTAAGTTCCAGGAGTCATCCCTTTTCTAAACACTGGAACTACACTGGCGCTCCTTCCAAGCCTTTGGAGTTTCCCTAGTTTTTCAAGATTTGTTCAATATCAAAGAGCTGCTTAGCTAGTTCCTCTCAATGCTCTTGGGTGTAAGTTATCCAGGGCTGTTGATGTGAAAATGTGTAATTTTATCAGCTGCTTCTTGGATCCTCCTTTTCTACAGATGCTAAACTTTCATTTAACCCTCCTCACTCAAAGCACTTACACACATTGTGCTGATGTGCCTGCCATTTAAGCAGCAATAGTGGTGCAGTGAACACACCCATTGTTTCAAAACTGACCAGGCAGCTGGGAACCTTGGGGTTTTTTCCATCTTGAATGCGTCTCTCAATTGCCAGTTGAGAGATGAAGAAAAAGACAGACCATAAGCCCCAGACATGCTTCCATTTCAGAACCGGGAGAAGGCAGTGGTATATGCAGAAGGCACATGCTCTTACCAGACAGCAGGCAGGCAGGCAAGTACATTTGTGTGTGCAGTCAGAGACAGTCCCATGCTCAGGTGTACAGATACTATCTCAGGGAGACTGCAGCAAGCTTACCCTGAAAGGCCCATGGAATTTAATGGACAGGACACCAATAAGATTGCAAAGAAATTAAGTAGGATGCTACAGAAGCTATTCCAAGCACCCAGAGAATTGAGCAGAAAGTTATCTCCTTTCTACAGAACGTTTAAATGAACCCATCGAACCGAACAGAGAACAGCATTCCCTTGCAGAATTAGAGGCTGGGGCAACCTGATGTTTTCGTGGGGGCCAGGCATGTACTCGAAGAGGAACGAAGGGTTTGTCTACACACACTTTTTTGTGCCAACCTGGGTGTGAATCTGCCCTAGACTAGCTTGCCTCAGACTAACTGTCCATGTGGAGCCTGCTGATGTGCACGAAGAATGGTTTGATGTGCTTTGATCTACCCTGCTTTGAAAGGGGAGTAGGTTCAAGTGTCCTAACACCCTGTTCGCGCACATCAGCTGTGCCCAGGTGGACAGTTGGTTTACGGCCTGCTAATGGAGGGTATGTTCACGTAGACAAGCACTACACTGGTTTAGAAACCAATTTAGTTCAATCCATGAGACCACAATCATGTTGACATGTTTGCACACCACAGTGCCAGGGCAGAGAGGTGTGTTTGAGGAAAAGCTGTTCAATCCTTTGTTTTCAAGGACATGCTGTAGCCCTTATACTGTACAGTACTATGACTATTCAGCCTTTACCGTCGTCGTTAACCAGGAGGTCACTGAAGCCGGCACTGGGGAGTTGTACTGCTGCTGCTGTTCTAGGCAAACCACTCGTGCAAAGGACACTGGCTATTCCACTTCCTCACCAGGATGTCAGGGGAAGGCACAAGAAAATTCCCCCTCCATACTGGAGGCCGTGGACCATTAGTTTCATCTCCCCTTGGGTTTGGCAGAAAGTTTTGCCTGATTAATTATCAACAGTTTGCCGAGTGCTCTAGAAGTGCTTTGTATCTTCCCCACGCTAGCCCAGTGGTATTTCTGCTCAGCTCTCTTCCAGGAGCCTTGCGAGAACTCAGGAATTTTCAGCCGACAACAGCAGCGGGCTCAAGTGATGCGTAGGGATGGCGTCCTGATAGCCAAAGCCCTGCAAAACCATGGTGGCGCTTGGTCACAGCACTTGGCCTTGGCCTGCCTGCTCCCGCCGGTGTCCGTTTTCCATCGATTTCAATGGGTGCACAGGCAGGGTGGTGCTTTTGGGAACCCGCTAAGGCAGCACAAGCGATCCCTCGACAGAACAGCAGAGGTGGGCTCTGCACAGCCATCCTCTGTAGGATGCCCGCCTCGGAGCCAAAGGGTGAAATAAAGTCAAAACCCCTTTGCCTAAAACAATTTGCTGCAGATGAAATGAGAATGAATGTAAAGGAAAAAAAGAAATGCCCCAGAGCTGAATGCTACTGTCATGAATGAGGACTAGCTGCCAACGGAATGGGAGGATAAACTTAGATTCCATCTGAGAGCAATGTAGTAATTCATTTCTTCGGTTCTCTTCCGCAGCACTACTGTGGAGGTCTGCTAGCCAAAGAAACACACTCATCCCCACTCAGCAGCCCCTGAACATCTGGGACTGACCCTGCTCGAGAACCCTCTCCCTGGGCTTGGCTTTTCAGATCAGAGGGTGAAGAAATCAGCCTTTGGTTGTATTTCTGAGGCTGGGACTCTGCAAGTGAAGCAGGCTGTTCAGGGGACTCTCCCTTAAATGCCTCCCCCCCTGTATTTCTCACTCTGGGTGAGAACTGGGGAAATGGAGCACTTGGATGCATGCCAAACCCAGGTACACTCAAGTGTCCCAAACTGAACTAGAGACCAAGTCACAAAACTTGGTCTGATTCTTTTTTGCAACACGCTGAAGTTCAGGGTTTGCAGCCAGGGTTTTGGCTGGGGTTCACCTGCTCTCCAGACCTGGCTAGTTTGCTTTGGAAGGCTTCATTCTACATTGTGCCCTTCGGGACAAAGTCTGGGCACCAGCCTCTTGCGGTGTGTTGCAATGATTAGACGTTACATCACCGTGTCAGTACAAGCTCAGCATGTGGCCCAAGTTTTATCTGACAGGGCACGTGGGGAAGGCGGTTGCTGCTTTCCTGCACTGGTGTATTGGCTGAGTTAATTCATTATTTGTATTTAATTAAATGTTCCATCCTGGGGGGTTGGGGGGGAGGTGTCAATGTTTGCAATTCTATGTCTGACTAACTGTTAGAGCATCTACAGCTTTCTGTATGGTCACTTCTAACATTTATTTAATTTTAAAATCAGAATACAAATCGCCCATTCAGCGCAGCCCACCCACAAAGTGCTGCGCTCCTGGAGCCCAGTTACAATTTGAAATTTTGACAAAAAACGTGGGCCACGGCTCTCTGGCCCATTCTAATCTGTGCCCTTCACTGGGCTCTCTCATTCCCTTACAAGCGTGAACACTCCATGCAGTGTGTAGGCAGAGACCCGCTTTTATGGCCCTCGTCCCCAACCACAGGCAGCTGGGATTCGTCTTTTCTGCCTTGTGCCCCTTGGACAGGAACAGACCTGGATCCGAGGATGCCTTTGACAGCTTAATGCTGAAGGATGCAGTGCGCCTCTCATTTCTCTAAATGGGCCTCTTCATTGTAATGCTCTGCTCTCAGCGTGGCGGCCTGTTCCCTCTCAACTCGGCGCTCAAGTTCCTTGAACTGTACATTTCAGATGAATCCCAGCTAGAATTGAAAATAAATAAGCGCACTCTCCAGTGGAAAGAATTACATTTATAATTAACTAGCTCTGGGGGATAATGTTCTGTAAACCCATCTGAAAAAAGGAACAGAAAAAAATCCCAATTTAGTTTACATTTTTTCACTTTCGTCAAAATTTCAAAAATCGGTAACTCACTCAGCGTCAACGGTAAACTATTAGACACATGGTCTCCGAAATAAACTCTTTCCTCTAATATCTTTGTTATATTATTGGGAGATTTGAGATCCTGGGTGGTTTGTGTCTGACATCTGGTCTGGTAAGTGCTGTATTCAAGCTGCAAGGCAAGGATTTCAACTGGATTTTAACCATAAAATAAACAACTTGTAACTTGTCACTGTGGTAATTAGCTGTCCATGGGTGGAGGGATTTTTTGTAGCTCACAGCTGGTTTGGGTTATTGTGGCAGTGTCCCTGGGGTGCAACCTGAATGTGGAACCGCTGAGCCCTCTGTCCCTCCAACCTGAGTTGCTTCTCACACTGTGATGCCGATGTCAAGCCACAAACCTCTGGCAGACACTGCACTGACACAGACACAGACATCCCCAGGCAGGGACACACCCAACTGTGTTACAGGGATGATCTCCCAGCCACTCATGAACCATCAATAGGGAGTCTCCGGTCAATTGCCCCCAACCCTGCACCTCAGAACTGAACCGTCTGACACTGGTCAGAAGCCTGGCCAGTGTAAACGCATTACCCAGTCTGCCCCTCCCTCACTGTGGAGAGGACACACACCAGCCTTTGTCACCTGAGCTGAGATTTCCCACTGTTTTAGGTAAAATAAAAAACAGATTAACAGAAAGATAGATTTTATGTGATTATAAGTAGCAGGCGTAGAGATCAAAGTTGGTTACTTAAGAAACAGAAATAAATTCACAATCTGAGTTCTACAAACTAAACAGGATTTAAATCAAGCCATGTCCCACCCTGATAGATGGTATAACAGGTCACAGATCTTCAATACACAGGCTGGAACTCTCCTCCAGCCTGGGACCACCCTCCCCAGTTCAAAGTCTTGGTCCTCTAGACATGTTTCCAGGGTTTGAGTTGTGGGGGGGAGGGGGATGAGGCCAAGTGATGTCACTTCCCCTCTTTTATAGTTTCTTCCAGCCTGCTGGAATGATCTTTTGACGTGGGGATCAGGCAGCCCCCGTTGCTCAGGCAGTCTCCACTGTATACATACTCTCTCTGAGAAGTCTCTGGGATTCCCTTTAATGGGCCATCAGCACGTCGGGCTCCTCCATTGTTGTACCTGAAAGGCTGTTGTGGGTGTTCCCAACCTCACAACATATTTCAGTAACACACACATAGCAAAACTTCACAACTTCCCATACAATGATCGCACATACAACGTTCAACAGACCAAGACTTTTAGAATACCACCTCACAAGGCAGACTTTGTACAAAACATAATTACATGACAGTGGTGAATAAGGAGGTGCCGGGGTGCCACTCTGAGGTCCGGAGTGTCACCATTATCTTGCCTTAATTTGGGGGAAGAAAAAAACCTGCTTTTTTAAAACTTGAGAGACTGCCTCCTTTTGCAAATCCACCTCTGTAAAGTTAAAGATGCAGTAACCCAAATTCCTGCAAACATGCGATTTATAATATACTAAGAGTGTGATGGATGTTTGGTTGTTCCTTATGCCCTGGTTGGAAGGTGTCTGTAATGTTACACTACTTTTAATATAAACTTAATACATGTGAATGCCTCCTCCTTCAGAAATGCCTCCGGCCGTCACAAACTATTTCCTAGCAAGCCTGTGTGTATGTGCAGAATGTACACACACATGTACACACTAAAGCACTTTCTGAATTAGGCTAATTCCCATTAAATTCCTCAAGATGGAAACCTACAGTGTACAGACTCCGACTACATCTATGTTTCAACATGCTTCATTGGGGCAAACTAACAGATTTTAATATGAGTCATGGGATTTTAAGACCAGGCCATTAAGAATTAGACACACACACCAAACACACAGAAGTTCTCCTTACTAATAGCTTCCTGCTGCAGGATACTGCCTTCGCTAGTCCCAGAAGATTCAGAGAAATGAAGTATCATAAAAAGATTAAATTGATGAAGAGCAACCAAGTTTACAGTGGAAGGGTTTTTCAAGGCTCATGAAACTTGGCTGCCTAGAGCTTGCTTCCAGGAACACTATCAGAGAACACAAGTCAGCCCCAGGGCAAAGGCTGCAAGAAAGATAAACAAATATTTTTTCCTTCTATATATGTGACAGGAGTCTACAACCATTGTTCAAGGTATTTCACAGTGGAAATTCCCACCCATCAGTAGTGATGCTGAGGAACTGGATGATGCAAAGGACCAAGTGCCTGGGGGAAGGTAAAGGAAGGTTACTTCCCATTGTAAGCGGAGTTCTTTGAGATGCATTATTTAAATGGGTTCCACCTGGTGTGTGTACTTATGCCATGCACTGGAGATGGGCACTTTAGCTAGCAGGGTCTGCTGGTTGCACCTGCCTCCCTGAAGGGTATCAAAAGGGTGGAGTGACCAACTGACCCTCAGTTCCTTTCAGCCACTCCTGGATGTGAGATGGCCCCAGCTGGTAACAAGCCCTCATCGCTCTGAAATCCAAGAATTGCCACTCAAAACTGTGGATCTAACATATCCATTTAACGGATTTATTTCACTGGTTTTCTTGGCAGCTGATGGCGGCTGGGCGCGTCGGTGGCCAAAATGAAACACGCAGAGCAGGGACATTCAATCAACCCCCAAACAAACCAGACGATCCTGTGCTTGCTGCCCCATACTGCTACACTCCAGCTCTTCCAGGCAGAGGGACCCCTAATTCCAAATCTCAGCTGAGAAAATCCTGCCTCTCCCATGGAATGTTCATCCACAGAAGGTGCCAGCAGCCGCCTTCCATGTGGTTCTCCCTGCCGTGACAAACTGCCTCTTTCCTGATCACACCCCCAGCTCCCAGACCGGTCAGGCCCTTAAATATCTTCAATTGCACCTCAGAGTGAAGGGGAAGCCACTGAAGAGAATAGCAGCCACTGCTACCGTGGAATCCAGGAGCAGCAATAGGTTGCAAACCATTTAGGGATGGAGACGGCACCTCTGCCCATCTTTCTAACTGCTTCCCCAGGCCACAAGCATCATTTCAGTCGGTCCCAGGATGAATCTCGACCAGTTTGGTCTCATCCAGGTGTCTCCTGACTTGCAGACACTGAAAGACGAATGGGACTGCAGGACCTGGCTTTGAGGAAAAGGTTGCGGGGAACCGAGCAGGAGCTGCAGAATGGTTTCACGCTCCATCTCACACGCTGCCCATTAACACTGAGTAGGAGCTGCGACGGGATGGGAACCCGCAGGGTCCCACAAGGGAGGTGCTTCGAGGGAGACGAATAATCTCCCACCAACAGCCTCTGATATAGGAATGTGGCAGCAAAGCCACCGAAGGGCCCCACTTTGTCCATTCCTACAAGATCCAGTGGGTGAACTGCTAATACCATATAGTTAATGGCACCAAAAGCTGCTGAGAGGTGGAAATGAAACAAGACGGGCACCTTACCTGTGTCCATTGCTATGTCAACCACCAAAGGTATCAGTGCAGACCCAGGCCTGAACCTGACCCATAAAGATAAAAGTGTAAAATCCCAGATTAGCTGGATATTGTTTTCCATGTTTCCAGTTGCCTTCAATAGACAGGGAGCTTTCAGACAGGAGGAGAACTGGTGAGTTTGTTGGCTTCCAGAGATTTTTTGAGGAAGGGCTTAGCCACCCCTTGTTTAGGTATGATGTCAGCTTGCTTTCCAGAAAACAGCAAAACAGCACATTCCACTTTTCCAAAATACTTCGTCTGAAATTCCATATTTTGGGTTGGTTATAACCTGAAATGCAGCTATAAAACTAAAAATAATGCTTAAAAAGTAACATCTTGCATTTTTATACACCACCTTTCATTCGAAAAGATCCTTCTCTGCTGTACAGAGAAACATGTATGATAACTATCAAGTAAACCACTTCATTCACCAGGGTGTAGACAAAAACTGATTAAAAAAGCTGATACAATTTAGTTTTGCACAATGTAATTAATCTGGCATTCATTGTCACATGGTATAATTGAGGCCAAAAACAGACATATACAACAAAAAAGCAAGTGTTATTAATAGGAATATTTATAGTTACATTAGATAGGATTATTATTATTTTTTACCGATATGGTATAAACCCTCATTCTTAAGGAGTTAAGGAAAACACTATCTGCTGTTTGGAAGAAAAATGATACTCGACTACATGGACAACTGGCCTGCATTATTATCCAAATTCTTCTATTTCCATCTAAATGAAACTGTAGCGAGAATACAGGTCAGCAGAATATTATTAACGGAGTTGGATGGGATCAGCACATGGATATTATAGAAATAAATATACCAGTAGTCATGTATTATTTGACCATAAATACAATAACGATTATTCAAGGTTTCAGAGTAGCAGCCGTCAAGGGATATTCCTTGGAAATTAAGTGTTTAGATTACGTGACCCAAAGTCATAGACCAAGCAGTTATTGGCAGTGGCACTTCTATTGCATCACTGGACAAATATTTTGCCTGTGGGGAAAGTACAAAGTTAATCTGCTGTTTCAGTTCTGTCACAGGCCCCAGGCCAAATTCTGATGTGTCCATTTGCACAACAAAGAGTAGCAAAAAGTCTGGGTGCCAGAGCAGTGTTTACTGACACAATGTTCTTTATCTTTCGAAGGCTTCCTCACACTCCCAGACCATGTTCGATGCTGATGCCTTTGAGACATCTGTCAAAGATGCGCCCAAGGTTGCAAAGGAAGGTATGAAGCAAGAGTAATAATTTGCTAACCCAAGCAATGCCCACACTTCCTCTTTGGCCTTGGGGATAAGAGCTTTCTTAAGGGCCTCTGTCTTGTCCTGAAGGGGCTGGATTTAGCTGTTCCCGAAGAGACACCCGAGATATCTTGTTTCTTGCATGCCAAAATTGCATTTCTGGGGGTTTATGTGAGCCCAGCCTTCCCCAGCAATTGGATGTAATGTGACCACCAGTCTGGACTCACCACTGCTCTAAAATGAAGTTCCATGAGGTACCTGCCCTTTGCTCTTTCCTGGATAGAGGATCTCATAATCCATCTGCCCAGCTCACCAGATGACTTCAGCTGGGCCCTGTCATTTGACCCAGAGTTTGCTTTGTGTGTCAGGGATCAGTAGCAGCCCACAATCCCGGGCCGATATTGTCTTCCTAACCCCTTTGTGGTAGCTGTGAAACGGACACACTTGCTATTGGTGGTGTTGCCGCTGTTGAACCAGCTCAAGAGATCCAGCCTGCTGCTGCTGGGCAGCCCATTAGGCCTCTTCCTTGCTCATCCAGGAACAGCCGAAAGGTTTCAGCCCAGGCCTGCTCTTGCGTCAGAAATCTTAGTAGGTTTCCCACTTCCAGAACCTGTTACCACATGTTTGCCTGAGCCAGTGGAGTGTCTCATGAAGTGAGCTGCCTTAAATATTAGTTGATTGCTGTAAAATTAACTCAAGGTAGTCACCTGGGCTTTACATTCCATAGTCTAGAACAACAGTCCTTGGGTGGTCTAACTAAAGGTGCAGTTTGGCCGCTGTCCAGGCTGGGTTTCTTGGATGAAGACAAAGGAAATCCTTCCTCCCCTGCCACAGCTTCACCCAGAAATGTCTTCTACCCATTTCCAGCCCTTCTTGTTGCTAGAGGACGACCAATGCATGTGGGTTCTGCCAGTAGCTGAACCTGGGTGCCCTCTCCTGCAGGTCTGAACTGGCTTCTCTTTTTCTCTTTCTCGGGGTGTGCCATGGTAGCAGGGCCTCCTGTTACACCCCCGCACAAGTACCCAACAGCAAATCCTAGCAACGTGCATCAGCCATTTAATATTTTATGCTGGGCACACGGCTACTTTAGAATGCATTGTGATACTTTTTGTTACTAATTAGAACTGGTGAATATTACTAAAAACTTTCCAAATGTTTTCATGGATAGAATCACGAGGTTGATTTTGTTGTGACTTCTTTAAAAATTGTTCACAAATCAAAGATGTTTATCCAAACGTTTGTACCAGAAAGTGTGGTGTTTGCTTTTCCTTGGCTTGTCATTACTCTCCGATTATGACAAAAATGGTTACCTAAGTCTCATGTTACTAATAACCTCCCCCCCCAAAGAACAAATATTTGAAGAGAGCAGTTTGTCACCAGCCGGTAAACTGACTGTAGTTCATCCAGTGACTATTTGTGAATTCTTACGAAGAACACACACATTAATAAAAATCAGGCTCAGCTTCAAAATGATTCACATGAACAGAAAGGATTAAAGTCACAAAAACATTTATAAATGATTAATTTGACCAGCTTAATTTCAATATGAAAATTAGAAAACAAAATCCACTTAACTCGGGGAGCCTGGAAACCAGGAAATCCCAAATAAACGAAAAGCCAAGCCAACCTGAGGTACAAAAGTTATCGTGACACATTTGCATACATAATTTGGAAGATAAAAGTAGTGTGGCCAAGGCCCTGACAATGTGTAGTTTGAAAGTTTGGGCAATGTGCTAGTGCAGAACTGGGAGGTGGCTGCAGAGGCCATGTTGTAGTGAACCACCTCCATGCTCATTGGAAAGCCCACCGATGCGGACTCACAGGTGCTCAACCTCCCTGACAAGCTATTTTTTCTAACTGTGTTGGGGAGGAGCTTCTTCTGTTTGTGCGGAGGCGGTGGGGGTGGTGGCGGTGGTGGGGGCGTAGAGAGAGGGTGTCTGGCACGTAGAGTGGCCCATTCTCGTCCCTCTCACAACACATCCACAAGAAGCTCCATCAGGAAGTGGCTGCAGTGAGCTGTTCGGCTGGCTAGCATGAAGCTGGCATGACAAGATGGCAGTGACGCCTTGGCTGCTGGAGGTGCAGATGAGGCGTCATCTCTGCTCTTGTGGCCAGCTTCTCAGGTCAGCCTGAGCATTCAGCAGGCCCAGACAGGTTATGTGAAGTAGAGGAGAAGACCCAGGGAGCCTTGAGTCTCATGCCATATGAGTAGTACACAGACCGGGAGCAATCCTTGGGAATGGATGCAATCCAGAGTTGCAGTTGGCTAATACAATGGGTTACTGTTCACTTTTAAGTCTTACTCCCCTGCAGGGCTCTGCCACTTTTCATGGGACATTATGACAATCTTAGAAGTAACTGGAAATTAAGGGAATATACAAATAGATATACAGTAACTCCTCACTTAACGTTGTAGTTCTGTTCCTGAAAAATGCGACTTTAAGTGAAACGACATTAAACGAATCCAATTTCCCCATAAGAATTAATGTAAATAGGGAGGGTTAGGTTCCAGGGAAATTTTTTTTTGCCAGACAAAAGGCATTACAGGTCTGTCTCATCTTATGCTGGGTTACGTTCCGCGGTCAGCGCGTAAAGCGAAAACTGTGTAGAGTCAAAATTACATTGAGTGTAATGGCGGGCAGAATCGCCCGCACTACAGAAACAGTATTTAAATTGTTATTTTTCTCTTTTTTGTTTTTTTCTTGTTTTTGCCGACCGCATAAAGCTGAAATCGCACATGTTAAATGCACCCAAGATGCGACAGACCTGTATATACATTTTAAACAAGCAATAGAGGTATAAATTTTAAAACAATTTTAAAGAAACCATTTAATACTACAATCATCACTGCTGAGCATGAAGCTTGGTTGAGGTGGTGGAGTCAGAGAGTGGAAGAGGATGGATTGTCCGGCTGCTCCTCTTGCTGTTCTTGCAAACACAGGCACTGACTTTGCCGGGGGTGGGGGACTCAACCCTCGGCCCATCCACTCCACCCATTCCCCCAAGCCCCCACCCCTTGACCTGCCTCTTCTCCCTCCCCCCCACCTCCTCCCCCTTTACTTCACACACTACATCCTTGCTCCTCCCCCCTCCCTCCTAAACGCCACAAGCTAGCTGATTGCCACGGGCAGGAGGTGGGGGAAGATGGGGGAAGGTGCTGATCTGTGGGGTCTGCCGGCAGGCGGGAGGCGCTGTGGGGATGGGGGGGGGCAGCATAGGGAGGCTGCCAGCTGTGGAGAAAGCAGGCAGCCAAACAACATAAGAGTGGAGCATTGCACAACTTTAAATGAGCATGTTCCCTAATTGATCAGCAACGTAACGATGAAACGACGTTAACCGGGACATGAAGTGAGTTCATGTATTGCAAAAACAGAGCTAAGCAAAACCTACTTTAGCATCCTGATGCATTCAAACTCCAAGTAATTCCTATGGTTTCCGTGGTGTATTGTACCGGGGGGAAGCAATGGTGTGGGGCCTGTGCATTATCTCTAGGGCACTTACCTTGATTATGAAATTGGGTATTTTCATCTCTTAAAGGACTAGTAGAAAAATTATTTCTTTACAGGGCTGTATTTTGACGGCTGGAGAGTTAAAAAGGGCCATAAAAAGTTACGTTCACTCCATGAATAATGCCAGCATGCTGATAAAACCTTTATGGGACACTATCATATATTCCACCTTATGTGTGTATAAATACATGTCATTTTTGTTATACTAAAGAGATAACCATTTAATAATAAACCCAATGTTAAAATACTGGAAGGACAGATGTTTACCGAGCAGCTGAAAAATACAAATATTCAAATCATTTTATAAATTCATCACATTTTAAAATATTAGTTAAAAAGTTTAAGGAATTACTACATGCAGGCTGGTAATTGTAACATTTTCCTATTAAAATACAAATGAGTTTATAATGATACACATTTAAATCTTTAACGTATTTCTGAAGTTCACAGGTAATTAACATTTTCTAATTCTTTTTACACTGTCCGTTATTACCTGCAAGTTATTGTTGTGTTCTGCTACAGAGATGTTTGTCATTCAGTTACAAAGGCAAATGAGTTGAAATGACTTTTTAAATTAGGATATAAAGCTGTCTGATCAGAACATTTATTACTATGAGATTTCCATCCTGACAGAGCCCTCATTTGGAAATAAAGCAAACAAATGATTACATATGCGTTTTGGGAATAGCTTTGACATGCTGAAATAACATGCAACCTTTTAAAAAAAGAACTCTAAGATTTACAGAAATCACTTCAAACTTTTTTAATAGCTATCTGAAATGCTAAATTTGTAGCTAATTATAATACCTTGATCGCTATTTCAATTTAATATAGTCCCACAAATATATTTTGAAGGTTTTTTTTGTTTTTTTGTTTTAATATTTTATGGTGATTCCACAAGCAAAATGTACTGGAATGTTGTGGTTTAAATAGGGATTGTTGTATGATCAATATTCTCAACCGAGTGCACAAAAATCCTCTTTCTGCAGCTTCCACAAACTCTTGCTCCTGCACACATTTAGAGGGGGAAATTTTTCAAATGCTAAGGTCAGAATAATGAATCTCAATCGATAAAAATCACAGAATGACGGTTGGAAATTGGGAGACAGCTGCTTGTCATGTGGCCACTGAAGCAAGATTTTAAAAACCAGACTTGTATGTGAATGAGAACGTGTATTGCATGACTAGTTAAAAGTCCACCTTGAGAAGCACTGGTGACTTCAAAACACAAATGGAGAGAGAAGCTTTCCCTTGCAACAGTCAACTGGGTGTGACGAAGGAATTGTACATGGAGTGTCATGCATAGTTCACAGGGAAGAAAAACAGACAGGTATTGCACAAGAACCACATGAAAACAAAGATTCCTGTGTCACTGCCCAAGCTAGTGAGATGTGAACAGAAAGTTGCATAAGTTCATAAATGACGGTTGCATTACCAGCTAAGAGGAAAAAGGTATTGCAATAAAGATTCTCTAGAAAATGTACTATAAAGTCCTCTTCCCTTCTCTTCATCAATAGTATTGGCAAGAGTATCTGCTTTTGCATTGCCTTTAACAGAGGTGATAAATAGAAAAAACAGTAAGTACTGCCCTTGTCTGAACTACGTAGCCAGCAGGTGGCATCCTAAAAGCAGGAATAATAGGGACCATTTTTCTTGGGTCCCCTTGGCCTAATAAATTAACCCTCTCCCCACACATCTCTCGAGAGCCCCCTGGATGCTCAGTTTCTCTAGAAACACCTCCACGTGGAGATTGCAGATTGTTAGATTATTAAATCTCCTTTATGCAATACTGACCTGTCTCCATGACTGTGTGGAAACTGAGTATCAGACTTAACCAAAGAACATTCTATGTTTAAACCTTAAAACCTTGAATTTTTGCTACAAAAAAAATGCCCAAAAAAAACCTATGCAAGGGGGGAGCTTTCACGCTTTTAGTATTCAGGAATGCTACAGCCAAGAAAATCTCAGTTTAAAAAAAATAAACTAAAAGCTAAAAACAGGCAGAGAAGAGAGTGCCATCAGCATTGAAGTCTTGTATCTTAGATTATGATTTTGTATCATGACAACTAAACATTAGAAGGATTCAGAAAACACACAGATGAGTTGGCCCTCAAATATACAACCGACAGGATGTTTGTTGGTCTTGCGTAATATAAATTAGGAATGATTCCACATCAAAAAGTTCTCACTTTCTTCACAGGTTATGAACTGTTGGTCAAACAAGTCATCACAATCTCCCCTACCCATAAGAAGGTCTTTCAATACACAAAGAATTTTGGCAGAAAAAAGTATATTAATTGTTAAGAGAACAAAAGCTGTGATGCAAAAAGTCTTCATTGTTGCCTCTTAAACATGAGTACTGGCCTTTAAAAGAAGCTATGACTAAACAATAGGTAAATCAGAATTTGATAAGTTATATACCATACGATATAAAAGATTAAAATGAATAACGACTACATAGAAGTTATGAAACAGTTTGTATTTTATACATAGAGTATGTACACTGGTTTTGGACATGTGGGTTTTATCCATGCAAATTCAATACAAAACTATTTACAAAAAATAACAGTAGGATTGTTTTTCAAAGAAACATGTACATGTTGGAAGCTCCAGCAATAATGGAAGTCCTGAAAAAAGAGACGCAAGATACAGTATTGTACACATAGGTGAACTTAAAAATGAGGAAAAGGGTTTACAAAACATGAAATGCAGAACGAATTAAAATGCAATATCAAATAGTTGTATTATAACTATTTACACAATTTAAGCATTTGCTGCTACGTATATGATCACTTTCCAGATATCTGTCTCAGAATTACTTTGTAAATTTTGCATACATTTACATGTTGCTGATTTGGTTACATTGTGTTTTCTGAGTTTTATAATCACAAAAAAAAAGGTACAAAACAAAATATCTGAATACGGACCAAGTGATAATTTAACATGGTTTTTAAGCAATCACATTTTCTTGGTTCTACAGATTACACAATAGTTAAAAGTTAATTCACATTAATCCCACACTACTCACCAAACAATCCCTTTACAATGTTTGTGTGCGCACTACACAAACAGGACTAACATATGCATATACTGTAGATGCAACACAGAACAGCGGCAACTTGGAAATTCCCCCTGTTGTGGCAATGCCCTATCAATGCTGACGACAGTACATGGGTTCAGCAAACAAAACTGTACTAATACTTACAAATAAAGGCTTGTTCCCGCATGTGCTCTACCAACAGAACTCCCATTGTTCAATGTTAATTCCACGTGGGCAGCAACATGGTCAGGCCCAAAATAAGAACTGCCGTTCTGGGCAGACTGTACTGATTTAAAAGAAAAAAACAAACAAACACAAAAACAAACCCCTTACCTCCACATATTTGATCTGTCTGGCTTTATGAAAGTACCACACTTCCACCGGGGGGGAAAAGCCTTAACTTTGTCTAAGTGCCAACATTGTTTTAAATGGGTTGCTATGTAGCTCAGTTATAAACACAGGGGGAAGCCTAGTTTCCCTGAAGTCAAGGAGAGTTTTCTCATTGATTTCAATGGGGCTAGAATTTCACCCATTGGGAATTACTTTGTATTCGGTTTAATCAATTCCTCTATTTTAAGACTTGTTAGAAAAGTGAGGGAGAAGTTTTGTAAAGCTTATCAAGGACTGGCATTCTGATGCGTGGAACAGAAGGAAGTTTACTTAAAGAACCCTTGTTTAAAAAATATTAATTTTAATTTACTTTAAAAGCAATTAGAATATCATTCAGAGTGACTGATGCCATCATGGTTGTTACTATTTTCTCTTGCCAGCCTTAAAAATTATCTTTAGGTGGCTTTATAAACTAAAGCATGTTTTAAAAAAAATGATAAATAAAGAAAATGACAGTGAAACACAGTGTAGTATAAAGCTACAATTTAAGACTGTTAACAGAAATGCCCTATAGACAATATCTTTTAAAAATCAATCAATACAAGGCTCTATTCTATTAAATAAAAATTAAAACCATTGTCTGGCATTAAACTGAGAAGGAAGCTTCTCTATTTTAATCACAGGGACAATGTAGAGAAAACAATTTCCACATTAGAAATAAAAGTGTAATGTTTTCTTTTCATATTTATATCATCAAAGTAACTGTACATAAAACTTAGTGCTTTTAAAAAAAAAAATCTGTGCATTTTATATACATATTTTCCCCACAGGTGTGTAGAGACCTCTATAAACGCATTGTGTGTATGTTATGCTTAACTGTGTGTTGCACATGTAACGGCCAAGAGTGTTAATACTATTTCTTTTCATACGATTACAACTGTATAGTAGCTCACAAACTGGAGTCAGGAAGCAATCTTAACTCCAGGGAAATGTCTTCGTTTGCAGCACTGCACACTCCCCTAACAAGCATTCCTTTCATGAGTCCAATATGCCAGTATTTTTTTTGAGTGAAAATTATTGGAAAATACCCACTCTCACCTCACTTTCCCCAAATAATTATTCTGGTCTTTCCTGACTAAGATTTTCTGCTCTCTATGCAGAGAGGGTACTGTCCCTTCAGATGCTCCACAAAAGAGGATTTGGGTTTTCACAGCCACAAAATCCTAGCCCCTTTACTTGTATACTGCAATTGTCTTTGTGGAAATGATCTTGGAGAAGGTACTGGTTCTACGCACTGCCCAATGCTCTAGGGAGAGTGGATGTGCACAGAAGGATGGGAAGGGAGTGTTCTTTCCTTGATGACTGGGGGGGGAGGGAGGGGGAGAAGGGCAGCAGGAAGGGATTCTTGACAGACCTATGTGAGGGAGCCAGGAACTTCCTGCAGGACTAGGATAGAGGAACAGAGTCCGTAGCCTTTGGGAAACTGAGAAAGCCAATTCTATACCTACTATAGCCGGTACAGAGAGATGTGGGTCCAGAACTAGGAGCTGATCCTTTCAACCCTAAAACTATACTGTAATTCCAAACCATCTACTTTCTTCCCCCAATTCACTTCACCAGGCTAACCTGTCTTCTGAATAATCTGGTCTGGGATGCAGCCAGCATACGCCCCAATGGAAATTCTATACCACACAAAAATTGCACATATCCTCTCGTATATGGACCATTAGAATTTGCCTTTACAATTTCAGATCAGAGTGGTGTTCCTTTATTTACATGTGACTTTTTAAAACGTCAAGGATTTCATTTTCAGCTGGAAGTTGTTGGAAATGACAGACGAGTGTTTCAAAATGCTAATTTAAAAAAAAAAGGATGCACCCCTTGGTATAACCTGGTGCAGAAAATGGTAAAAGAGGTTGCTTACCTGTAACTAGAGGTTCTTCGAGATGTGTGGTCCCTATCTGTATTCCACACTTGGGTAAGAATATGCACCACGCACGAGTCCAGAGATTTTTAGTAAGCAATGTCCGTTGGTCCACATGTGCACAGTTGCTCTCCCTCAACTGAGGGTATGAGCAGTGCAGACTGATGCCTCTTCAGTTTGTTCTCTTACCATGAATCCAGTCATCAGCCACCACAGAGGGGATGGAGAGTGGGTAGTAAATACAGCTAGGGACCATACATCTCAAAGAACCTCCAGTAACAGGTAACCTACCTCCATTTCTTCTTTGAGTGATGGTTCCCAGGTGTATTCCACACATGGAAAACTAGTAAGCAGTAGTCAAACAGGAGGTGGGAGCAAGGATGAAGATGGTCTGCATGTCTGTAGTACGGCTGTTCCCACAGCTATATCTGCAGCACTGGTATGGACCAACGCATAACGTCTGAAGGTACTGCGAGAGCTCCAGGTAGCCGCCCTGCTTCTATCTAGCAGAGTACATCTCAGAGATGCTAGAGGGGTTGTTTTGGCTCTAGTGGAGCAGGCTCTCATCCCTTCAGGATGTGAGAGAGAGACCTGCTAGTTGGTAGCAAAGATTCAGCTCGAGATCCTTTTAGAGAGTCTGTGCACAGAGAATGCTTGAGTCGTTGATTGCTCTGCTAAGGCACTAAATAGTCTTGGTGGTTTCCGATTTGCTTTCATTCTCTCCACATAGAACACCAGTGCCCGTCGGACATCCAGAGTGACGCCTACTCTCCGCATCAGAAGCGTTGAGGTTTTGGGGGGAAAGATGCCAATAAGTGGATGGTTTGTTTTATGTGAAACTCAAATTATTTTAGGGATGAATTCCAGATACAGGCAGAGAGGTCTCTGTATGAAAAGTGGTATACGGAGGATTTGCCTTGAACATAAGAGTGGCCATACGGGCCACCGAGCCCAGTGTCCTGTCTCGGACAGTGGCCACTGCCAGATGCTTCAGAGAAAATGAACAGAACACGGCAATTTTGAGTGATCCATCCCGTTCCACCTTCTGGCAGCTGGAGCTTTAGAGACACCCAGAGCATGGGGCTGCATCCCTGACCATCCTGGCTAATAGTCATTAATGGCCCTATCCTCCATGAACTTATAACTAGGCTCAAAAAAGAACTAGATACTTTTGGCCTTCACAACATTCTCTGGCAACAAGTTCCACAGGTTTACTGTGCATTGTGTGAAGTACTTACTTTTGTTTTAAATCTGCTGCCTATTAATTTCATCACGTGACCCTGGTTCTTGTGTTATGTGAAGGGGTAAATAACACTTTACTATTCACTTTCTCCACACCAGTCATGATTTTACACCCCCATTTAGTCATCACTTAATCCATCACACCCCCATTTAGTCATCTCTTTTTTAAGCTGATCGGTCCCAGTCTTTTTACATCTCTCCTCATATGGAAGCTGTTCCACACCCCTAATTATTTTTGTTGTCCTTCTCTGCACCTTTTCCAATGCTAATGTAACTTTTTTTTAGATGGAGTGACCAGAATGGCATCAGTATTCCAGGTGGAGGCATATAATGGATTTATAGAGTAACATTATGATATTTTCTGTCCTATCTATCCCTTTCCTAATGGTTTCTAACTTTGTTAGCTTTTTGGCTGCCACTGCACATTGAGCAGATGTTTTCAGAGAACTATCAACAAGTACTCCAAGATTTCTTTCTTGAGTGGTAACAGCTAATTTACACTTAATCATTTTGTATCCTGGTATTTTTGTGTCCCATTAATTATCCTCATCTCACCAAGTTTCCAGGGCGCCTGCTACATCAATATCCTCATTTAACGCCAGGCAATTTAGTTCACCCACGTTGGTATTTAGACTCCTAGCATTTTTATATAAGCACTTACAACATTTGTCAACATTCAGTTGCTTGCTTTCATGTGTTCTATTTAAATGGGATTCTTATTTTTACTGTTCCTCACTAGCTCCAATCTGTACTTTACGAACTTTTTCCTATCCTCTTTACTAGGATATAGAATATCCCCCTTAATAAATTCATCCCTAGGGGACGTCTCGGTGCAAACCACGTGCTCCTCTGCACCTGTTGGCTTTCCCCCAGCCCTTAGTTTAAAAAAAACTTTCTACAAATTTTGAATTTTACATGCCAGCAATCTGGTTCCATTTTGGGTGGAGCCCATCCTTCCTTTTCCCAAAGGTTCCCCAGTTCCTAATAAACCTAAAACCTCTGCTCCCTACACACTCTTCTTGTCCACACATTGAGACCCTGCAGTTTTTCCTGTCTTCCTGGCACGATGTGTGGAACTTGAAGCATTTCAAAGAATGTTACAATGGAGATCCTCAACATTAATCTCTGACCTAACAGCCAAAACTGGCCCTCAGGACCTTTCCCTATGTCATTGGCACCTGCATGTACCACAACCACTGACTCCTCCCCAGCACAGCAACATAAACACACTGTCTAGATGTCTTGTGAAATCCACAGTCTTCACACCTGGCAGGCAATTTACCATAATGTTCTCCTGGTCACCACAACCCTAACTACCTATATTTCTAATAATCTGATCCCACATTATTATCTGGCTTGTCCCAATAACTGGAGTTGCCTCCCCTAGTTGGGTATCCTCAGTGCAAGAGGATACCATGACATCTGGAAGAAGGGTCCCAAATATGGGATTTGGGATGTTCTCCTTCCATGAGACTTTCATCCTCAACAGCACAGAGGCTGTCAGACTGGGGATGGGACCGTTCTGCTGTGTCCCTGAAAGTCTTATCTGTATACCTGCCTCCTTTAGCTCCTCCAGTTCAGCCACTTTAGTGTGAAGAGCCTGTACCGGGTCTCTGAGGGCCATGAGCTGCTTGCACAGTATGCACACATGGCATCTTCCCATATGGCAGGTAATCGTACATGTTGCATTCAGTGCAATAAACTGGACAGCCCCCACTCTGCTGCTGGACTTTTGACTCTTGAATGGCCTTTTTGGGAGGTGGGGATGGGAGGGGTGAGGGTTATTGGCCTAAGTTTAGAGTATGTTTGTTAGGTATATCTGCCTCATACTCCCTCAAAACTCTGTTTGCTGCTTCCACTCGCTAGCTCCTCTGGTTGCTTAGGAGCTAGCGTTTTAAACCCATTCTCCCCGAGTTAGTCCTGCTCCCTTGTCAACGGAGTCCAAAGGGGGTTAGCATCAAAAGGATAGCAGGCTTAAGCCTCATTAGTAAGCTCCCAGCCCAGCCGGCCGCTTGGCTCAGCATGCAGCCCCCAAAATCGACCACACTATAATCTTCAGTCAAGCAAGCACACAACAGACAAACTCACCCCAAGGATCACAGTCTTGCCTCTTTCATCTCAGAACACCCTTGCAAAACTCTCATTTGCTGCTGTTTGCTAGTTGTGGTTAGCCTTGAGTTCCCCCAGCTCGCTCACACTTCTGACTGATGGGATGGCGCCTAGGAAGACAACTTTCATCGCCAGGTGGGACATGGAACAGGTGGCCATTGGTCCAAAAGGAGGTCTGTTAAGTACTGACAGGCCAAGATTGAGATCCCATTCTGGTGTTAATTTCGCCACTGGTGAGAAGGTTCTGACGAGTCCCTTTCAGGATGAGTTGTTGGATGAGTGAAGATAGTATGGCACTCGATTGGAGGATGAAAGGCACTGATTGCTACAAGATGGACCTGATGTCTCAAACAGGGGTTCTCAAACTGGGGGTTGGAACCCCTCAGGGGGTCACAAGGTTATTACATGGGGGGGGCGCGAGCTGTCAGCCTCCACCCCAAACCCCGCTTTGCCTCCAGCATTTATAATGGTGTTAAATATATAAACAAGTGTTTTTAATTTATATGGGGGGGGGGTCGCACTCAGAGGGTTATTATGTGAAAGGGGTCACCAGTACAACAGTTTGAGAACCACTGGTCTAAAAAGTGATCAGAATAGTCTAAAATGACAGAAATGCCAAAGGATTCTGGAGATAACTAGTGCTGTTGTGACCAAGAGGAGAAGTGCTTCCATTTTGCTTTGGTTGAGAATGAAATGGACTGCCACCCATCCAAATACCAGATCGTGAGTTGCAGAGGGGTTGTGCACGGATGCCTAGTTACACCATTGCGTTGTCAGTAGATCTGGAAATGGTCAAATGCTGCTGGGAGGATGGGTTGAGATCTTCAGGAAATCCAAGATCCAGAACTGTCTCCGGCCAGTTGGGTGTGATGAGGATGACCTGAGCCTTATTGTGACGAATCTTTAGCAGAACTTGTGGTATTAGTGGGATGGGAGAAAAGGCATATCTGGGGTGGTCTGTCCAAGGTAGCAGAAGAGTATCGCCCTTCGAGCCCCAGGCCAGCGCTGCTCTGGAACAGTACACAGGGTGAATTTCTTGTTCACCTATAAGGTGACGAGGTCCCAAGAGTGTGTTCCCCACAAGGTGGAGTTCTTATTTAGGATGGAATTGTGAATTCATGGTCTACAGAAAGACATTTGATGAGACTGCTGCTAAAAGGAGTTCTGCACACCTACTAGGTATGCTGCCTTGAGCATTATGTGGCTTCTGATGCATCAACTCCATAGGTTAACTGCCTCTACACAAAGTAAGGGACCTTGTTCCTCTCTTTGAATAAAAGATGGTCATTGTGTTATCAGACATTATCTAGATAGACCAGGATTGGATGAGTGGAAGGAATGTGTTGCAAGCTAGATGGATCACCTTTAATTCCACTAGGTTGATATGCATCCTGACCTCTCAAGGGGTCCAGGTGCCTAGTGCAGTGTGATTGTCCACATGGGCTCCCCAACCCTTGAGTGTGAGAAAAGGAACCCCCACACAAACTTTTTCTGGGTTTCCCCACCAGGCAACAGAAGCCAGGATCTTGGCCAGGACTGTTATTCAGCATTGATGTTGTCTGTCTGGTGAGCAGATGGACTGAAACCAGGTTTATAGGCAGCGGAGGTGGAGCCCGGTAAACAGTGTTATGTGGGTGCCTGAAGCCATGTTGCTTAGACAGGAAAGGCAGACCCTGTCTGTAGTCTGAGGGTGACCTGTTTTATCAAATTACTCATGGTGTAGAATCTCTCCATCAGAAGGTAAGTTCTTGCTGAGTCCAGAGTTGCTGTTATGAAATGTATGGTCCTTGTGGGAATCAAAGTGGATTTTTGGTTGTTGATGCAGACTCCCAGGTAAGAGAAGAGGTGGAGTAGGAATAAGGTTGCTGACTGCACTTCCCTGCCAGATCTGCCCATCAGCAGCCAGTTTTCGAGACATGGAAAGACTGTAAAGCCATTCCTTCTCATCTGGGCCATTATCCTGTATCTAGTGTGAACAGGAGGACTCTGAAGTGATAAAGATCTTGCCCAAGGAAGAACCTGAGAAACTTTATGTGGTATGGGTGAATGCCTAAGTGAAAACAAGCATCTTTCATGTCAAGATCTGTGAACCATGTTGCCCTCTTCCTGAGAGGGGATTATTGATGCCAATGTGACCATGCTGAATTTTAATTTTCAGATGAAGACATTTAGTTGGTGTAGGTCAAGAATTAGTCTCTATTCTCTGTTCTTTTTGGTAACTAAGAAAACTGGGCAGTAGAATCCCTTCCCTTGATGTTGAGGTGGCACTCGTTCTATGGCTCCTTGCTGGAGAAGAGAGTCCACCTCCTGATGTAGGATTGCCTCATGAACTCGGTCCCTGAAAAGGAGCTGAGAAGCGGGTTTGTGGGTAGGAGGTAACAAACTCAATCCTATAGCCTGAGTGAACAGTTTCCAGCACCCAGTTGTCTGTTATTACCCTCCAATTGGGAATGCAATGAATAAATTGGCCACCAAATACTTAGAATCATAGAACTTAAGATCAGAAGGGACCATTATGATCATCTAGTCTGACCTCCTGCATGATGCAGGCCACAAGAGTTGACCCACCCACTCCTGAAATAACTCTCACCCTTGACTCAGCTGTTGAAGTCCCCAAATCTTGATTTAACGACTTCAAGCAGCAGATAATCCTCTAGCAAGCGACCCCTGCCCCATGCTGCGGAGGAAGGCGAAAAACCTCCAGGGCCTCTGCCAATCTACCCTGGAGAAAAATTCCTTCCCGAGCCCAAATATGGCGATCAGCTGAACCCCGAGCATGCGGGCAAGATTCTCCATCCATACTTGGGGGCAGGGTCAGAATAATGAGGTATCAACACAGCAATGCGGACCTTGCATGTCTTGTCAAAAGAAACTCTTGGGCAGGAGGTTGGAATCAGCTGTGGTAGATCTTGAGGAAGCTGTGTATCTTGGTCTCTGTACCCTCTGTCCCTTGTGCGGTGGTTCGTGAGGGGGCCGTCTTGGCCTGTACACTTGTTTGTGGTGCTTCCTGTGGGACAAGGGTATAGATGTCCAGAGAGCGAAGTGTTGTTCTCAAGTCCTCAACAGAGTGAAGAGACTCATCAGTCTTTTCATTAAATAACTTAACTTCATCAAAGGGCAGATCTTCAATGGTACTTTGCACCTCCCAAGAAAAAGCTGAGGACTGTAACCAGGATTCTCTCCTCATAACAACTGAAGTAGCCATCTTTCTGGAAGCAATATCAGCAGCATCTACTGCAGCCTGAAGAAATGTTTTGGCCACAAAGTTTACCCTCATCAATTAGGTTCTGGAATTGGGCTCTATCCTGCTGAGGGAGTTTGTCCTTGAAGTTAAAAAAAAAAAAACTTCCCTTAATTGGTGAAATCATATTTTGCTAAGAGAGCCAGGTTGTCAGCAATTTGCAACTGAAAGCTTGTTGAAGAGAAAACTTCTCCCCCTGGGAGATTGAGGGATTTGGCACCCTTGTCCAAAGGTGTTCTCTTGGGGTGTTGCAGCCCGGATCTCGGTGGCTGCTGAAGTTGGGTGCTGAATGTGAGAACAAAACCTGCTCCTTTAAGTGGAATGAAGTAGTGTTTCTCAGCCTTTTTTGGGGGGTGGGAGTGCATGAGGCAGGAATGTGCTACACTACCCTGGCTGGATCCATAATGACTGTTGACCGGGAGGGCCTCTTGACTTGGACCTGAGGGTTGCAAGATATCCAATAGCTGTGCTGAGACTCCTGAACCTGCTTGAGCTGCATCTGGCACGAAGACACCACTTTTTGTGAGAGTTCCTGATATTGCCTATGATCATCAGCGGCTGGGATGACTGCTTAATCTAGGCAGGATGATGCGAAATGGCCACTGGAACCACTGGAACTGTCAGATCTGGCTCAACTTCCTCCCCGTCACACTCCAATGGAGCTGCTTGGTGTTGGGTAGGAGAGAGTAGATAAGGTTCATGCATGGATCAGGGTGCCAAGAGTCTCCTAGGGCCCCAGTAATGCCATTGCGAGAGGTCAACTGGTTGGGGGTGGACCCATGGCATTAGGAACCATCGGTCCCTTGGAAAGTCATACTTTGACAGAGGACTGAACCCTGTTTTCCTGGAAATTCTGTCCATACTTGCCTCCCTTTGTAAATGCAGAGGTTCAGATGTAGCCTCTCACTAATCTGATGTGAAGTTTGGTTCCTGATCAACCATTGGAAGCGTTGATACCGATGGACGGGTACTCAGGTTCATGTATGAGAGGGATTAACTCTGTGCCCTCAAGATGGTTTCTTCCTCTGGTATGACGATCTCTCTAAATAAGGTTGGACCCGAGAGGCGAGGGGATTGAGGACACAAGAGTGAAAAATATCCCCCAGGGAGACATAGGTCTCAGACCGCCACATAGTGTAGGGTGTTTTGGTGGTCAGGGCCACTGGATCCAACACTTCCCTGGTTACATTGGACATCGGATTTTTCTGAGACTTTGTTGGTGCAGAGTCTGATCTGGATGCTGAAGGTAGTGGATGCCTGTCTCTTGGTTTCTGTGTCGGCACCGAGATTGGTATCAACAGATCTGTACTCCTGCATGCCACATTCTCCTGTAGAGGTGGTTTACCTGGGCCGAAGTCCTTAGGATCTGTGTGCAAGGACTCACCTGACTTGCATGGAGTTGGGGAGGGATCTCTTCAGGTCAGATTTTGAAGAGGATCTTTGCCCCTGCGCTTGTGAGAGTGCCCCATACTCTCATGAGAACCCTTTGATTCTTTAGCCTTGCAGGTTGTAGCCTCAGCTCCTGAGTTTGTGCTCAGAGGGATGCTGCCTGTTGATTGAGACTTGTGTACAGAGGGGGTCTCCCCAGTCTGCATGCAACTGGGGTCTCATGTTTTTTTCCCATGAGGTTCTCTCTCAGTCAGTGCTCAATCCTCATGAATTTGGGGAAAGAGTGGCGGATGCTGCACGTAGCAGGGATGTGAGCCTTGTCGAGACGGTCAAGTCAGCATTGGTGTTAGTCACTCACTGAGAAGGAGTGGGGGGCAGGAAACAGTTCTTAAACCCTGGGACTGTGGGCATAGTCCTCGCCCTTGGAGGAGAATTTCTCCAACGTGGGGAAAAAAACTAACTAAACTACACTATACAAATACTACAACTTGAAAATAATATAGTTTTTAGTATTTGCATTATCTATAGACACACACACATACACAGATTGAAGAAAACAATGGAAGAAGCTGTGGATGCAGAAGATTCCACCTCAGGCAAGGAAGGAATTGGAGAGGCATCGGTCCACACTGCCTCATATGTCCTCGGTTCAGAGCTTGAGAAGAGCAACTGTGTATGTGGACCAACCGATGCTGCTTACTAAAAATCTCCAGATTCAGATGCATGGTGCACACATGTACCATCACTCGAAGAAGTAGAATGCCTAACCGGTGCAGAATAATTTTTAACAGGAAGAAGTGCTAAAAATCTTGTAAGAATGACCAGTGAAAATATAAACTAGAACTACACTGAGACAAAAGTTAATTAGATTGTATCATGGTAAAAGTAGGCCTTTTAATGCAAGTGAAGGCTTGACATTTTGTCATTTACCAAATTATGAAAAACATGTTGGGGAAGTTGGAATTTGGTAAAGATACATTTCTTTTCAAGACTTTGCTTACTAAATAAATGTTTTATCATTGTCTCCGTGTTGGAATGCAGACTTATTTTGAAAAAGCCAGACAAAATGCAGCCCTATATTATGTTTTGGCATTTAAGAAAATATCAAAAGGAAACGTCACAGCTTAAGTGATCCTTTACTTCATTGTCACACGCTCTGCCTGTGAACACCAGTAGTTTTGAAAATATATTTTAAAACAATCATTTCCTGAAATACTGGGGAGAAACATGGAACTTCTGAGGTTTAGTGAAGACAATCACCATCTTGTCAAAAAATTATCAAAATTGAAAATATTTATGGAATACATCACATCTTAGCATGGCTTGAATCTGGCCATGGATTTTAATGCCAGTGTTTTTTATTTTGGAAGAGAATTGCCTCCAAGTCACCAAACATTTAAAAAAAATGCAGTTTTCACGATCGTGAAACAACTGCTGATAGTTCCCACCTCCACAATTGAGGCTATTTAGCTTCTTGTGGTATAAAAGTTGTACTCCTGAGGAATTCTCTCACTGTCTCAGTACTGCACATGACACAAAATATAGGACTGTGCTATATAAATGTATTAATGTATATATTTTAGAGCTTTCTGTGGCCTACCAGAGAGCTGAGAAGAGGTGAATCATTGACTGGCTTTTAGAAGCACCCTAAAATTTACAGTGGCATTATCTAAAAAACTGCTGCGAGAGACCTCCACACCCAAACCTCTGCTCAAGCTCATTAACTCTTATAAAACCTTCTCCTGATCTTTATTTTGTTTTCAAAATACTGTAGGCTTTCGGTTTCCATAAGATCTGATGGTGAAATCTGGGTCCCATTGAAGTCACTAGCAAAACTCCCAATGACTTCAATGGAGCCAGGATTTTACCCAGAATCCTTACAATTCATGTCACAGTTAAAAAATTATTACTATTTCCTTCCTTAATTTTCTCCTTTATACAGTACATTATTTAGGGCCCTGGTTATGTTATGAAAGGGCTTTAGAAATCTGGACACAACTGAGGCTTTTTGATTGCCTGTCAATGACTTGCATTCCTGTGCGCCATGCCAATCAAAGTCACAGATCTAATCAGTCCAGCCTTTAATTGTTTATATGTAAACTATTGAGACACTTTAGTAAGTGTATTTCTGAGACAGTTCGAAGTCATTCAGCCACCTTGAACTAAGCACTTTATAGCATGTTTTAAGTAGTGGCATGAATCACCTAGAAATGCCTTAGCGGAAATATCTTATTCCTTAAAGGACAAAACATTCTTACATGAGACATTGGAGCCATCCAAGTATCCTGCCAATCTTTGGGGAAAGAGAAGAAACATATGGGGCCAAAGAAAACATATTGATATGTTCAGACACATAATAATAATTAAAAATGCATCTTATAGTTTTATATTATCTTGGGGTAACTCGGCTTTGAATGCTCAATAATCAGCACGTGAATAACTCCTATGATAGTTAAATCATCAAAAGGCAATGAGTGAGATTTCCTAAAGCTCTTACTGTTGGCATAACTCTATTCCAGGGGTAGGCAACTATGGCACGTGTGCCAAAGGCGGCACGCGAGCTGATTTTCAGTGGCACTCTCACTGCCCGGGTTCTGGCCACCGGTCCGGGGGGCTCTGCATTTTAATTTAATTTTAAATGAAGCTTCTTAAACATTTTAAAAACCTTATTTACTTTACATACAACAATAGTTTAGTTATATATTATAGACTTATCGAAAGAGACCTTCTAAAAATGTTAAAATGTATTACTGGCACACAAAACCTTAAATCAGAGTGAATAAATGAAGACTTGGCACACCACTTCTGAAAGGTTGCCGATCCCTGCTCTATTCTTATTCAAGTCAAGTCAATGCTGAGTTCTCTGAAGCCCCCACCAAAAAGGGCCCAATCTGAGTAGTCAAAGAAGGTCCTACACAAAATGGAAACAGTGTTTCAAATGTGCAGGATGTTGGGATCTCTTCACTCCATTTGATGCCCCAGTGCAGAGCTGTGAGGCAGTTTCCCAATTGGAAAAGTAAGGGGGAAGACAGGCTACTGGGAGCATGAGAGGGTGAAGTTAGTGGGTCTGTAAGCAGGTGCCGTTAGCAATAGAAATAGATAATAAATAGGATTGATGATGGCTTCTTATGATTAAAGACATTTAGAAACAACACTCTAAACATGCAATATTAGTTAATTGCACCAGCTAGGAGCATCCTTCTACGGGCTGCTCTCCCCTTGTCTGTACGTGGAAGGAGGGAGGGACTGCTACTTCCACCGAGTGGGCTGGGCTAACACAAGGGAATGGCCAGGCCCTGCCACACTGCATCCTGCTCTGAACCCTGATTTCTGCATGGAAATCTAATATTCATTCAATATTGACCTAAGGAACCTTGCCCTTCCCTTACCCTCCAAAGCTGCAGTTGTGAGGTTTATTTTGAATTCTGAGGTGGAGGAAAAAGATGTGTTGTAGACAGCAATGCCTCCCCCATTTTCAGATTGGAGGTACTGTTTCTTCATCCCTTAAAACATGGAGCCGTATTAACTCCTTTTTCAGTCTCTCCTGCAGCTGCTACTACTCCTGGGGGAATTCTGCACCATTGCGCAATGCAGAATTTGTGCAGAATTCATGTTCTGGGCAGAATTTCCTTTTTCCCTGCAGAATTGGCGCTGCAGAGCTGCTGGCTGCCAGAATGAGGGTTCTGGGCAGCTGCGGTTCCCAGCATGCCCTGAAGGAAGGAGGTGGCATACAGGAAACTCTGTACAAGCCTGGGACCTGGCATCAGGCTGTTTTTCCCTCTGGATCCCTGTGCAGGAGGAGGTGCTTTCGTGGGTAAAAAAACCACTTCTTCCGATGCATGAAGTCATGCATCTGAATAAGTGGGGTTTTTTTTACCCATGAAAGCTTATGCCCAAATAAACCTGTCAAACTATTTTAAGCTATTTAGGGAAAACTGCGCTAACTTTTATTTATTTATTTATTTATTTTTAAGTGAAACTAGTGTACTACACTGACAGCTAGACTTCTTAGTGTTAAAATTTTAAGTCAGAATGTAATCTTCTCTTGAGATATTGCAATACTCCACAAGGGATAAACAAAAACTAAGTGACTAGAAGTGATCTTAAGTGAGGATTGCACTGTATTCAGCAAACTTTACAGAGGAAACTTAATTCCATCAGGAAAACTGAAGTGTCGTTCAGGATTGGTGAACGTATTTAAACAGTCCAACAAACACTTGCATTATCCAACTTAGACTATGGTTACAAAAATCTGAAACTTAATGTCTTTGCCACCAGCAAGTCTATGGTTAACACTACTGGAACAGGAATTGCTATTTTTGAGGTCAAGAGGGTATGTATAAAAAAATTGCAAGATGGTACAGTTCTTAATATGGAACATTTTTCCTCTTTTTGAATGATCAGGTAATTCTTCAGCTATTAAAATACAGCAAAAGTAACAACCAAAAATCTGCTTACTGAACTAAATGTGCTTGTTCATTGTAATCTCAACTAATTTTATTTTTTCCCCTGATATTGCATTTATGTGAAATGAGAATACATTTACCCATTCTTTTTTAGAATGGACCTCTCCTATGAATATGAATTAAGATAAACAATAAAAAAGGATAATTCAGAGGAAAGATACATGAAACTACTTATTTTAATGGCCGAACATTATATTGAGCCAATTACAGTTTCTGCACGAGTACCTGTTTAAATGATATTTTTATGTATATGATTTTGTAAAGGAGGGCATGGCTTTTATTTAAAATGAGCTGTATTTGAGAATGCACTCTATAAACAATAGCATATGTTAACAAGAGCCCATGAATTACTTTTATTTCAATGGATTTTAGTTAACGAACATTAAAATAATTTTATCTTCTAAATCTTTTAGCCACCGGGATTTTAATTTTCTCTCAACTGGCTTTAATGCTTCAATTAAAGAGAGTAAGGAAGAAATAAAGCAATATTTTCTTCCTCATTCCTTTGCCAAATGAAATGAAATAGCTTTAGGTCAATTGGCAAAAGAGTACAACTTAATTTTTTTACATCTGGCACACAAGGTTTCACCCTTGGTCTAAAGTAATAGTCTAAAAATACATCTGAGACATACCCAGAGCCCAACATTTTTGATTAAGTCACATATTTACTAAGAAGGTAAACTTGTTTGTTTGTGAGGAAGGGAAAGAGAGACAGAAAGAAAGGGAGTCAACTGTCCATCGTTCTGAAAGTTCTCAGAACACTGTGGGAAAAATATCAGTCAGAAAAGTTGTAGAATCAAACAAGTACTTAAACCCAGAAGTTCGACAATGCTTCTGTTGCGGGGATTTAATTTATTTAATTTTTTTTTACATTTGTCCCGAGAGTTTGATATTCTCAGCACAGACTTAACTGTTGATAATTGGTGACACTGGTGCAAATGAGAAGCATTGGTGCAAAGTGATGATGCGGTATGTCATGCAGGTGGTTATTTCCAAAATAAGTCCCTCTCAACAAACGTGTGAACATTGAAAAATATAAAGATTCCTAGCTTGAATTTTTTTTAATCTAACTTGTGGTGATTTGTTATTGTAAAAAAAAAATAATAATAATGCAAAATCAGGGACAACATGATGTAAAATACTGAAAGTCACAGCATAAACCTGAGATTTTGGCAGCTTTATCAAAACATCCTTAATGATTATTATGTATGCGTCACTAGTCCATATATTTCTTATTTAACTATGGACATCATGGTTTGTCTCAAACAAGGAAAATAACTCAAAGTGACAATTTTTGTTAATACATTAAAACAGAAGTGATTGGGTATTATCAAATTAAATAGCATAAATAAAATGTATTTACATTTTCCAATCATTAGACAACATAATCAATTAAATTGTGCAACTTAAAACACCTAACACCAAAAATGTGAAGCATCATTTAAATCTTCACATATTACTGACCTTACGAAAAACTATTAAAATATTTTAAAATTCCCATTGTATCTATTTCAGACAAAGAAATTGCAAAAACGTTTAAGACTATTAAGAGTCATCAATTACACAGGCACTTCACATGTAAACAATCTACCATACAACTGAAAAAATAGTTTGGCACAAACTTAGAAGATTGGAAAAAACACCTTTTTCCTATATAATGTTTTGTATAATTACCATACATCCAACTAAATACTGGAGATGTTAGAAGTATATAAATTACAGTCAGAAGTGCAAGAAATAAAGAACTCAGAGAGCTATATGAAACAAAAATGGATTAAATGTGATCTGTCACTCAGATTTTCACTATCATACTGTAGCTGGTTTTTGTTTTATCTTTACATTTAATCCAAATGATTGACAAACTTTTTATAGTAGGGCTTTGTTTGGTGTGTGTGTGTTATCCTTTATAAAACAAAACTAAACAACATTTTCAATGTAGTAAAAAAAAATCCATCTTTTAAAAATAATATCATGAAACATTAATGGGAAACTTGGAACTTATATTACCTGGACAGAGAATCTGATGTTGTTAAAATCTCTTGTGCATCCAAGTTTTAAAACATCAGTATAACTGTATATTCAGGTAACAGTCAGTTTGAAATCAAAGTTTTACGTGTCCCTCCAAAATAAGGCTCTGTCTAAAGTGTCTGGGCAGAAACTACTTCTGATGGCTTGGATGTTCCCATTGAGGAAGCTGAATTGCTTGGCAGCAATCTAAATGAATAGATCCATGATAAGTTGTCTGGTTTCCAAAAGTCATGTTACACAGAGGAAAGCTGGGATGCTTTAGATGAAGGTAGTTCAAGCAGAGCCTGAACTGTAAGACCAACTTTCACTAGACCCCTTTCCTCCAAAATGTGATGAGGCAGGCAAAGCCTTTCCTGAAAAATAAAATGGTACATGCATCATGTTTCAATCATTCTGCACAGCTTGGGTAAAACGTGTACTCTTAGAAGACTTCAACACTCAAATACCTCACTATGACTAATTTAGAGATCCATGTAGAAATCTTCTCTGGTCAATAAGTTTGCATATGCATCTATCTCTACAGCAAAATTTTAAGTGTGACAAGGTGCTCAGAAGTTAATTATATCTCACATAAGATCTGATAATTGCAGTGTGAAAAAATTACACACAAATATAAATTAGTAAATTAGAGGAAAACAAAAACTAAAGAGTGTTTCATTAAAATGTTAAACTAAGAAGAAATAAACACTATTTCTTAGAAGCCTCTGACAGTTTATTGAAGAGTTAGGGCCAGACTCCCCCATCTGCTTTCATAAACAGAGGGAGCGAAATGGAGTGAGGGTGGCGTAGTGCTGGTCAGTGGCAGACTTCTTCCTTCCTTGTCCTTGCAGAAGCTCCACTACAAGTTGTCTGTAAGGAGCATTACAATTTGCTGGAACTCAAGAATGAATCATCTCCCACCCAAACCCATAGGAATTCTCTTATAAGCATTACATTCAACATGAACCCCTTTTCTCTACCAAAGTGGAGTCACTGGTAGCAGCCAGTAGGGGAGTCATTGGAAACATGACTTGTGCAGGAGTTGTGCAGATATGGAGGGTGGGAGTAGAGGCAGTGCAGAAGCACAGGGCTATAGCTTAGGAACTATGGTTTTCAGGGTTAAGCCACCTTCCTGTCCTACTGAGGTGGAGTTAAACAGCCACTGTCAGAACAGTCATGTGGCTACTGCAAATACAAACTCATGGAGTTTCCTGTCCCCTAATGCACAGAAGAAAATTTGGCCCTTAATTTTTCCCTTCATGGAAGAAGTGGAAGAATGAGTGTGGGAATAGTAACAAAAACTAGAGATGAGCTAGTACAGTTAAGAGCCATGCAAGCTTCTTCTATGTAGCTCTGTCAATGCACCTTGTGATCTGCAAAATCCCTTTCATTCTAGTCCAAGATCTTTCCTAGGCAGATATTCCCTTTCATGCCACAATGTGCCACTAAACGAAGGGTTTCTGATTAACACACACACACAGCTCTTCTATAGCACTTTTCACCAGTAGATCTCAAAGCACTTTATACAGAAGGTCACTATCATTATCCCCTGAAACTGAGGCACAGGGAAGTGATTTGGCCAAGGTCACCCAGCAAGCCAGTGGCAAAGCCAGGAATGGAACACAGGTCTCCCAACTCCCATTTCACTGCTCTAACTACTAGGCTTTCTAGATAACCCAGAAAAGTAAATGCTGACACATCTTGTCTGTGATTATTAATAAGTATATTAATCAATAAAGTGATTAGTATACCTGTGGCACGCCCAATTTTTTACAAGCATCAAGAAAGTTTTCAACATTTCTTCTGCACTTTGCCATACTGAGTTTAGGCTGTAAAGATAGGATGTTAGATCTTTGTTACGCATTTATAAAAGGACTTTATAATTATGATGCAAATTCAATAACAGTTGTATTAGAAAACAAGCGAAATTACAAAACTAATTTTTTAAGGACTTAGTACATAACAGACTGCTAAACCCTTGAGCCTTAATGTAACACCAAATACTTGCTTATTGCATGCTGAAATAAAATGAAAATTGATAATATAACCATTTAAAATAGCGAAGATAATTCACTATTTTCTAGTGTTGAATTCCAACAGTTTGCTTTCACTTCAGACAGAATAAATATGATGTAGCTGACTCACCACTGCTGGTGATGGAACATGAATACTTGCAACAGAACGTGGCCTTATGTGATTGGCTAAATGGCAAAGAACAACCCCATCCATCAATGCTGCTCCAATGTCATCTGGCAAAATGACTTTTAACCTCGATTCAAGATTCTGTAAAATAGAAGAGGCGTCCATTGTATCGATAATCTCACTGTCGAGGAAATTTTGGTTTAATTTAAAATCCAGTAATCCCATAAATTTAAAAATGGCAACACTAAGCATAAACTGTTATGCTACTGGGTATAAATATTCTTTGTATAATTAACTTGCTTTTCCTCAGCTCAGTTTTTAATGATGTGACTATGTTCACAGGTATATCGAGGTAGCAGCTCATGCAGCTGCTACCATGGTGCTCTGTGCACATGTGCAGATCAGCTAAGAAAACAAACCTACTGCTCCTATCAAAGCCCATATAATGGACAGCTTGCACATTCATTCTCTGAAGGTGAAGGATCTGTAGGTTGAAATGTCAGGCTGAAAAGCAGCATCAGCTGCTGGTGAAGATATAGAGGCTATGGGTTTGATACATGCTATTCATGGGAGGCAACTTTTTTCTTCTACCCTGGGGGTCACACCCACAGAGAGACACCCACAGATAGTTGGAGTGGAAGCATATTTTGGGGGGTGGGGTGTCACCCGCCCGACAAGTGATAATTGAGTGGTGAGGGGTGGAAGTACCTACACTTGTGTAGCAAGAGAGTTGGGGGAAGGAGGAAGTGCTTTTCACCACACAAACTACAAGCCTTCATGGAAAAGGGGGCAGGAAGCACACTCGATTCATCAGCTTAGGAGCAGTGCTTCTCCTAAACAGCTTAACTGGACTTGAGCAAATTGCTGCTACAGCAGGAGCTGGAGCTGCTATCATGGTATTATCTATAATATAGATTCAGTGTTTAACTGAAATCTCTGTACATTATGTGCCCTTTAGACGTGTGCAGCCTCTGATGACATGCAGCTTGGAATCTGAGGATGAATTAAAAATATAACTAACACAACATCAAGAAGAACTGACTGTTCTAAGTTTCTGTTTTATCTAACCATTATTTAGTAGCTGCATAAAAAAAAAAGTTACATTCTTAATTATTAAAAAAAGTGTAACTTCCAAAATGATTTTCAGAATAGAGCCATATAGGAAAACATTTATTCAAAACACTGAAATTTAGATCCAACATGGCATTATTCGCACTCTTTTCAGCTAAGGTCCTTCCCACCAAAGCATGTCTGATGATTCAGGGATGATGATTCGAAACCCGGGGCCAACTCTTCAGGTACATGCCAGAATGCACAGCTCACTAGTCAAGAGGTGGGCACCATTCTCCTTGTGCCATGTTACAGCAGCATTTGGCTCTCCAGGGCCAAACATATGGCTCAGATTGACATGGTGTAGGGGCATCCCAACTGCACCCCCTTTCCTAGCCTGGTAGGAGAGATGTGTTGCATACAAACTCCAAAGATGGAGTGACAATACTGCAGTTATCACCCTTGCACTGCCTGGGCCATGTAGACAGGTTTTACAGCAAGTACATGCTGGTGGTGCAAAGAAAAGTAAGCGCACTGCACGCAAGGGTGTGGCCCCACCATCTTGAGCCTAAACAGCAAGTCATGGGAACGTACATTGCGAAGATGTCTTATTTGTTCCCTTTCTTCCCTTAAATGCTCCATTTTCCTCCTCATTGTAAATCCAGGGTCCACTACTCCAGAGTCCTGGCGAGAGGAACGGCTGAAAGCTGTTATAAAACAGACAGTTGTCAATATTTGGAACACCCCCACTATGAAAAAAAAAAATCCACCAGTAAAGAAAAAGAGAAAATCACAGTTATTGAAATGTTAAGCAGAACAAGTATGTTTCAATGCTATAAAGTGACTACAATAACTTAAGGCTCATTGGGCTAGCAGCTACATGTAGTCTTTAGGTGTTAAATTTTCAAAGGGAAGCACATAGGCTCTTCCTTTAAATGTCTGCATTTGTGCCTGGAAATTAGGTAGGTAGCAAATCTGTCTGGATACATAATTATGCTTTCATTTTTGACAGGGTAAACCATACTGGTTTTTGAAAATATCTATTCTTACAGCTTTTTACTGTAGCCCAGCATAAAACTGTTGTGGAAGGAACTCCCTGAATTTATTTATAACCATAAATTATTAAAATAAATATTTAAAACTAGGTCACGGGAGAAAGTTTATGAAACCACAAGTTACGAGTATGAATTTTCTTATTGACCAAAGCTTCATAATGCTGCACTGCTGCAATGGAAAGGACAAGGTTAAGCATTCTAGTTTGCATTTGATTTATCACTCTCCACTATCAAAAAACCTTGCAGGCGACTATTTTATTATTTGATTATCCTCATACTTGCAAATACCAATATCTTTGCAGTATTTAACTTGGAAGAATTTCCATAATATTTAGAAATATTGTAACTTATTACACTTTTAAGTTTAATTCTTGTGAAAACACACTGAAAGAGGTTCTAATTTTTTTTTAATTTTTTTTTTATTTTTGGGTCATCTTAGCAGGAAAGAATCTAGACATCCCCAATAATGAGCTTTTTATGTAACTTGTTCCTAATGCCAACACTGGTCCTGTACATTTTATGACATACATGCTACAGATAAAAGATGTGTATTCTCATCTTAACCACCGAGTCTATGGAAATACCCAAAGTATAAACTTCTTAAAAGGTGGAACGCTTTTTTATAATACACTGTACATTAGAGAGTGAACTGTCCACAGAGACAATAAATGACCAACTGCAGAATGCATTTTGATACTGAGTGCTTACAAGCTAGTATTAAAAAAGAACAAATGTGTTAAGACAGCAAAAGATTGACCTGAATGCATATTGTAAAGTAGCAAGGCAAGCTTTTCCTAATGAGCTCAGAAACTCCCAGGTGTTCATGTGAAATTCTTCATTGTTTGGCCAAGGCGGCATTTCTCAACTATACTTTAAATGGTTAATATATAACATGCATATGACTGATGCAAATATCAGAAGACAGCACTAACTAAAAATATTTGTTGCCTTGCTTCCTAGTGTTCAGAAAATTAAGGTCTGCTTTAAATAAGAGGAGTTAGCAGCTGTCTGGAAGTGGCAAGGGCATGGCAGCCTAAATGTGCTGGGCCTAATGATTTTTGGCAAACTCTGAAACCCCACATATTATTTCAATGGACAATAGCCTGCCAGCCATTGATTGCCAAAGGCAGTTCTGCATTGTTTTCCCCCCTACAGAGGATGGCAAAAGACACAAAAGAGAAATCAATAGAGCCCTGCAAATCCGCGGATATCTGCATCTGTGGATATTCAGACCATTTTTGCAGATCCGATGCAGATACAAATTTTGTATCCGCGCAGGGCTCTAGAAATCAATGTAGTAAATAACTGCAGTTTAGAGACGGCGCAGTTATGAGCTTGTCAGAGCAGCTAGCCATGCCTCTTCCAACTGTACACTTGCCATAAGTCAAGCGTGGGCACTGTACTGTGCAGTGGCCTCTCCCCTTCTATTTGTTCCAAAAAGTCCCAGTCTCACATCTCTGCTGCCCTTATCTTCAGCTCCAATGTGGGAAGCAAGATTTGCTGTGGCATACTGTATTAGAGACCACCACCTTACCTGACCTAGGTTTGAGACCAAACGGACCATGAGAGTTACTGTCTGTCCTTTCATAATCCTGTTAAAGAGAGATAATATATCAAGTTTTCTGCAATTTTCTCCAATTTTTGATGAAAATTTAAAAAAAAATAGTTTTCACGCCCTAAACTTTTGTTTCCATGACGACAACATGAGAACCTGCTTTAACTTAATTGAAAAGCTATAATGAGGGGGAAGACATTTTAATAAGAAAGCAGTGAATGAAGACTCACCATCCACAGATGAGAGAAAGGCATAAGCCTCTTCTAGGCACAAAAGTGGCACAAGTTTAACTCAAATCTGTTTTTAAATCAATTTAAACTGGTGCAAGCCTCTGCGTGGACACATTTATAAGCTAGCTGTGAACACTAAGTGTATCCGCACAAAAGCTGGGATCAATTTAACTAAATCTATATAAAAGCCAATGCTAGTTAACTTGGTGCCACTTGTATGTGCAAGCAAGGCCAGAACCACTTACTGAACAATGGGAAATGACAGCATGGGTAGATAATCGTGGAATGAGCAGCTTGTAGGTAGACCGCCACTAATCCAAGCCTGTCTCTCCCCTGCTGTGACAGTACAGCTCAAGATCTGGTGTGGACACCCTTTTGCAGCTCAAATGGGGGGAAAATAGACCCAGGAGGGATTATCTTTCTGTTTTCAAGAAGAAATTACTTTCAGCAGCTGGGACAGTGGCCTCTCCCATCCCAAAAGGTGGCGAAGGGAAACTCCAACTCTTCAGTCCCCTGATGTGCTTGTAATCTTCTCCCAGGCCCCTCCACTGTACACAGGAGACTCCTACCTCATGCCACACCCTCATGATCCCTATCTGACAGAGGGTGGAAACCGTCAGCTTCATTGGGTGTCTTTTCTTCCTGGGTCAGTATTGTAATGCAGCTGACAGCCAGGGAAACATCATGGTCAGGCCACAAAGCATTTTCCTTCCTAACCCTCAAACAGCCAGAGAACCACACTGCCCGGGTAAAAGATGCATAAGGCAGTCACGACTGTGGGGATGAAACCCCTTAAATTAGAGGGGGGCCTTTCACAATTCTGGCTCCTCTATGGACTCGCTGAGGTCCTAAACTATAACTTGTTTTTAAAAGTCTCTAAAATGCTACACATGTAGGCAGCCCGCACTCTGTCTCTGTTCAATATGGCAGCTATGATTTCTCCCTTCTCAGTAGCTATTTTCGTCAGCTAGAGTAAGAGAGGCAGAAAACAAATGCTGCTTTCTTATACACCAACCTTTAAAAAAATCAGAGAGGGAGCGAGAGATCTGATGGTAGTGGAGGCAGGACAAGTTAAAGAAGTTAACAAGGAATCTGTCCTTGATTCCTACTTATTTCTGCTTTTAAATTATTGCACAAGTGCATAATATTTCAATTCCTCTTTCAAAGCAAAGCCCATTGATTAACATTTTCTGACCTGTCCAAGAGTTACATGTTTTTGCACAGTGAACCACAATGAAAACAAATTAGCACACACAGAAAATGTTCACTGAAAGAAAAAAAAAACCACAAACTTGTACCTCAGATGATACAGGAGACTGTGGGGACACATTAGTATTATCACTGTCTTGCTAAAAAGAAATCAAAGAGATGAAATTATAAAATGAAAATTATGATTTTGAGTAGGTATAATATGAAATTATGAAAATGCATACAAAACACACGTACAACATTTTTTCCTCAAGTGTCGGGCAAAGTGGTAGTGACTAAATAAAAAAAATTGCAAATCAACTAAACACACATGTACAACAGCCATAATTGACAAAGGGTTTTTCCTGTTGTAAAACATCTTTAACTTGAACAGCTCAATACATGGGAAAATGCATAAGTCTATTATTCATTAAATACATTTCAATTTGATATATTTCATTTTGAAGCTAATGTTATTTTAAAATATAGTCCTTTCATTTAGTTGTAAAATGTTTAAGTCACAGACCACACCTTTATCTATAAATATTATTTTGGAAAAGATCAGAACTAGTTACTGCGGTTTTCCTTTAAAGATGGTCACAAAAATAGAATGTAAGTTGTCACTGGATCTTTCTTTGAGATCCAGCTTTTTCTACGCTATAGAACAATTTTTCTCCAGATTTTAACTTTAGATGCATCTATTAATTCACACTTGAGTAACTATAGCAGTTGAACTGGTAACTGCTATAATAATCCAAAGGATTGCTTTGTGCGTTTCCATATTGTTAAAAGACAAAAAAGGTAAAAGAAGAATATTTCAGCTACCCTGACCTTGCAATTGGAAAGGTAACTGACAACATTATGGTTTGCCAGTGGTTTCGCTTTAAATATTTCCAACAAGAAATGAAAGACAAGACAAAAAAAGAAGGAGGGCAAAAAAATGAATTTCAAAACTAACACTAACTCTTTACTTACTATAGTCCAGACTTTCAAATGCGAGGCCTGAGTGCATTTGGTATTAGCTAGTACTGCCAATTAAATGGCAGTTAACTCACACGATTAAGTAAAAAAAAATTAATGGCGATTAATCACAGTTTTAATCACACTGTTAAACAATAGAATACCAATGTATTAAATATTTTTGGATGTTTTTCTACATATTCCAATATATTTCTATTACAATACAGAATACAAAGTGTACAGTGCTCACTTCATATTATTATTTATTATAAATATTTGCACTGTAAAAATGATAAACAAAACAGTATTTTTCAATTCACCTCATACAAGTACTGTAGTGCAGTCTCTATTGTGAAAGTGCAATTTACAAACTTTAGAACCCACAAGTTCACTCAGTCCTTCTTGTTCAGCCAATCGCTAAGACAAACAATTTTTTTAAAATTTACAGGAGATAATGCTGCCAGCTTCTTATTTACAATGTCACCTGAAAGTGAGAACAGGTGTTTGCATGGCACTTTTGTAGCTGGCATTGCAAGGTATCTATGTGCCAGATATGCTAAACATTCATATGCCCCTTCATGCTTCAGCCATCATTCCAGAGAACATGCTTCCATGCTGCTGATGCTCATTAAAAAAAATAATGCATTCATTAAATTTGTGACTAAACTCCTTGAGGGAGAATTGTACATCTCCTGCTCCATTTTACCTGCATTCTGCCATATATTTCATGTTATAGCAGTCTTGGATGATGACTCAGCACGTTGTTTGTTTTAAGAACACTTTCACTGCAGATTTGACAAAATGCAAAGAAGGTACCAATGTGAGATTTCTAAAGATAGCTACAGCACTCGACCCAAGGTTTAAGAATTTGAAGTGCCTTCCAAAATCTGAGACGGACGAGGTGTGGAGAATGCTTTCAGAAGTCTTAAAAGAGTAAAACACTGATGTGGAAACTACGGAACCCGAACAACCAAAAAAGAAAATCAACCTTCTGCTGGTGGCATCTGACTCAGATAATGAAAATGAACATGAATTGGTCTGCTCTGCTTTGGATCATTATTGAGCAGAACCTGTCATCAGCATGGACGCATGTCCTCTGGAATGGTGGTTGAAGCATGAAGGGACATCTGAATCTTTAGTGCATCTGGCACGTAAATATCTTGCAACGCCAGCTACAACAGTGCAATGTGAATGCCTGTTCTCACTTTTAGATGACACTGTAAGCAAGAAGCAGGCAGCATTATCTGCAAAGGTAAACAAACTTGTCTGAGCGACTGGCTGAACAAGAAGTAGGAATGAGTGGACTTGTAGGCTCTAAAGTTTTCAATTGTTTTATTTTTGAATGCAGTTTTTTTGGTACATAATTCTACATTAGTAAGTTCAACTTTCATGATAAAGAGATAGCACTACAGTCTTGTAGTAGGTGAATTGACAATTTTTATTTCTTTTGTTTTTTACAGTGCAAATATTTGTAAAAAATTATAAAGTGAGCACTGTACACTTTGTATTCCATGTTTTAATTGAAATCAATATATTTGAAAATGTAGAAAAGATCCAAAAATATTTAAATAAATGGCATTCTATTATTGTTTAACAGCGCGATTAATCGTGCAATTAATCACGATTAATTTTTTTAATCTCTTGCCAGTCCTAGTATTACCATTTCATTAGTTTCATTAGATGGATGCTATGGAAATAATAAGGTGCAAAAACCATAAGGAAATATTAACAGGCTTTTTGTGGAAGAGTCACTTCATCCGACGTACCTAATATTGTGTATAGTATGTATATAGCAGTGTATACATTGCCTTTGTTCAGTTTAATATCTGAACTATTACTGGTTCGGTACGATACTGGTACTAAAGTGTAAAAATCCCCCACATGCTTCATTGTCTCATTGTTTCCTTGTGTTCCCATCAGTCTGTATGCAACTGTTGTGTCTTGTTTTATACTTAGATTGTAAAATCTCTGGGGCACGGACAGTCTTTGTGCGATGTTTGTACAGCACCTAGCCCAGCGTGATCCTGGTCCACGACTGGGTTCTTAGGTGCTACAGTAATACAAATAAATAATGAATTTTCTGAAGTATTTTTTACCACTATCATGCTCACCTCATCGTTTTCATTTCCACTTGAACTCTTTCTGGAAGACTTGTACTGCAAAACAGAAACAAGTTTTGTTTTTTAAACAGGAAACATGGGTTTCATTTGTACCAAATGGAATCGCTGTCAGTCAAATTGCCAGATAGATGGGAATCATGCAGTAAACGTTTTTAAATGGTGACGAACTCGGGGCTGGGAGTTAGCAGTTTCTAGTCCTGACTGCCACTAACTCCGACATGATCCCGAGCAGGTCACGTTACTTACCTTTGTCCATCCACATTACTTACCTATGTCACAGTGCTGCTGACAAGCTAGTAGTGCTGCAGAAGTAAAAACAAAAGGTTACTCACCTTGTGCAGTAACAGTGGTTCTTTGAGATGCGTGTCCCTATGGGTGATCCACATCAGGTGCGCATGCACCTCTCAAGCCCTTGATCAGAGATTTTCCATTAGCAGTGTCCATTTGGCACACTCATGCCCTCTATACAACCTCATGCCACACTCTGAGGGCATATAGGGCTACACGGGAAAACTGCCCTCAATTCTTCTGTATCTGAATGCCCAACAAGAACAGTCCGAAGCAGAGGGGAAGGAGGGCAGTAGTGAAGCACATCTCGAAGAACCACAATTACTGCATAACTACTTCTTTGAGTAATGTCCTTATGGGTGCTCCACTTCAGGTGGCTCCCGAGCAGCGTGCTCACTGGGAGGGAGGGAGCTTCGGAATCAAGTCCAAGACCGAAGACAGCACAGCAGAACCAAGTGCTGCATCAGATCTGATGGCGTGAACTAACGCATAGGGTTGAGAAAGGTATGCACTGAAGCCCATGTAGCAGCTCTGCACATCTCGGATGCCGGAATATTTTTGAGTAATGCTGTGGAAGTTGCTTGTGATCTTGTAGTGTGTGCTACAGTCCTTTGGGGAGGCAAAGCACCCGCTGCATCATACCAAGCACTAATACAGCCAGAGATCCATCTTAACAGTCTCCATGAAGAGATCATGCACTTCTTTGACCGTTCAGCAATGGCGATAGAGTGTCTAGGTGATTTCCGAAATTGTTTAGTCTTATCCATATAAAAGGCCAATGCCCATCATACAACTAACGTCTGAAGGGAAATCTCCTGCTGAGATTTATGTGGTTTAGGAAAAAACACTGGTTAAGATTGGTTAAAATGGAAATTCGACAGCACCTCAGGTAAGAACTTCGGGTGCAGTCACAGAGAGACCTTGTCCTTGAAAAATATCGTGTGGGGGGTCTATCATCAAGGCTCCAATTTCTCCAACCCTGAGGGCTGACATAGCAGTTAGTAGAAAGGCCATTTCATAGATAAGTGAAGCAAGGAGCAGGTCACTATAGATTAAAACGGAGGTCCCATAAGGTATCTAAGTACCCAGTTGAGATTTGATGTCTGAGCAGGATCCTTAACACGTGGGTGAAGATTACCCAGACCTTAATAAATCTTGATGACATTGAGTGCACAAAAATAGAAAACCCCTCTAGAGGGGAATGAAAAGCTGATATTGCAGTGAGATGAACTTTAATAGAGCTAATTGCTACACCTGATTTTTTAAATCCAGCAGATAATCGAATATGGCTGATGGAGGAGAAGATTCAGGCACAAGGCGGTGATAGTGACACCAGCGGTTGAACCTCTTCCATTTCTGAAGGTAAATAATTAGAGTTAACTCGCTTTCACTGTTTAGTAATATCTGTACTCCTGTCGAGCAGGTGGATTCTAATCCCATGAACCATCTAGGAGCCATGCCTGGAGATGGAGGACCTCTAGGTTGGGGTGAAGCACATGACCTGCATCCTGAGAGAGGAGATGAGGGACCGTTGGAAGCTTGAGCGCCAGTTGGATACACAAGTGAAGCAAGTAAAGATATCAAGCTTGTGTCGGCCAGGTCAGCACTACAAGGATAACCCTGGTCTTGTTTTGCCTGATCTTGTTCATCACTCTTAGCATTAGTAGTGTTGGAGTGAATGTGTAGAACAGGTCCTATGTCCAAGGAAGCAGAGAGGTGTCTCCCAAAGAGAGGTGACTTAGACCTCCTCTTCAGCAGGATAAGTGGAACTTCCTGTTGGGGGATGTGGTGAATAGGTCCATCTGTGGAAGTCCCCACCTCTGGAATATTTCATGAAGGATTTGAGAGTCCAACTCCCATTCGTAGTCCTGGGAGGAGTGCCAGCTGAGCAACAGGCTGACATTTTGGACTCCAGGAAAGCAGCTAATATCTGAAGCTGATGGGCTGTACAGCAGTTCCATAATTGTATAGCTTCGGTGTACAGGGAAGGGGATCTTGCGCCTTCCTGTTTACTGATAGAGAACATGCAAGCCACATTATCTGTAAGGGATTCTGATTGATTTACCCTTGATAAGCTGTCAAAACTGAAGGGGGATAACTTGGACTTCTTTACATTTAGCTGGAGACCCAATTCTGGAAGAGGGAGAGAGCTGTCTGGGTGGAAATTAGCACTGCTTTGTAAGACTGGGCCTTGACTTTTCAGATACAGGAAGACTAAAATTGCTTCTCGCTGAAGATAAGCAGCCAGCACCACTTGTAGTAAAAAGAGAGCCTGATCAAGAGGCCTTGTATCAGAAGCCCATTATGAGGCCTAAGACTTGAACAAAAGTAGTGGTCAAGCCTTGCTAATATAAAGCAAAGTTAGCAAAAGTCAGGCTCTGCCTGTGTGCAGGCTCACAGAACCTGGCAAGAACAGGGCTGGTATTGCAGAAACATGCACATTCTTAAGTGCTAGGCACAGGACACTCACGCAAGCACATTCCGGAAGGGTGGTACTAGAACACCCCGACACCAAGTATAGTATGAATACACTCCTCGAAGATGATACAAAGATACACTGAACCCCTCTTAGAGATAAGGTCAGGATGACAGTGTGATGGACAGAGATGTTTTGATTGAAACAACATATACAAGGTAATGGGTGGTAACAAACCACGTCATGAAGCAGTAACTAACTATGTCTGAGGGGCAACACGCAACTTGTTTGTACTGGTGTATAAAGATGGATCTTAGAGGGAGTGTCTTTGTCCGGCTTAGGGGGCAGCGGAAAGTCCCACCACTGATTGAGCTAGTCCATTGTCATGGGCATACATGTACTAGTGTAACTGTAGACATTGATCCGGGGAGCTAGGACCATGCTTCGTCGGCAATAAACCTGGCCGGGTGCCTTCGCTACTAAACCAAGTCTTGTGGTCTTACTGGGCAGTTCTATCTAGGTCTGCTGTGTCTGCGATCTGCGCAGAGCAAGGACAGCACCCTGAAAGAACAGACACACGCAGCCAACATCTGACAACACCACTAAAAGCTTTAAGAACCCCTTTGGGGCCGAAGAGAGGTCAAAGGGAAGTACTAGATATTGAAAATGATCCTGGCCCATGATACCAGAGTGCAGGTATTTCCTGTGTACGGGATGTATCACTATATGAAACAAGGCGTCCTGTAGGTCAAAGGTCGAAAACCATTAAATTCTTAATGGCAGAATTCAACTGCCTTAATTATGAGACCATTCTTTCTGCAATCTTCTGCCTCATTCACTACACACCTCTAAACTTCTGGAACAAATGAAGCCTGGGACCTACAGATAATCGCTTCCTTTACTAGACAACCCTGATTCATCCCCACAGGGTCCATCCTATGCACTGAATGAGGAACGGGTCCTATGAGGAAACAGAAGACAGCATCCCTGTTCTTAGTTCAGGCACTCAGACCTAGACCCAGCACAGTCTGCAGCAGCCCAGAACTGCAATTGCAGGGAAAGTCCTGCTCAGCCCTGGGCTGGAGCATGCTCAGTGCAGAGATCATCTTTGGAGCTTCTAGCTGCTAAAACTGAAGATGTCTCTACTGAGCAAGTGTGAACTGCAATTTTTCAAAGGCTTATAATTTGGTCAAATTTGGGCAGATTTTCATGGGGACAGCAAAAGACACACATCCTGGACACAAAGGCCACCATCCTGTCACATTTCAAGTACCTATTCCAAAGCAGCAGCCCTAGAGATTTTTTAAAGAAAGGGTCACCAGAATTTTATAACAGAGGCAAAGCAACATTCTTTGAAATGACAAACATTTTAGCTACAATTTAAAAAAAAAAAAATCAGCTTACGGAAGACACCTGGCCTGGAAAATTACAGCCTGACTGTTAAAAATTTGGTCCAAGTTATAAGCTACTGAAAACAGGATCTTATAATATCAATGATAGAGCAACCTTAATAGGTAGTGCTTCCAGCCCCACCCAAGAGGTATATCAATTTGAGCTGAAGTTTTCCCATGTTAGGTGTCTACCTCAGTCTGATATATACTATATTAATTTCAGCTATAAATGGTTCTAATGTGCAGAAGTGCTCTGCACACACAGCTGCAACTGAAGTCAACTTGAACTATACTTTGAGCATATACAGTCCTATCAAAATACCAAGTATGCTGAAAAATCAGAAACTAGATGTTTTAAGTTGGGCATCCAAAATTAGAGATGACGACAATTTTGGCTTTAATCTCTCTATGTTTAAATCCCCCAACTGTAAAATTGGAATAATAACATCACCTAATCTCACAGGCATATTGTGAAGCTGAATTCATTAAAGTTTGAGAAACACTCAGATACTATGATGACAGCATCACAGGAAACACCCATGAGAAAATTAATAATTTTGTATTTAGACCTGGTTTGAATGGTGTACATTAAATGAGATCTGGGGCCACACTGAATGCACAAAACAAAAAGAAATATTGACTACCCATTCACTGTATGTTTTATTCTATTAAAAGTTTTTCTCAGTACAATTTTTGCAATGCTGATGGTCGTTTCAGCTAAGAGCCATACAAACGGTTATACTGACCATAAAACAAATGTGAATGGAAAGCAAAAAAGAGCACATTAAGAAGATATAATCCTACATTGCATAATACCAAACTAGGAAGTACTATGTGCAACTAGTGCCTTGAGAAAGGCAGATGCCATTCACATAGGTAGTGGACCACACAGAAAGAAGATGAGTAAGATCAATGAGCTATGTCATCTCCACAACACCATCTTCTCAGAGAGATGGTGTTCAGTAGCCAAATACTACTACAGGCGTAGAAGTTTTCAGTCACTTTACAGATGACACCATAGCGGCCGAGCAAATCTTTTCTGAAGAGGCCACTGATTTAACCATGCAACAAATTATATCCAGAATGACAATACGATAGTTAGTTATGAAATGCAGAAATGTAATTAATAGCCAGGATGTGTTGCAGGGAGAAAGAAAAAAGCCCTTTTCACTCGACAGTAACGCCAACCTGAGATCTCATATGAGACATATGACGGAAAGCACATTCAATGTTCACTGATGTAAACCAAAGCACTACGAGGCTCTACTCAGGTAACATATTGCACATCAGCCCACCAATACAAAACAGTTCAGAACACTGAACTCCAAAGTTCAATAAGTATCGACCAGCATATAGACATAACTGTCACCTGCCATACTCTCATTCTTTAGCGCACACACAATAATGTAAAAAGACATCAGGAAAATCAAGTATACAGAACGGAATCAACTACACGTGCACAGAAGAACAGGACAAACAGGCACACACCACTGTATGAAAGTATGATGCTATATAAGTTAAGCACAAATTCAAAGGTGACATGTACATGGCTGACCTAGCTTTTTCTGGTAAAACGGGGTAAGACAGGGTGGATTAACAGACTCCATATCACTGGAACTAGGGTAGACACAGTTACAGCATTAAAAAAGTGCTTTTGCTGGTATAGTTTACTTTGCTCACCCTGATATAAGCTATACTGGCAAAAGCTGTGTCTGCACCAGGAAGGTTTTGCTGGTACAACTATATTGACAAGGCTTTTTGGTGTAGACAAGGCTTTAGGCTAAACACCACAAGGAGATGAGTTCTGATTCTCAGACAGTTCCCTATCCTTATTGTTCTCAATTTATTATGTGAGGGTAATGTTGTGTGAGTATATACACTGGCCCTTAGTATCAGGGGGTGGCCGTGTTAATCTGTATCCACAAAAACAGAGACCGTGGCACTTTAAAGACTAACAGATTTAATTGGGCATAAGCTTTCGTGGGTAAAAAATCCACTTCTCCAGATGCACGGAGTGAAAATTACAGATGCAGGCATTATTATACATGAAGAGAAGGGAGTTACCTCACAAGTGGAGAACCAGTGTTGACAGGGCCAATTCAATCAGGGTGGATGTGGTCCACTCCCAATAATTGATGAGGGGGTGTCAATACCGAGAGAGGGAAAGTTGCTTTTGTACTGAGCCAGCCACTCCCAGTCCCTATTCAAGCCCAAATTAATGGTGTTAAATTTACAAATGAATTTTAGTTCTGCAGTTTCTCTTTGAAGTTTGTTTTTGAAATATGGCTACTTTTAAATCTGTAGTAGAATGTCCAGGGAGATTGAAGTGTTCTCCTACTGGCTTTTGTATGTTACCATTCCCGATGTCCGATTTGTGTCCATTTATTCTTTCACATCAGGGGTCAGCAACCTTTCAGCAGTGGTGTGCCGAGTCTTCATTTATTCACTCTAATTTAAGGTTTCGCGTGCCAGTCATACATTTTAACGTTTTTAGAAGGTCTCTTTCTATAAGTCTATAATATATAACTAAACTATTGTTGTATGTAAAGTAAATAAGGTTTTTAAAATTAAAATGCAGAGCCCCCCGGACCGGTGGCCAGGACCCGGGCAGTGTGAGTGCCACTGAAAATCAGCTTGTGTGCCGCCTTCGGCACACGTGCCATAGGTTGCCTACCCGTTTTACATAGAGACTGTCTGGTTTGGCCAATGGTGTGGCTCATGTGGTTGGATCCTCTGATGCTGTCAGTAGAGTAGATATGGGGACAGAGTAGGCAACGAGGTTTGTTACAGGGATTGGTTCCTGGGTTAGTGTTTCTGTGGTGTGGTGTGTAGTTGCTGGTGAGGGTTTGCTTCAGGTTGGGGGGCTGTCTGTAAGCGAGGACTGGCCTGTCTCCCAAGGTCTGTGAGAGTGAGGGATCGTTTTCCAGGATAGGTTGTAGATCGTTGATGATGTACTGGAGAGGTTTTAGCTGGGGGCTGTATGTGATGGCCAGTGGTGTTCTGTTGTTTTCCTTGTTGGACATGAGCCACACCATCAGGGACTCATTCACTTGCACATCTACTAATGTGATATATGCCATCATGTGCCAGCAATGCCCTTCTGCCATGTACATGGGCCAAACCAGACAGTCTCTATGTAAAGAGTCCTTCCCTTTCCCCCTCTTTGCTCCAGAGTCACACGCAGTACTAGGGGACACACTTCTTGCCAATTCTGGATAATGTACAGGGAGGTCTCCCCAGCCTGGGCCTGACTGGGGCCTTGCTGCACTCCATAAGGTGCTTCCGAAGCCAAAGTTCTCGCAGAAAAGCACAGCAGATATTGCATTTAATGGAGATACGAGCTTCTCCAAGGCAGTATGGTTATCGTCACTGGCCCAAAAGGAGCAACGGGAGGAGACGTGGTTTTTGAAACCTGGTATCCTAGACATAATCTAAGTCCCATGCTGGGAGATTGGAAAGAATCTCACGTTGGGGAATCCAACACTAACTAGTGAACACTAAATAACAATAAATAAAATGAAAAAATTATAACGAAGTATCAGCTCTGGACATTGGACGATTCTGACTCAGGCCATGCGGTGCTAAGAAAGAGCTGGAGAGGTGGTCGGTCAGCCCCACCCCTTCTCTCCTCAGTGTAGAGCATGAGGAGAATAGGGGCACAGGTGTGGACTAACGGACACTATTTGCAATAATTATCCAGTTTCAGGAAGATGGAGCAAATATGTATTCAGTTGAATATACAGAGGCACCTGCACACAAAGAAGAAATGTGCTATTGGATTCAGTTTATTTAGATCTTCTGTAACACTGTTAAAGCTGTCATATCTTTATAGATAGAAGGGCTAATCTGAAGCTTGTCACAAAACACCACAATTATCTACAGAAGTTGGAAAAAAAATGACTTCTGCTCTGTTGCCTGTGATCTTGTGCCTATTTTGCATCATGCAGACACTGACATCTTGTGACCATTAGTACACATTGCAAACAAACGGAAATAATTTCAGAGTATTTCCTCTCTCTCACCCTCAAGTTAATGCAGTAAGATAGTTACTAAATCAAACTTGTAAGGGTGATATTCGCATACTGTACTAGGATACGGCAACTGATTTAAGATGTACTATATATCTTTCTTAGACTGCAAAAATACCGAATTGAGCATCAACATTTGTTTAAAATAGTTTTGCATATTTTTTGTGGTTTTAATCCTGAGGTGGGGGGAAGAAGAGAAGAAATGATGGATGTTTGGAAGGACTCTAGGTTAGGTTTTATTCTCTGTCTTCAGAACACAGTTTTAAGTTTACATTTGCTATTGAAGATAAGAGAAATAAGAAGCATTGCCTCGCTCAGCTAAATGTTTCCAGTTTTCCTGCACTCTCAAATTGCCCTGGAAGCATATGTATTAATCTAACAGGATTGGACCAAACGGAGAATATAACTCACGTGCAAGTTAGAAGAGAATGCTATCCCATCATGCCCCTTCATTTAGTTACCCAAGAAAACCCACCTGCATATCTTACAAAAGAGAAATAAAGCCCATAGTATTTTAATGATTCATGTCTAAAACACAGTATTTCAAAATATTGTTTGTTAATATGTATTTGATTAGATGATATACACACACTTACTTCTACAAACTGCAGCAGAGTGTGAACCAGAAGATAAATGTATCAGTTTGTATCATACTCGTCTGGTGATAATTAAGCTAAATACATGGTCTTCCTTTAGGATACAGAAAAGGTGCTCAAGTTGTAACTAGAAACATTAGTTCTTCAGAGAGGAAAAAGAGGCAGCAAATGAAAAAATAAGTTTACAATACCTTGAAATATTCCTTTCTAACTTGTTTGCTGCTCCTCCTCCTCTCTTCATTCTGCCAGAAGATAGGCTGTGTTTCTGGCCAGTGCTGCTCATCTGTCAGATCCTTTTGGTTTTCTAGTGGCTGCAAAGTTCAACAAAGTTTTTAGACAGCAAGTATTTAAACATTAAACATTAGCATGGATTATGAGGACACAAATTATATTACAGAGGTAAATTTGAACAGAAAAGTTGGTTTAACTAGAAATACTATTTATCTTGGGCCTTATTTGCCTCTGTTACACTTCAGTTTTGCAGCATTGTAATTTCACCAATCTCTGATACAGGTCACTTTTACAGACAGCACTTCTTACATTTCAAGACTCTAAAATAAGTTATATATGGGGGAGAGTATAAGTTTAATGATGGCCTTAAATTGTTACTTAATTATTATTTTTTTTAAACCACAGCTTTCTTCATTATCCATGCTGGGCCTGATTTTCACAAATTAGCATGTACTGAAATTGTATACACTTACCACTAATAGGCATGCAAATGGAAAGGTAGATTTGTGACCAGCTATTCATGTGCGATTACCCTATTTGAGCACGCAGCGAGTCACTGTGCATGCAAATTGAGGTGTGCATAATTTTACACATCAGGTCAGTTATCCACTGATATTCTTTTTTTAAAAAGCATTTTCTTGTGACTCCCACCTACAATGAAATAGTGCCATCTATTGCATACATCTAAATATCCATCTTTACAACATGTAAATTAATATAATAATTTGAAGGAGACAATAAAAGGCTTATTCATAAAAGATCAGTGAATTTAAATAATTAAATGTTCTCATATCCACCAAATATAAAGGAAGATGATTCAAAAGGAAATATTTACCTACAAGGACAATGCATATAAATCAATCTACATTTCTAAAGCTGTCTTTGTATTACCACTTAAGGGCACCATAAAATGAACATAAAACAAACACTGAATTGAAATCTACAACCAAACATTTTGAGTTTGATCAAACATTTCACAGCACTTTGATGCGTTTCCTACCTAGGCATAAAAAGCAAAACAAGCGATCTACAATATAAGGACTATTTAAAAACCGAGAAAACAGAAAAATCTGTTATGCACAAGACAAAGAAATGATACAAGAATAAAGTAGGGCGAAATTAAGACCTATAATGCCCTGGGTTGGCAACCTTTCAGAGGTGGTGTGCCGAGTCTTCATTTATTCACTCTAATTTAAGGTTTCGCGTGCCAGTCATACATTTTAATGTTTTTAGAAGGTCTCTTTCTATAAGTCTATAATATATAACTAAACTATTGTTGTATGTAAAGTAAATAAGGTTTTTAAAATGTTGAAGAAGCTTCATTTAAAATTAAATTAAAATGCAGAGCCCCCCGGACCGGTGGCCAGGACCCATCACTGTGAGTGCCACTGAAAATCAGCTCATATGCTGCCTTCGGCACACGTGCCATAGGTTGCCTACCCCTGCCTTAGAAGCAGTACAAAGATCTTAAATTCATATAAGCATTATTTGAAAGAAAAAAAAAATGAAGCCTGTATTAAAGATGCAATACAAAATGAAGTTTGCATTAAGAGGGACATTTTTAGATTACCTTTACATTTGCAACCACAATTATGTACATACATTTATTGGTACCTGCAAACAAATACATCTGTGAACACAAACACTATGCAAGTTATACTACACCACTAGCACATCCATGGATGAAATGATTATCAAGGGCTAAAAAAGGTTACACAGTTTTACATGCACAGATTTACCTGCCATCTGTAAGGAGACACTGGAGAATTTGTTTCATCTGTTGAGACACTTTAAAAAAAACAAAACACAAAAACTATTTGAATATGTATTTTCTTGGTTTTATTAACTATGTTATTACATTTTACACACTAATAGCAAGACTTCCAAAATATTTTATACTAATATAGAAATTTGATATTTTAAGCGGATTTTTTGAGGTCTGAATTCAGTGTTAAAAATACATAGTTATCAACACTGTTTTGATATCTTGTGAGTTGCCCAACAATTTTATAACCAATACTGTCAAAAGTAATTTTATGAGCATTTGATTAAAATGTAATGAAATTTGAGATTTTTGCATCCAGATCCATTTCAAGCTCTTTTATAGTTTTAGCATACTATGCTTACCATTTTCCAAAGTTTATTTCCAATACATACTATAACTGGATAACATTAATCTTTAAAATATTACTTGTGGAATTCAGTTACTTCCTTTCTTCAAGAACCAGATACGCACTTTATTCAAAATTAACAGTAAAACTAAAGTCTGTTCTAATGCCATTTTAAAAGGGCACTTTCAGTTTAAGCGCGCACACTTTTTTTTTTAACTGAATATTAAGAACATCTAAGATTACTACAACTGAAAGTTCAGAGTAACAATTTCTCTATCCTTTCCAGAGTTTTTACTTTGTGACTGCAACAGCCCCGTATATAGTCAGTTTCACTGTTTGCCCTATACGGTCATTTTGTGTGTGTGTGTGTGGGGGGGGGCGTCCTTCACACAGCAATAGGGCAGAGAAACGTTTTAGAAGAGAGGAAAATTAAATTGTAGAACCTCAAAAGTTCACAGGGGGACTAACGGGTAGGTATAGTACTTGAAACTACTTGTATTATTCAATTCAAAAAATGAGCTTAAAAAGTTTAAGTTCTTTGAACAAAATCCTTCTTCAAAGTTCCTACTTAAAACTCATTGCTTCAGTAATGCTTACCAGCAACCATCTTGGCTGACACTGGGGACCGAACCAGGGACCTCCAGAGCTGAAAGCATGAGTACCATCATGAGCTGAAGAACCAGACGCAGTAGCTGTGGGCTGCAAGAGATCCTCCCTTCTGAGGACTTTGCACAGGGAGGGATACATAGCACTCACCAAACAGTGGGTTACACTTAGAGTCATCTACAACCTGGTAACAGTTAGACAGGTAGCAACTTGTGATTTCTGCTCCTACTGCGTAAGAACTGTGCATATCCTGTTATTTTGTTTGTCTTCCTCAAGCTCTCTCTCCTTATTTCTCTCATTTGCCTGACAGGCCTTATTTTTTAGACTGTAAGCATTTGGGGGGTTAGGGACTATTTTCTATATGTTTGAATGGAACATGTTACATTGGGGACCAATTTGGCTGAGGCCTCTAGACGCTACTACAATGTAAGTAATCAATCCCGCAGCTCTTACATGGTCAGATCTGACCACAATGAAGATTTTGCCTGCTTAAATTCTTCAGAAACACAAGGCAGGTGAGGTGATATCTTTTACTGGACCAACTTCTGTTCATGAAAGAGAGACGCTTTTGCGCTTACACAGACCAGAAAAAGACCTCCTGGTAAACTCGAAAGCCTCTCGTTTTCACCAACAGAAGCTGGTCCAAGAAGAGATATCACCTCACCCACCTTGTCTCGCTAGTATCCTGGAACCCACATGGCTACAGCACTGTAAAGTCTTCAGGGCAAGGACAGTCTTTTTGTTGTGTTTTTACCACGCCTAGCACAACAGGTTCCTGGTTTATGGCTGGGGCGCCTAGATGTTACTGCAATACAAACAAACAACAACAATCTGTTACCTGCCCTACGTTAACAGGTTCTTCAAGGAGGTGCAGTCAGTGTGGATCCCATAGCAGATGTGCATGTGCCTCATGAACGCGAGATTGGATTTTTTTTTTTTTTTAAATAGCAGCATCTGTTGGGGCGACGCATGCACCCTTTGCCACCTTGGGCTCCTGAGCGGTGACATAAAGGGCAGAGCGGCTGCAGCCTTCTCTCATTTCCCTTGCAATTCAACGCCTGTGGAAGCTGGGGACTCTGGAAAACGGGAACGGAGGATGGGTTGTGGGATACACATGGATAAGAACCAGTTGCTGTAGAGTATGTAACTGTTCCCTGAGTATGCGGATTCCTCTGTGGTGACTGGCAAGGATTGTGGGAAGACGGATTTCAGCTGCACAAGTTAAATAGCTATTCTAGTACTGCCCTCCTGAACCTGGCATTTTACACAAGACGTAGTGTTTGACAAAGGTCAGTAGATTACTCAAAGTTGTTGCCTTACAGATGTAACCAAGAATAAAAGATATCAAGTATAATTCCCCTCTATACCCTAAATATAAGTATTAATTTATGTAGTGACTCAGGCCTGTAAGATGTTCAGCACAGCCACACAAGGCCTTAGGCCTGAAACAGGCTGGTACATAAATTCTCAGGGGCCGTAGCGTGGCTCAGAAGTGGGCAACTGGATTATTATGTTGCATCATACAATATGACATCACTGAATACAACACAATAGAAAGTGAAGGATAAAAAAGCAGCAAATAATTTCTGATGACAAGGTGCTATTTCTAAGGTAACTGCAGTAGCTACAAAGTCGCTTAATACTCTGCCAAGACTTTTAGCAGGTAGATTTAAAAATAGGCATGAGATATATGATCGTTCTACAATACTGTTCTGGGGAGCAAAAACTATAAATGTCACAAGCTGCAGTTGGGGAAACAGGCTGCAAAATTTCTACTGAGGGCCATTATAGGTTTTGTTAAAATCCTTATTTTAATTGCATTAGAAAATCTAAGGAGGAAAAACAGCAATGCACATAAACAATGAACCAGAAACAATCCTGTGATGGAGTGTTCACTCAATGAAAGGCCTGGAAGAGCTAAGTGAGCCAATTAACTGCCCAGGCTGCACCTGGAGGAGACAGGGAGCTCAGATGGGCAGGAACAGATGGGGCCTATATAATCCAGGAAGCTGGCAACAGAGGGGACTGCATGGAAGTAGTCTGTAGTCACTCCCTGGGTGAAGGGAAGTGTGGTTCGGACGATAGAGCAGTGTTTCTCAAACTAGGGCCGCCGCTTGTTCAGGGAAAGCCCCTGGCGGGACGGGACGGTTTGTTTACCTGCCCCGTCCGCAGGTCTGGCCGATCGCAGCTCCCACTGGCCGCGGTTCACCGTTCCAGGCCAATGGGGGCTGCAGGAAGCAGCGTGGGCCGAGGGACGTACTGGCCGCCCTTCCTGCAGCCCCCATTGGCCTGGAGCAGCGAACCGCGGCCAGTGGGAGCCGCGATCGGCCGAACCTGCGGACACGGCAGGTAAACAAACCGGCTCGCCAGGGGCTTTCCCTGAACAAGCGGCGGCCCTAGTTTGAGAACCACTGCTATAAAGGATAGTCCAAAGTCACTCCCTGGGAAGAGGGAATTGGGAGGCTGGCAAACCCGAGAGGGGGGAAGCTAGGAAAGTAGGACAAGGCTCAGGGGGAAAGCAGCGAGGTATGGGATAGGTCAAACCTTGGCTGCTGATGACAGGGCCCCTGAGCCAGGACCCAGAGTAGAGGGCATATACAGGTCCCCCTACCAGCCACTGATGAAATGGCACCAGTGGGGCAGTAAGAAAACTGCCTGAACCCATTTTTCAAGAGGGACTTTGAAAACCGGGGGGGGGGGGGGGGGGGGGGGGGGGGGGGGGGGGGGAGGTGGCGGAGCGCCGGCAGGAAACAATTATGGTGACCGGGCCAGAGGGGCCGAGTCATGAAGAGGAGGCTGGGGTTCCTGCAGTGAGAGGGGTCCGCAGGGCGAGAGGACAAAGGAAGAGACACTACCAGGGGAGGGCACAAGGCCTGGCCGGACCTAATCCCCAGGATGGCAAGCAGGTGGCGCTGCCAGCAGTGAGTGAACCCTGTAAGACCGGGGTCGGCAACCTTTCAGAAGTGTTGTGCCGAGTCTTCATTTATTCACTCTAATTTAAGGTTTCGCGTGCCAGTCATACATTTTAATGTTTTTAGAAGGTCTCTTTCTATAAGTCTATAATATATAACTAAACTATTGTTGTATGTAAAGAAAATAAGGTTTTTAAAATGTTTAAGAAGCTTCATTTAAAATTAAATTAAAATGCAGAGCCCCTCGGACCGGTGGCCAGGACCCGGGCAGTGTGAGTGCCACTGAAAATCAGCTTGCGTGCCGCCTTTGGCACGCGTGCCATAGGTTGCCTACCCCTGCTGTAAGAACTCATTTTTGGTTTATACATGGATAATGTACCTTTTTCAAAAGGTACACTATACGTTAAGATGCTTGGAACCAGTCCTGTGTGAGATACATCATACACAATTTTTAAATCACTTAAATATGTATTTATCATTTATAGACCTATTCACCAAGGAAATCCATTCTGAATAGAAAGCATTGAAAAACAATTATATTTAGAGAAAATGTTACTTGTATATCTATTTCCTTTCTGCCTTTCCATTTATTACTGCAAGTATTTAATAGGAAACAAAGATCCTGCTTTTAAATTCCATCTACTTGCGTTGATCATTCCTTACTTGAAGCAAACCCTGTTAGTTACAGACTAGGCTGCTGAGGAGAGGATTATGTTGTCGCAAAGGATTAGGACTCTGGGGCTCTAATTTTACTGTTCAAAACGGTTCCCTCTGACATTAGAAGGGAAGTTTCTATCTGACAAATTTGTTTCTTAGAAATAGAATCTCTATATCTATTGGTCCTCCCTCTACCTAGGACTGGTTCAAACAAACAAAAAGATGCTAGTTAAAATCTACCTTATGAAGAGGGCCTTCCCCCCCCCATGATTGCTCCTCAATATACCAAGTAATTGTAATTGTGCTCTCCCCCGCCCAGTAGCTGGGTTTAGGATTTGGCATTATTCACTGATATGATTTGCAGAGTAGCTTTTCCACTCCTGATGCTTCTGACTATTTACAGTTGGGAAATGTTTATTAGCAGCTGCAAACAGCAAAAATCTCTATTAAAGAACTCTAGCAAACCAACAGTATCCCTAGAAAAAACAAACAAAATTTAGGATTAAAAAAGGTTTGCTTTCAGTTTACTGCTCAATTTTAATCCCTAAATATCTTGGAAATGCACTGTTTACACCATATAGAAGTGTTTTTCAAATTACTAACAGTTTAAGTTAAACACCAAAACTAATTTTCTCAAGTTCTACTTAAATGTTCAAAGTGAGAAATTCCACACCTACCCCCAAGTTATTCCTAATATAGATAAGAAACTAACCTGACTATATTTCAAAGAATAAAACTGGTAAATTAAACTCAATGGCTGAGAGAGCTTTTCATTAGGGACATGCCAAAATTAAACAAAACTGACATCTAAGGGACACGGTCAACTTGCATGTCTTTTAAAATTGGCAAACTAAAACAAATTCTTTTGACAGGGCACCCTTTCAAAGACAGCATGCTGAGTTTTTTCTTTAAAATGCCTTATAAAAAATTTACCTTTTATCTGTTCTTTTCAACCAGAAAGAAACTGACAAACTGACTAAAGAAGGCAAACAGTGAAACTGATTCTACACACAACCTGCCAAATGCACCAAGTAAACAAAATGAAAAATAAAGATATTTTCACTGACTTCTGTCAGAATAATCTTGGATGTTACTACAACATATAATAGGCACATATCATTCACAGAAAGAAATAAGTGAAAGGTAACTACGCAATTCATTCCCGAATATTTCAAACATGCATTATCAGAGGAACTGGTGTAAGCTTTTAGTGATTTAGAACAAAATTCTTCAATTTATAACTGAACTTCAGCCATGGAATCTGAGCAACCCAAACCATACGAATGTTAGATACTTAGGTAAGATACTAGAATTCAATTCAGCCCCAATGGTGCAGGGAAGTACGAACTGCACCTCACTGTGCCCACCAGGAACCAAGTGGAGAGAAAAATCAAGCCTGGGAAGAGCAGGCCTCTCTGCTAGCTGCTGAACCCCCAAGTTTTCCATTGAATCAGCTCCTGAACCAGACTCACAGCTGTGAGAACCTTACTCTGCTCAATCCCTCACCCCCCTCAGATTGGTTTTCTGCTGCTGGGGACCGTGAGTCAGAGGGTGGTGTTAGCAGACACCAAGCAACTCTGGCCTTTGTTTCCTGAAAAAACATACCCCTTTATCAACACTGGTATAAGTAAAGTTTGGGTCTCTTATCACAAAAGGCAGATAAGGTCACCCAGTAGAGTAGTGATACAGCAAAGGGCACACAGTGGTCCGGAATACTAATCATTTTATGAACTCATGGCTGAAAGAATAAGAACTTTCTGATATCATGTTTCACAGTGTGAAAAAACAGATCTACAGAAAAATACATTGCTGTAAAATGTCTTAATGATCATGTTATACCAGAATTAAACAAAAAATAATTTCTTGAAGGAGACCACCACCACAACCCCAGCACGGCTAAAAAGTGCTCTGGTATTATTATTCCAACAGCTGTATTTCACATCCAAATTTTGTCACTGGAAGGAGTGTGAGGCTCTCACAAAAGTCAATAAGAGTTATTCACAAACATTCAAGGGCAGAATTCAGTCCTCATTGTTCAGTGTTCCTTCATCCCTACCCTGTATAAAACGTTCACCACAAAAAAACATCTTATTTCAGTACTATGAAAGAAAGCGCTAAAAATTTCTTAATACCTTTTTTCAGATTCCACGGTCTGCTTTGGCCTGCTTCTTGTGCTTACTGAGGTCGAATGATTAAGAAGCCTACGAAGAAAACACACATTTATCTGACAGCTCTCTAGTTAGCAACCTCTGTAAAGTATACAGCACCTTCTCCATTAAATGCTTCCTACAAAATAAACACTCTGAATATTTAAGTGGCATATTTTACATAGAATCTGAATGTGCTTATATAAAGAAAACCCAACAGAGCCCAGTCCTGCTTCCACTGAAGTCAATAGCAGAGTTTCCAACTTTTATGCTTTCTCAAGTCTTGCAATAGTAGGTATTTTGTTAAAAAAAAAAAAACCCAAACCAAAAAACAACTCTTTACGATCTCAGAAAAAGCTAGGTCTCCTTCCTCATTTTTTACACAAGAGGCCACATCAACTGTTCTCATTGGGTTTAAAGCCCGCCAGCCTTCAGCTTAGAGGCCCAGTCAGTATTCACCCAAAGACAGGAGACAGTGGGACATGGGAATGCAGTGGGAGCAGTCAGGAAGAATGTACAGGTGGTTAAGTGAGGCACAGCATGGGGAGCAGGGAAAATGTAAGTAAACAGGAGACTGGCAGTGGGGTTTTGAGCAGGAGACTGCGGGAAAGGCTGAGAGAATTGGGAGGGAGTCAGAACAGTGATGGGGAGAATGGTGCTGAATAATATGGCAATTACCCTCCTCAACCCTGGAATAAGCAACTGAAGTCACCCTCAAAACAGCTGGTGGCCTATGCTTGTGTGTGCATGTAGGGGTGGATTATTACCCTGAAACAATCACACACAATGTAGAAAGAGATGGGGCTGCCCCCCTTAAAAAGACAGAAGGCAAACCAATAAACAGAGCAATTTTTTTAACTGAACGATTTTCAAGCAAGTCTCATGCTATTTTGGGGTTGGACTCAGGATTTTTGAATTCTTAGAACAGAAAATACTGCACTGTAATACTCCATTGTTCTCAGTCCTGCTCACCGTGAAATCGAAGTGTACTCTTAAATTACACAAAAACCTAGAATTCAGTAATAATGATGATGATGATGATTGATGATAATAATGATAATAAAAACAAATATGTACTAGAAGGATAAAAAGTAAAATTGGAAAAGTGAAATAGACACCTACATTTTAAGTCATAGATTAATCACTCTCTTACAACTGTCTTTAGTAGCAGTGAATTAATTTTAACTGCTGACTTGTATCACAAGCTTTCATTCAACCTCATCATAGGTGGCTCAGCTTAATGGTACTCTAAACACTTTTCAATGACAGGGTAAGTGTTGTATGGTGTTGTGACTGTACAAATCTCATTTAACGCAATAAAATCATGCAGATTGAACTCTGAAACTGGAAAATATACTCCCTCCAGTCCACATTCCCTATATTTAGTCTTTAAGGACTGAATATTTCGGGGTGTTTTGAGGTAGGAAAAAGAAATTATAATTCTCCAGAACAAATACTTACATAAGGCTACAATGTTTGTGCTATGTGATATAGCAAATACTGTAAAATAATGAAACCATTTTAGGATCATTAGTTTTCTGGAAATATTCCCACTGAAGTCAGTAGACAATTTAGAGGATACTGATGGCAAAATAAGACCCTTGGAATTAAATTAAAGATTAAAAAATGGAATAATTTGAATCACTTAACTTTGATGCCACAACTGAAATTGTCAGTGTAGATAAAATGATTTCATGTAAGACAGACACGCAGTTTTAGAAATAAGCCGTTTGACGCATTAAATACTAACGATGTGTGCATTTTTGCTGGTTGAAGCTATTTCCATTAATGATATAAGTCATTGATGCTTCCAATCATTAAAAACCAAGACACTTATATGGGTGTTCAAATATATTTTAAATACTGTACTTTGTAAAAATAAATTCAGATCTCTTTTTTTCCAGTATTGAAAACAGTCTGGAACGGTATACTCAAAAATGAACTCTTACAGTAAATGCACTGCTAAGTAACAGCAAGTTCAGTATCTGTCAGGTTAGTGGTTGGATGTCTGACTAGTCATGGCTTTTTGAATTTCCTGTGAGACTGAATGACACAGCTAAACGGATTTTTGCAGGTTCGTTGGGAAAATGTTGTCTACAACCTGTTTATAAAACTGCATGGAAATTAATTAATCTGTATTTACTAAGTTTCCAAGCCCAACAGTTCAAGGTAAAATTCTCTGAACTGGAAAAAGAGTCATTCGTTCATTCCAAACACTGCCCCACCCCCGGAGAACATTATACTTTTCTCAAAAAACAAACAAACCCCCAGACATTAGAAAGCTTTGTAACTCCAAAACTAAGATTCCATTTTATAAAAAAAAAGCCAACAAACTGAAGGGTCTATGCAAAATGAATGTGTCAAGTCGCTCACAAATTCTTAACTCAAGTTATTCTCAGAGTGATGCTACCAGGACAGATTCCACCATTTCCATCCACATCACATCTCTTCACACTCAACCCTCACTCTTTATAGTACATGACAATCAGAAGTTGAAGGGAGTCTGGCCTTATTTATCACTAGAAGAGTACTTCCATATTTCTTTGCAAGACACATAGCATGAGTACCATCGTTTTCTCCTGTTTAAAAAGATCCCATGTCCTGACAATTACACAAATTTTGCTGTACACCGAACTAGTGTATACAATCTCCACCTGACCAACATCATGAAGTTTAGTTTTTGCATGGTAAATGAAAATCACTCAGATTTTCAGTCTTCCATTGACAGACATTACAAGTACAGCATCTTCTCCAAACTTCAGATTAGAAGGGATGATGGGGGGCTGACCTTACCTGTGCTTACTTTCCAAAGTTTAATAGGTTGTTTTGTTTTTAAATAATGTGGAATCTTCACTTGGCATTAGTAGGCTCTCTAATGTTTGTGTTTCCTGAGTACACTACGTTGGTCTCAAGAATTTTCCAAGTCAAGTGAAAAATTGTGTCATGACACCTTAACTGGACGTTAAAAGATTTTTGCCTGGAAGTCCCCTTAGATTAAAATACTCAAGAATTGCTCAGTGACAGGAGTCCCTGCAGAATATGCCAGGTGTACAGGACCTTGGTGGGTCTTGCAAGTGGGATAAGGAATTCAGATGAATTCTAAAATCAATAGGCAGAAGGACCCCATTCCTTTCAAGGCAGTATCCCATCTTTACATATGGCTCTTCCTTTCATATCCCAATACTGAACTTCTTGTACCCCATGTGGCTTTTACTGGTTGCCCACTCCCTCCACCTTGAACTTTGCAGAAAATGGTTATCTAGGGCAAGATATAATATTTGAAATTTCAGGCTGGTTGCTTAGGTCTGGTGAAGTCAGTGGTGGGGACTGAAAAAAAAAAGTCAAGCTTACAATTGGAAGTTACCTCTGAATAGCTAATGTTAAACTACATAATGTTCTGAAATACAAACGCACTTCCTCTTGGACAATATTGAATGTGTTCATAATTTAGTTTGTGATCAGTTTTTTGGCCATTAAATATCCTATACTAATTCACTCTGTTACTTTGTTCTATTTTGCATAAGCCAAGTCTTGATAATATTGCTTTTGTCTAACATGCGATCTTCAGAGTTTTAAGCTCCACAAACACTAGATACCTGGATGCACGTCCTGCAGCCCTCGTCCTCTGGAAGAGTTTTTCACTGAATGAAGTTCTATAGGTTAATGGTCTCCGTCTGTATTCACATTTCATGTACACCAAACCCAGAGATGGAAGAAGGAAGCAGGAGAAGTTGATGGGAGAGGACAGGGAAGTCATTAGTATAGCAAGCAGAAAAGAAAAAGAGGATAGATTTCACAGGATTAAAAGAAAACATGCTAAATGATCAGAGTTAAGGTTAATATAGAATAAGAAATTATTAGATTGCACAAATTTTAGAGGAGTCCATGTGATCAGGTCAAAATTGCACAATCTAAATATTTACAAAGTTGTAGATTCAAAACCAGAAATATTTCAACTGTTAATCTCTAATTCCAATTCTTATTGCTGTCACTACAAGGAATTATACATTCACAAAAAATTATGAGCCAAAATCAGGGCTGACTTACATCTTGCTATATTTTGCTGATTGCATATAGTTTAAATCAGTGCTGAGTGTCTCCACATTTTAAAAAATGTACACAAATATTAAATACAAATGCCACAGATATAGCAGTAAAGCTTAGCAAATCAATACGTTCATGCAAGTATAACCATTGCAATGCCAACCAAAGCAGAATTTAGAGTTCTGAACTCAATTACTAAATTCAGCACAGTAACGGCTATGCTTAACAAAAATAATTTAAAGCAGCACTAGGTTAGAAGTCTGGTGTAACAAATGATGATATAAGGAGATTTACAATGATGACATAAGGAGATTTACAATGTTTTTCCAATATATTTATCACCATTTAAAAAAACTAACATGACAGTGTTTTGAAACAATGTTTACTATAATTTTTAAATATTGTTTATATTTATTTTATAGTACAGAAAAAATTCAAAATATTTTCTTTTCTAATTTTTTTTGCCAGTTGCCAGCTAACCAGGACTAACCATTACTGTTTCCTACTTATCTATCTCTCTTAATTGTATTTCCCTTCCCTATGGACACGTCCACATTCCTAAATACTTTAAATAGAATTACAAGTAATTAAAGCTATAGAAACATTCATATCTTTTCACACAGTTAATATTAAACTCAGCTAACACCAATTCATTAGTTGTGATATAATAAGGACTCGATGGGGATAAACTCTGGCCAATTTCTAAAGCTTGACTATATGCAGCTGCAATATCAGGATATTTTAGGGTTTGATATGTTTCACAATGTTTTAAGACAAACAGATGCGTAGCATCCCCAGCATCTCATTGCTATGCTGAAATTTAAGACACTAATGAAAACTGTATTCATCTGATTATGGAATGTGTCATCTTGCTAGATTGCTGCCACACTCTCTCTGCTTCCTTCAGTCTTGCTCCTGCACAGCTGAGCACTTTGGCGGGAAACCCTATGACCATGCAGACTCCCCTTCTACAAATACTCCTTAACCCCTCTTAGTTCTGCCATGTTCCTTATAGAACACCACTTCTTCACCATCACTGAATGCCACATCCAGAAATCCATCTGCCAATGTGCCACTGACTCTCCCAAGTAATCTTCTCAGAGCCCTTCCATTCAGGATTGCACTGATTCTATTCCATTCTCCCCAACATCAAATACAAGCTTCTGGTCCTTATCAATAACAACTTAGCCCTTCCCTACTTATCCTCTCTTGTATCTTCTCATATTGCCTTCTTTCCCCTTCTCACTCCACAGCAGCCAGTCTCCATCACCTGCTTTTCCACTTCCACGAGCACCTTTTTGTTTTCTTCCTTGTTACACCTATATGTAGAATACCCTGCCCAAACTAGTCCATAAAGCCACTCTCCTGTCCCACTCCAAATCCTTCCTCAAGAGCCCCTTCCTCTGCAATGCCCATTGGAAACTGCCAGCTAGCTAGATGGCCAGGATGGACTACTGATATTCAACTTGTTTGTGTGTTTTATCATTTGAAAGACATGCTTGAACAAGGGTCCTCTCTCCTCATCCTTTAGCAAAATGTTATATCTTGGTAGTCTGAATGGAGGAGTTACCCTCTAAAATCTGGTATCCTGCATTCACTGAAAACTTCATATTCTGTAAAAATAACCAACCACACAGAAGCAGTACATGGTGCTAAATAGTCATTTATAATCTACGCTTAGAGCATTTTAGCACATCAGCAATAATGCCAAGAATTTGCCATTACTAATTTCCATCATTATTACATAGGAGTGTCTCACTTTGAAAAGTGCCAGTGTTAAACACCTGATCAGATAATCAATGACTAGCTTAACATTATGAAACATAAAATGTTCACATCAAATGGATTTCCTGCTCTCCTTTCCACTAGATGAGCAATGAAAAAAATCGTTAATTGCTATCTATCACAATATACAGGTTACATCTGGACACTGTTGCTTCTCTGTCTAGCAATTTTATGAAAACAGACATGTGAGACACACACCTAAAAATTCTGTATGAATTTGTTTGACTATTTAATGTCTTTAGTTGCACAAGTCTATCCTCAAAGCTATAAAACAAACCAACAAAAGAAAAAAAAAAAAAGTTTTAACCAGACAACTTAAATGGAAAAACAAATTACTAGGTTAGATGAGTTGTGTGCCATATTTACTGTATTTGGATTTTGTATTACCTGTTTTTCTGCTCTTGTTGCAGTAGCTGAGCTGCTATTTTTCTCAAGTCAGTCACTTCTTTCAATTCATCATCTTCCTCTGCCAATAGCTGCTCTTTCTGAAGCCTGAAAGATTAACTTAACTTAAACATTTTGTTTTCAGCAGGTTATGGAAAGGCATGCATGTTTAGGGACTTGTTTTTTTAAGCAAATGATCGTGTTACTTGACAGCAATTGAAAAAAAAACCTTCCTAAAAATTGATCTTCTGCCCAACCACAGGTGCTTGTACCCACTATCCCAGAACTATGCTTTGGAAATATTGACTTCTAAAGAGATGTTTATAAGGTCTACCTTTTTTCATCTCCCCACTCATCATTCTCTTCTATTTTCTGCGATTTCTCAGGGTGTTTTCCTCGTTCCTTATATAGAATGAAAAAAATTAAGAGTTTAGACATTAATGATCAAGATGTGTCATCTAATTTTTTCCACTTATTAAGTTACCTTACCTTAACATAGGAGACAAATGGTCCCATTTGTACATCTCCTTGCTCAGGAATAGCTGCATCTTCAGTGTTAGGGTCAATGTAATCATACACCTCCTGGTCTAGGGATGATTGATCAAGTTTGAAAAAAAGAAAATGTTAAACAGTTCTCTCAACCTCTAACGTTATTCCTAAGAGGTACTCGTGACAAAGTCAAATATAACTAATACAGTGACCGCTTGCTATATCTAGACAAGATTTCCAAGAGATGGCTTTTTCTTTGTTGTATGTTTGTTGATCTTGTATTTATAATTTTATTATGATGTTGTTTGAGTGTAAATGCACAGATCTAATACACCATTATATAATCTTGTGCAGTGCTTAACGGAAATTATCTGCACCTGAAATAATAGAGTGTTTCTGTGTACTAAAAAGATTAGGCATTACCTTTATGTGAGTCAAATTTACTTCCTATTAAATGATTGTCATTCCTTAACGTCTGTTCCCTCGTCGATTCTGATACCTGAGAGTGAAGGCTGATTGTGTCATCATCAGATGGCTGCAAAGAATAATCAGAATTAAAACATGACTGGCATATTAATTACTCAGTTTACTGATAAGCCACAAATTACAACATAGAATCTGAGTGTCGTTAAAGAGCCTACTATGAGGGGAGATTTAGGTGAAACACTTATATGAATGCAAACTGTGGTCAAGACATGTTTTGTTTCATCTGAAAGACAGTACTTTTTATTTACAGTGCCCTGCAGCACAATTTTGGGGCCACTGGTCTCTTAGCTGAGTAACATGTGTCACCTACAAAATCAACAGTTTCTGAAGCACACAGATATTTCTCCACTCAAACAATTACCCAAGCACAACCACACTTAATTAAAGGAGCTGTGATTCTGTCCATTAAGTTTGTGTGGCCACTTTACTTCTAATCAGTTTGACCTTTCTTGACATAATCCTGGAATACTCCTCCACTTTACGATTTCCTACGAACAATCTAATTATGCTTCAGATGAATTTGCAAGTACATTTTTAGCCTAGACTTAAATCTTCCCTTAGTCCCAGTTTTATAATTTTACCATATTCAATTTTAGTACTGCTGTTACTCAAACTGTAGTTGATTACACAAAGATTCATCCAGCTACATAAGCAAGCTATTGGAAAAATAGGATAAAAACCCCAATTCCTTATAGTTTTTAAACGTTGCTGATAATATGTCTAACATGTCGATCAATAGTCCATTAATAAACAGCCAATGCAAAGAAAAATACATTATACCTCAACTTATATTAATTAAAACAGAAATTATTAGAAAAACAAAAGCAACTCTCAAATTAATTGTTCCCTGTTGTAAAAAATGATCTTGCATTTTATATCTGAAAATGGCCAAACAAGCCACCACTGATTTGGTTCAGAGTTCAATTTTAAAAAAGCTTGGAGTGGGGTGACATTAGAAGGCTAATGGCATTTTGGGTTGTATAAGTAGGGGCATTTCCAGCAGATCGAGGGATGTGATCATTCCCCTCTACTCAGCACTGGTGAGGCCTCATTTGGAGTACTGTGTCCAGTTTTGGGCCCCACACTACAAGAAGGATGTGGATAAATTGGAGAGAGTCCAGCGGAGGGCAACAAAAATGATTAGGGGGCTGGAGCACATGACTTACGAGGAGAGGCTGAGGGAACTGGGATTGTTTAGTCTGCAGAAGAGAAGAATGAGGGGCGATTTGATAGCTGCTTTCAACTACCTGAAAGGGGGTTCCAAAGAGGATGGATCTAGACTGTTCTCAGTGATAGAAGATGACAGAACAAGGAGTAATGGTCTCAAGTTGCAGAGGGGGAGGTTTAGGTTGGACATTAGGAAAAACTTTTTCACTAGTAGGGTGGTGAAGAACTGGAATGGGTTACCTAGGGAGGTAGTGGAATCTCCTTCCTTAGAGGTTTTTAAGGTCAGGCTTGACAAAGCCCTGGCTGGGCTGATTTAGTTGGGTTTGGTCCTGCTTTGAGCAGGGGGTTGGACTAGATGACCTCCTGAGGTCCCTTCCAACCCTGAGATTCTATGATTCTATGATATGATTCTATGACAGAGCACCATGCAACTAATTAGGGATAAATATTCAGAGGAACATATAAATAATTCTAATATTTAGTATCATCATTCTATGCTTTACAGCAAGTTTCACCAACCGAAGTTGGTCCAATAAAAGATATTACCTCACCCACCTTGTGTCTCAAATATCCTGGGACCAACACAGCTACAACTACACTGTTTACAGTAAGTTTGTCACACATTTTACTGAGTTCATTTAACTGCAATATGCGTTACATTTAAGCTTTCTCAAGTTCTACAAAGCACATCTGAATGACAAAGAAATAAGCAATTTAGTGCAGCAAAATTATGCACAAGCTAAACTGCTTCTGTAAATGAAGAAAAGTACTTTCTTCAGCCCTCTTCTATCAACACAGAAAAATAAAAATATACAGTGAATAGTAAAAAACCACTCACTTCAGTTGTAGACAATCTTTTATCCCCATTATCACTGCCAATGCCAGAGTCGGGACCATGATTTTTATTGGGATAAAAGTCTTCCATACTATAACAAAGAGAAGGCATTGCAGGTAAGACAAAATATCACTTTTCTAAATGGTAAGTGAAAGGAAGACACCATTTTCAAGATGTTTCCCCCCATATCTCTATGGTTGCTGGGACAAAGGGTTTATTGCTTTCTTTTACACCTATCTGTGACACAACACCCACTATAGAAATGTTTAGTGTGCTGAGAGGCTATTTTAAAGAAGGATATCAGATGGAAATTTAAGGTTGAGAAGATCAATTAGATTATCTCATCCAACTTCCCAAAAAATTCAGGATTGTTTCCTGAAGTCCATTCAAGTGGACTGTGTGAATTTCAAGTGCAATATTCTGCACTGACCCCCCACAGGGACACTCATTCTGCACTAAGAGTTCCTTCTCGCAGTTTAGCTTAATCCACTCTCAGTGCCGAACAAGAGTGTGTCCACGTGGGGAGCTAGTTTAAAACAGCTATTCCAGGCTATTTCCCAGTGTAGACAACCATTGTGTCTGGTATCCAGCCTACATTCACATTTGTACATTTTCATCCCATTATGCCTTGTTAAGCCACCTTGGATAACTAACTAGTTCTTCTCTCGCAGAAGTTGAATGTTCCAGAGATCCCTGCCACAGCAAACAGCTTTTCTGTTTTATTCAGCACCAAGTCAACAAATACTGGCACAGGTTGTGGATGAAATTTTAAGTATATTGGCAAGGGTAAAATCTTGTTCTGTAGGTAATACAGTTTCCTAAAACAAGACTGGTTAAAGACTGTTGATATCAGATAGTTCTGAAGCAGTTAATAGAAGTATCTTAATTGAGAAAGTCCAGCAAAATACATTGCACTTTTTACTTCATTTGGACTTTTCAGTTTGATTTCTCTTGTTTTTCTGAAACTTTGTAAGGTATTGCTCAATTTATAATTCCTTATAAATTTATACAGCTGGATCAGTATTGGAAGGCAGGCTTTCCATCTAGCAATACAGTTCTATTTTGAGCAAGCTCAGAGGAATATAACTTCAATGCTAGACTGTACTGTAGTAGTATGAAAAAGAAAAGCTGCCCATTTCAAAACACACATTCAAAATCCATCTTTATTCTAATTTCTGATGTACTCTACTGCTGAAAATTTGAAAAAGAAAAGTACAATTACTATTTGCTTTGTAGCAAGAGATGAAAAAATGGAGATATAAAGTAAGTGATATAATTCTTCTTTAAATCAGTTAATTAACTTGTAATAATGATGCCTTAAAAGTAAATACAACTATTAAAATTACATGACCTTATTGTGAGAGTAGTTCTCCATTCTCCTAAACACTTATTTCATAGCAAACATTAAGTAGTTCTAAAGAAGAAAGGTAATACCTGTCTGTGAGTGGCTGGGATGGGATTCTTTTACCCAGTGATGGAAGATCTAAGGAATCTGGTTTTTTATCTATTCTGAGGCATTCTTGAATACTGAGGAATTTAAATATGTGAACTTTGCCCTTTAAACATATCTGTTAAGAAACACATGAAAAAATTAATTTAGATGCATGGTGTATCTATAATATCATACATCAGACACTTTCTACATTTAAGCGTTATTTTCATTTACTTTCTACTATTCAAATGAAAAAAAAATGGAGCTTTAGTAGTTTAGCAGTCAGGGCTGGAAAAAAAAATCTAATTGTCCAGAAGCCCAAGACAAGCAGACCTGCTCTTTGGGTACATAAAAGTGCCAGGGCTGCCTGCCTGCCTGCCGAGTAAGGACAGCAGAGAAGGCTGCCCATGGTCTGAATGACATCAGGCACAGACACAAGGTGGGTGACGTGATGTGTCTTATTGGACCAACTTCTCTTGGTGAGAGACAAACTTTTGAGCTGTGTAAGCTCGAAAGCTTGTCTCTCTCACCAACAGAAGCTGGTCCAATAAGAGATATTACCTCAACCACCTTGTCACTAATATTCTGGGAGCAACATGGCTACAACAACACTGCATACATCAGACACAGAAGCATCTGAATACCAATCAGAGGGAAAGGTATCAGGGTGGCTGAAGCCGCAACAAAGGTAAATAAGACATCTCAGGGATCAGGGAGGAAAGGAGCTGAGTTTGGACATTTCTGATACATGCTGTATGAAACTCATAATACATATCAAACTAAGCCAGTATACAGGTTATAAACAAACAAAATTAAACTCCAACATTAATTTTCTTATGTCAAAGATGTTTCTAATAAGTACAACTCATACAACTGTATTAAAGTAAATGTTATGATTACTTTCAAATTTCAATAAGGGAAAAAACAAGTACTATATAATACCCAGATAAAAACTATGCTGACCTGGAGTCAAGGTTGTGTACGTATCAGTAATTTAACGGTAAAAAAAAGTTACAGGGATGTAGTAATTATCTCCAAAACAAGCATCACAAGCCCAGGAATATTAGAATTAAACTTAAAAGAAATCCAAAGATGTTAAGGTATGGAAATGCAAAGATACCGCTGTTTGGGTGCCTTTAATCCACCCTGTAATGACGTTATTCAATAACTAATACAATTACCATGCAATGACAACTAGTGCATGATATTGTTTGTAGTTTCAGATTAGATTAAACTGATTTTTAAAACTTTTTGGGGGTGGACCTTGCTCATTATGTCTCTATAGGGCTGGGTTGAGGAAAAGATCAGCAACAGAAAGCAGGTGGAAAGAACAAGCAGAAACATGGATGCAGAGAAAGAAAGATGACTGTGTGTGGGAAAAAGAAGACTGACCCTAACATTCACACCTGCAATTTTTCTCCTGGGTTAAATCTTTGGATGTTCATGACAATTTATCAGACTACCCCATAATATAATCAGCATTAGCCTGATTTAAAGGGATTTAATTCATAGGTTGTTTTTTGTTGTTGTTGTTTTTTTAAGGATAGAATGGACTATTACAATTATCTAGTCTGGCCTCCAGATTAACTAATGTAAAGGGTGGGATGAATGACTAAACTACAAAATAATGTTTTGAGCAAAGGATTATGGGTTAAGAAATGCCCTTGTGATATTTCCTTGTGCCACTGCCAGTTGGTTGGTAATTAACCTAACACATCTCACCCTTTCTTAAAATCCTGGGAAAGTTGAGAAAATGGATGTTTTTTATACTAACCTGTGCCGGTGGTATCTGCATTGGATTGTTATCCAAAATTATTACTTGTAAATGACGTAATTTCCTGTAACAAATTGGGATCTCTGTAATTTTATTACAAGAAAAGTCCAGCTTTACCAAGGGAAGGTCTCCCAATTCTGTTAAGGGGGAAAGAAAACAAAATTAGACACCCTAGTGTTTTGTGTAATTTAACTATTTCTACACGAGGATGGTGAGCAGCTTACCATCTGGCAACACATGGAGATTATTTCTTCTAATGTTTAATTCTCTAAGTGACTGGAGTTTTCCTATTTGCTGGGGAAGGACCTGAATCTCATTGCAGCTGATATCCTAAGTAAAAGATAACGAGTCAATGAGCTGAATAGCTCGATTGAAATTAAACAAAGGAAAAATTTCAGTGAAAGCTATTACAAAAACATGTTTTAAAGAACGATATCCTCATTCCTTTTTCCCCCTTTTCTTACCAAAGAGAGCTGCTATAACCCAGCTCTCAGGAGAGCCTTTCCCAATCTGCAGCAACATTTGGTAGTGTGGGAGCCCAATCAAGGAGTCTAATCCAATGGATAAGGAAAGGTCACCTTGAAATTTGCACTGGGCCCAATCAGGAGATCTGGATTTGATTCCCATCTCTGTCTTGTGTGACTGCAGACAGCTCACTTACATTCTGTACCTCTGCAAAATGGGGATAATCATTTTTCTTCTTCCCTATGTTACACAATCACCTGAGACCGCTGGATCTAAAATGATGAGCCTCTACTGTAGCGGTTCCAAAACTGTGGGTTGCAAGACCAAATGGGGTCATACCATCAGCAGAGGGGATGACGGCAATCTCTAGTCTGTGGAAAATGCCATTTTGTGCCACACAGCATAACCTCGCATGTACAGTGAGTGCAAGGTCACGATGCATGGAGGACACCATTTCACTCTACAAAATGGCATCCTCTGCATAGTGTGACCTCACACGTACCAGACATACAAGGTCACACTTTGCAGAGGGTGCCATTTTGTAGAGTGAAATGGCATCCTCCATGCGGCATGACTTCACACATACGGAGAGTGTGAGGTCTCGCTGTGCAGAGGACGCCATTTTGTTCTATAAAATGGCATCCTCCATGTTGTCTGTGGTCCCAGCAGGAAATACTTCATTAAGATAGGGTTGTGCTAGCAAAAAGTTTGGGAACCTGCTGCTCTACTGCCTCAGAAAACAGATATCAGTCTGGTCTCACAAAGGCTGCTGCAGACTCATTAAACCTCTGTGGTTGAGCCACAGTGAATAAGCAGAGTTTACACCTACTTCTCACAGGTGTTGCAAGACTAAATTAATGTTTGTTTAGGCATTCATGTAAACGTGGGAAGGTACCTCTCAACAAGGCGGACAACACCATAAGGCAGGTGGTGAAGAAGTAGATGTACCTTCCCCAGAGGGCCAATAATGAACTGGTGGACATCTTGCATAGGCAGGGTAGTGTCAACATCCTTTGAATGGTGATCTATGCAACACTGCGGTGATCACTCACACATTCTGTCTTTTGACATACCAGGACTCTATGATGAGAAGCACTGCAGCCAGTGCTGTGCGTGATGTCAGCAGGAAGCGAATAGCTAGGGCCCCTTCCAACCAAGATGTCACCACGTACTTGAGTGGCTCCCTGGAAGGTGAATTTGGAACAGACAGGGGAGACTTTGCTTCACTTTGGACTTGTAGCCACAATGCTACACGATGGCTGCAGCAGCTTATTGGCTGCCTCTGGACATGGTATGAGGAACATCAGGAGCTGGGAGTCTTAGTGCCACAGGTCAAGAACATCGAGCACACAGTCATTACTCCGACAGCAAGGACCATACTCAAAAGGACACTGAAGGATGTCATCCATTGGCAGTAAGTGGAAAACCTGAGGCGGAAGTCGGACCAGGTCAAGGCTTTTGAGGTGACAAGCAAGTGGAATGCCAGCAACCACTTCCTCCCCAGGGACAGCTTCACCTGCTTTGCCAACTGGAAATTCATCAACAGGGCTTGGCTCAATTGCATCCTGCTGAACGGAGCCATTGGGACAATCAATGCAGAAAGTTTGACTGTGCTAACGAGACACTACCCCACATCTTGTGCAGCTGCAAACCCAACTTCAAAGCCTACCAGCTGCGCCACACCACTATCCAAGACCACCTAATCAAGGCCATTCTACCAACCGTGGCAAAGGTTGCCGTGAACTCCACCGTCCCTGGAACAGAGAATCAACTGCAACTGGACATAGTCATTACTAATGAGGAACAGAAGGTGGTCATCATGGTGGATGACAGTTCCTTTTGAGAACAGAACCCCGGCCTTCTGCGGTGCCAGAGCTTGAAAGCTGGAGAAATATACCCCCCTGGCTGATGCTTTGAGTGCCAGGGGTTACAAGGTTCAAACACATGGACTGATTGTGGGAGCCTGGGGCACCCGGGATCCTGGTAACAAGCGAGTGCTACTAGAATGTGGAATCAGTCAGCTCAGTGCCCGGCTAAAGCAGTGACTCACAGCATCAGACACCATCAGGTGATCAAGGGACATTTATTTAGACTAGAACATATCACCAGACATTGGCAATACCAGGAGAAATGAGCTAGTGCCAATGAGAAGCAAAGACAGGAAAGTAGCTGAAATTCTTCTCTGGTGGACCGTATTTATTCATGGACAACCTACTTTAAATTTTCAACTATTGAGGGACAATCTACTCTCATTATATTTTCCACAAGCTACTTAGTATAACTTTCCATGAGTGATGTATCTGAGTATTTGGATACTGATATTTAAAATGTACTGTTAAATTTATGAACCCTAATTTGAAATATTGCAGATTATGTATTATATCCATTTTATGACTTTTTAAATTAAACTTGCTACTTTTGGACAATTTAACATTATACTCTGATGAATAGAAACTTCTTTATTAACTAGTGTTTTAGATAATTTTAGCATAAGCTTTAATAAAATATGGAGAAGACCTAAAAACTTATTTCTAACCTGGCTGAACACTGGTTCAACGAGAGAGACCTATAGCTCCAGTTTTCCAGGTGTGATTCATGTGTACAATGATAACACTTACACGTCTAACTACCCAATGCTGCAGATGAAAACTGGATGTTGATTTTAAAGGGTAGGTCCCTAGACATAAATCCAGCTTTTCTCCTGTGCAGCTCCCCTGCTCAGGCAGTGGGACAAATGACTCCACTCCTGCATACATGTGCCCATTCTCTCTCTTCCACCTCCCTACTTTAGGACAGAATTCCTTCCCAACATCTCTCTCCAGCGTCCATTTGACTACTTGGGTTGCTTACCAGTCTTAAATGTTCAATGTGGATTGTTAACCAGTTTTCAGTACACTTAAATAATAGTTTAACAGAGTTTTCTATTCCAAGTCCATGGAGTAAATAAGGAAGGGTGATAAAAACATTAAAAAGCATTTGTTGCCACAAATAAAACTGAAGTGTAAATTTTTAATCTGTTGAATTTTCTTGATAATTATAATGCAGAGTGGTGACGTACACAAAGTGAAAATATTTTTTTAAGGGACAAAAATAGAGCTGGAATGGTTAATATTTTTAAAAATACTCATCTCAATATTCTTGGTTGGCAACTGTTGCTTTGAGTCTTTAGAATAAAGACAGTATGCCTACTTGACGGGCTAGAGATGTTATCTCTAATGCAGATATCAAACAATAGTGGAAATGGACACGAAAGGGTATTTAAGCACCAGGATTAAAAACACCTTCATGTTGTGTACAGCTGGCAGTGTGCTTGAAAACCACTACAGCAAAGGCAGCAGAGCACAAACCCACATACAGGAGCTATATTTAATATTCAAGATCGCATTCTACACCTTGTGGTGGATTTTTTATTTCTGGCAATATTTTACATGCGCATATACAGAGCACTGCAGGTCTAGATTTCTATCAGTGAGTGATCCCATGGATCTGTAATTTTAAAAAGCCAGAATTTTCAAATTCTACATATATACAGTATAAGAAAGAATATTTTAAATGTTGCAGAAGTGAGTAGAACAGCGTACACAATTATATTACCAAAGGCATTGAGTCTGAATTGCTACAGAAATGGGGGGCAGGTGTTTACAATGTGCAGTGAGATAATAGTGCACCTCAACACTGACAAGTCACCAGATCTAGCCCAGGTCCTCATTGTTCTATCAAGTTATTATACAGCCATTAGTACACTCAGACTCCATTCTGGGTGCAATTGTAGACAGACTGCAAAAAACTAATCTTTACTTAATACCAGATTGCCTCCTCACATTAATTCTTACTTGGCAATTAATTCTTACTTGGTTTTTGAAGATGAACTTTATGAAACCCCTGTAAAATCCCCAACAGTAAAAGCATTTATCCCATTTTCAAATGGTAAAGATGTCAGATTCAAGGGGCTTTAAACAGTGAGTAAACACATTTTAAACATATGAAAGATACCTTGACAAGGTACTTTCAAATACATTGACTAGCTGATCAAACTTTAGTATCTTCTCTCCCCCCCCCCCCCCAATAAAAATGTTTCTTTACCCACACAGAAGGTATAGTACAGACCCACAAGAGAAAGAAATAGGATAAATAATGGGCATTCATTTCACTAACATATTTCACAAAGGAAACTGAGTTAAATCTTTATTTCTGACTTTTCAAATGAAAAAACTGGGACCTGGAATACGCTCATGTTTCATTACAGGTGTGAGTGCAATGTTCTAGACTAAGCATATCTGTTACAGGTGAACTACAGCAAAAATTAAGTTAAAAGACCCAATTTCATTTTAAAGTAAGTGAGGCTATATTCCTTCGTAATTTACTTGTTACTACATATTAAACTGAGAAACCATATTCAGTAAATAGAGGTTTCCCAGATCTGTCTTTCATGTCAATGTATTAAGAGAAAGTTTGATTACTTACATATTTCAATGTTTAGTTATTCTAAATTGTTAACTTGGTAAATGTACTTTGAGTTCTGCAATATACTGTACTTTTGTAACATGCTATCAAACACTGACCATGCAATAACTAAGTTTGCATTCTGCATCAATGTGGACCCAGAACTGTATAGGAGAGACTCCCCATAACCTGGAGGGATTAGGATCCAGGAGGTTCCTTAGCTTGTCCCTGCCACATGGCCTTTGGGAAAAACTACAGCGGGGAACCAGTCAGACTCCAGCCAGTAGGAGCACAAGGAGCCAAAGTAGGGAGGTTTGGACATTTCGGGTAGATCTACACAGAGTTTTGAAAACCCACAAGACCAAGCCTCCCAGCCCAAGTAAACAGATCACCCCCTCCCCGAGGCTTCAGGCCCCAAGCTCCAACCCAAGCCACAGCTTCAAAGAGCGGTCTACACAGCTGTTTTTAGAAGTCTGTCAACCTGGGCTGGGAGACCTGCTCCCTTGACTTCAAAGCACTGTGTAAACATACCGTCAGAGAACTTCTCACAGTTTTGACTTGTCTTTCTTTGCCCTGTGCCAATCAGCTGTTAGCGCCAATCCTCTCCATCCCCCTCGCTTCCCCTTCCCTGTTAGCTTATCTTCTACGCAATTCCCTCCCTCCACCTCCCCCAAAAAAATACAGGCAACAACATGACGTTTGCTGCCATCATGTTGTTCACTCTGCTTTTGTCTCTTATCCCCTTCCCCGAGCAGATGGATGTCTTTATGCTGTAAGCTCTTTACGGCAGGGACTGTCTTCTACTCTACAGTGCTTAGCACAACGGGGCCCCACTCTTAATCAGCCCTTTGCACGACCATAAGAAACTACTAATAGTAGTAATATCAAATGATAACTTATTAGTGCTGTAAAAAAGTATCTATGCTGTAAATACACTTAACACTGGTGTACACAATTATACTCACCAACTCCATCAGGTCTCTTAACTTTCCAATTTCTTCTGGAATGGATACCAGCTTATTATTACTGACAACCAAAACTTTAAGTGGCAGGTCAAACAGGTATTTTGGCAATGTTGCTAAAAGATTTCGACTAAAAAGGGAAAAAAAGATTACATTGAAATAGTCTCTTGAAGCTTGTATGAATTCCAAGAAAACATTCTCTCTGTTCCAAGAGGTATTAAAGTACACAGCAATACCCCTCATTCAAATTTTAGCTGTGTTCCCCAGTGTGAATCACTTACATGAAAAAAGCCTGCCTTAGCCAAATAAATTCCATGTCCCCATTCAATTTGAATAAAATAGCGTTCTAGTGTAATAATTTAGTCTTCCAATAAAATGATGTAAATCTAGGGAACAAGATGCAATTATAAAAACATTTCAATGTCTTGGCAGACCAGCCTGTACAAGCAATGTCAAGTGAAATGGACTCAAGATAAACAAGACAAAATAAGCAAACCTATTGACTTGTAAATTGAATCTCTGGGCTTGTCTACACTTGAAAAGCTACAGCTATACAGTGACTTTGACTAGCAACACAGAGGGAGAGTTGAGGGAGCTGTTTTGGGCAACCACAGACAGAAACAGATCCTGCAGGAGTGTCTGAAAGCAGCTGAGTCCGTCCTCCTCGTCACCAAGCAAGGATACTCCCCCAGAGAAGTAGAGCACCTCATGGAACAGGCCACCCAAATACCCCAAGAACCTGCTTCAATGCAGAAATAAAAACCCCTACTTAAATGTGCATTTGTTCTAGTCTTGTTTGAGGAGGTTTTTTTCTGCATCTTTTATCCTCAGAAGCAGAAAAGGATTGTGCTTTGCAGCCCTTTGCACAGGAAAAGAAAAACAGCGTAGGTCTCTCAGATGTCACTAGTGCTCTTTAAAACCTCCACAAAACAGACCATTCTTACTCTGCAAATTTGCTAGTGCATAACTTCCTAAATATTCCTTCCTGTTTCAAATTTGGTCCTGTATACTACATCTTCTGACTAAACTTCACTTGAAGTTATGAGTAAACAAAAAAAAGACAGGACATGGGGGGGGGGGGGGGAAGAGCATTGGAGCTTTCAAGACATGATTAACAATTATTTTTCCTGAGTCCTCTCTCTCTCTCTCAATCAAGTCACCTCAAACTTGACAAGAACAAAATGACGGAGGGTCACAAATCCCATATGCAAAATGTATAGTGGAAGAGATTATTCCAGAAGATTTTAGGTGATCGGGGACCAAAATTTGGGCATATTGTAGAAAACAAGTCTCAACTGCGCATGGGAAGGTTACAGTTTTCCATAATGCCCCATACAATATTTATGTATACCAATTACACTTTATAAATAAGTCTTCCTGTAAAGCTGGTGTTTATTTCTTTTCCTTCCTCTCACAAGATCCCACTATTTGTTTTCAGTAATGCAGTCACCTCTCTCACTACTCATTTGTGTGCTAAGTCAATAGAGACTTCTGAACAGAATGATCCAGGTTCTATAGCCTATTTCCAACCTTCATAGACACTTATCTGTATAGCACCAGAAAGAAAGGAAACTTCCATTAGCTTCCGCAAATGACTGTTTGGAATATGGTAATACAGTCAACTCCTTCCCATGAAGGAAGAAGGAGCTACTTGACCTACAACCAAAGACAAACTATACAACAATGTTTAACAAGCTGAGGAAAAGCAGGGAACAAAAGTAATCAAGGTCCTAAGGAGGATGAATGCCATCTTTCCTGATGGTCTATATATAATCCCTAAACATCAACAGGAAAAAAAAAATTACTCACCTAATATTAAGATATGTTAACATCTGCAGATTTTTGATGGCTTCAGGAATGGATTTGATGCAGTTGTGATACAAATTTAAAGTCTCAAGTGGTGCAAACAGCCAGACATCTGGAGGAATTTCAGTAAATCTGTTCTTTGAAAGATCTGAAAGGAAAAGATGGTTTTCTAAAAAGTCAAAAATTTAACCAAAATTGAAGAGATGCACAAGATAACTGCTGTCCTCGCCATGTTGCTGCAAGATTAGGTGTTTGATGTTTATACGTATTTTGGTTTTACTAGATGCTGCTGAGAAACAACTTATCCATTCACCCTGTTAAACATTATTTTAGCAGATTTATCATGCCTTTCATCTCAAGAAAACACAACTGTCATGTCTTCCATTTAAGAAGTACTAATCAAACAGTTTAAAACAGAATAAAATCCAGACAAACTAATGCTAGGATTATTTTGGTGGGCAGAAGAGGGGTGTAGTTTCCACCACATTCAAGTCGCAATGGTGATATGTTTCAAAATGCAAGCCATCATTTGGAACTAAATGGTTGGAACAAATTTGAATACTACAGACTATACGAAAAAGCTCCCATACCATAAAAAAGTTGCAACAATGACTTCATCAAGTCTATGTTCTCAAATCAAGTGACAGAATCAGTTCATGTTGTCATCTTTGACAGGTGAGTACACTGGGTAGTTTTAATATACATCAATTTAAAAGTGTGATATGAACCCTGAATTCCAGAGGTATCAATAAGGCTGCCATTTAGTCATGGAGGGCAGGGAAGTTATGGATTCCATGACCCCCAAAGACCTCCGTGACTTCAGCCAGTGCCGGCTGGGAGCTGCAGGGTCCCCTGTCGCCTGTGGAGGCATAGAACTGCGGGGTACCCCCGCTGCTCCCAGGCGGGAAGGGGGGGGGAGGACCCCTGCTGCTCTCGGCCAGCAAGGGGGGCCCCCACTGCCTGAAGCCACCAGCGGAGGGGGCACCTGGAGCTCCCAGCCCACAGCAGATGCCCAGGCTCCCCATTTTGTTATGGATATTTTTAGTAAAAGTCAGGGACAGGTCACGGCTTCCATTAATTTTTCATTATTGCCCGTGACCTGTCGGTGACTGTTACTAAAAATATCCGTGACAAAATCTTAGCCTTACTGATCAGTTAACCACCAAACGTTTTTTAAAAAGATGTCAAGATCCTTAGCACAATAGTACATATAATGAAGACAAGTGACTTCATTTGGATAGATCAGTAACCCCCTTTGAGTCCATTCTCACTACCAACTGAGTGATTTAATATCTGGGCAAAACCCATTCAGCTAATTAAGTTATGACAGGACAGTGAGTGGGTGGGTAAATATCCACACAGAAGCACAGAAATGTGAGACTGGAACGGACCTCAATAGGTCGCTTAGTCCAGTCCCTGGCATTGAGTCAAGTCTAAGTATTATTCTAGGCTATCCCTGACAGGTATTTGTCTAACCTGTTCTTCGTAACCTCCAACAGAGATTCCACAACCTCCCTAGGAAATTTGTTTCAGTGCTTAACTACACTTTCAATTACAAAGTTTTTCCTAATGTCTAACCTAGATCTCCTTTGCTGCAATTTAAGACCATTACTTCTTGTGCTGTTCTCAGTGGATGAGGAGAACAATTTAACACTTCTTTATAACAATCTTTTACATACATAAAAACTATCACATCCCCAGTCTTCTCTTTCCCAGACTAAACAAACTTAACCACATGCATAAATTCATGATTTGTGTACAAAGCAGCAGTAACATCACATTAGAAGTAGACATCAACGTAAGGACCTTGCCATTCTCTAAGAACATTTGGCTTTTTATGCCAATTTTCAGTAAAGATCAAAGTAAAATCGTGGCCCCACTGACTTCAATGGCCAAGATCTCAGCCCACGTTTTTAGAACAAAATAAGATCCCTGAACATTAGGGTTTAAATGAGCGGTGACAACCTTTACATAAAATTTTAAGTGTTAAAACAGTAACTACCTACACAGTATCTTTTCCAGTACAGATTTTTCATTCATGAATAAATTTTTTTCTTCAAGAAAACGGGAAGACTGGGGAAGAGTCAGGCCTATGTATTTCTTTATACATTTGTGTAAGGCTTTTTCTTCAGGGAGTGGTTGAAGACTGTTCTTTACCTAAACTGACAAGATGAGGTTAACAGCTTCTTCTCCCAAAATAATCCGTTACAATGAACAGTAAATTTACTTATGGGTTTCTGTTTTATAAATTTTTATAAATAAATTCATTTGTTAATTATATTTAGGCTTGGAAGAATTAGATTTTTAAATTGGTAAACATCATTTCACCCACACACAACAGACAAAAAAATATTTCCACTGATGATAAAGTAAGGCAAAAGTAAGAAAAATGCTGCTTCAGGACATTGAGTTTAATTTAAGGATATGTATTTTTATATTTTGACATATGACGTTGACAATTTGTGTTTTAACTTTTTAAATCTCTAGATCTACGATCATTAAATAATTATAAGTAGTATTACAGCACTATCATTCTTCAGCATTATCAACACATAGATTCGATTTTTCCTCTTGCCGTTGAACAGGTCCATGAAAGATTTTCCATTGGTTATGCACCCCTTTCATCATGTGGATAACACACAAAAAAAATCCTTAAAAACAAACAGATAGTCAAAAAAATAAAATAAAATCTAGTTCTGCCAAGCCTACTTATACTGAATAAAATAGAAATTAAGGGCACACAATCCAGATAGAATACAGAGATGCAAATATTGGAGGGGTAGCCGTGTTAGTCTGTAACCACAAAAGGTCCGGTGGCACTTTAAAGACTAACATTTATTTGGGCATAAAAAACCAACTTCGGGCATAAGCTTTCGTGGGTAAAAAACCCACGAAAGCTTATGCCCAAATAAATCTGTTAGTATTTAAGGTGCCACCCAACTCCTCATTGTTTTTTTAGAGATGCAAATGTTAACCAGTACCTTTCAATACTATCATTTGTGTGTTATGTACTGCAAATATAAAATTTTGAGAAAATCTCAGAATCTAAATTCAAATATTTTGAAGTTACATAGTTTCCATAAAAATATGTACATTTGGGATTATATCAAAATTAATTTCTACATAGAATTCTGAACTAAACTACAAGGAAAATTAATGTGCTAGCCTGACTGGTAACAGGTAAGCATTTACTTTTTTCAGGTCTTTGTGGTAATACTTTAGAAGGTTCTGAGGCTACAACACTTATGCATGTGAGCAACTTAACTTACACAATTAGTACTATTGTAATCAATGGGGAAATTCAGGTAAGTAAAGTTACAAGTATTTATGCACCTAAGTAGGAGCAGGCCTTAAGGCCTTGCTTACACTACAAAGTTTTGTTGGCAAAAGTTATGCCACTTTAATTAAAACCGCTATTGCATGTCCACACTAGTTTCTTGTGTCGGCAGAGTGCATCCTCACTAACAGCTCTTGCATTGACAGAGAGCAGTGCACTGTGGTAGCTATCCCACTGTGCAACTGGCCACAAGGTGCTTTGGGAAGGGTTACGGTTTGCAATGCCTCATGGGGCAGGGACAGCGTCACATGATGCAGGTTTCTCAATCCCATCGTTCCAGGGCACCCTAGGAGATTGTCCACTGCTTTTTCAACTGAAGCATGTGGTGGGGAGGGAGAGGAGATGGTGTGTCTGGGGTGGGGAAAACAGCAGGCTGACCGACCTATCCTGAGGCATGGGGAGAGGGACACCCCCCACACACTTAACCCCTGGCTCTGCTCGGCACAGCAGTCTCTCCCCAAGCTGCCCGCTCTGCCTATGGTTCTGAGATTCCCTCCGAGTTCTCCCACAGTCTCCTCATCTGCCTGGAGCAGCATCCTCAGCAGCTCTGTAGCTCTCCGTGCTGAGGTATGTCAAAGCAGCACAGCAGTCCCTCCGGCACGCCCTCCTCTCCCCCCCTTGCAGCAGCAGTCTGCCTGCCGCTGTGTTCCTAGTGCAGGGCTGAACAGGAGCATTCCAATGATTTGCTCTTTGTTCTCCAAACACAGCAGCAGGCTCAGCTGTCAGATACTTCCAGGGGCTTTGAAAGGGGAAGGGCACATGCTTGCAGAGCAGCAGAGATCAAAACAGTGAGCAGAGTGGTCACAGCAGGCATTGTGGGATACTGGCGGAAGCCAGTTCTATCAACAAAACAAACAGCAGTGTCTACACTGATGCTCTGTCACTTTAACTTTGCTGCAAAAGGTTTTATGCCTCTCACTGAGGTGGTTTTATTTTGTCACCAAATATGATCTCCCGCCGACAAAGCACTGTTTACACCGTCACTTTTCCTCGACAAAACTTTTGTCTTGGGGTGTATGTGTTTTGTTTTTTTTAACACTTCTGAATGACAAAAGTTGTGTCGTTCACTTGCCAGTCGTAGACAAAGCCTAAGACTGTATTTCAGAGGGATAAGAGGAACACTTATTTTTCTGCCTCACAGTGAATTGCTGTGATTTTTTGCCAAGTACCACTATGTGGCTGCATGATAGGTAGTTCAATCACTTGCACCAATAATTCTAATTAAATGCTGTTGATATGCTGTAAATCTATCTTGCGATAATGTGCACCCACAGCTTATTATGTATTATATGTCTTATATTCATGACAGTTTTTGTAGAAAGCAACAAAGAGTCCTGTGGCACCTTATAGACTAACAGATGTATTGGAGCATAAGCATTTGTGGGTGAATACTTATGCTCCAATATGTCTGTTAGTCTATAACAGGGGTCCCCAACACGGTGCCCGCGTAAGTGCGCCCGCGGAGCCCTCGGGTTTTTTTTTTTTTTGCTCCGCCGGCAGCGCTCGGGGGGTTTTTTTGTTTTTCCTCCGCCGGCAGCGCTCGGGGTGTTTTGTTTTTTTTGGCGCCCGCCGGCAGCGCTCGGTTTTTGTTTTGTTTCTTTTTTGGCGCCCGCCAGAAGGAAAAGGTTGGGGACCACTGGTCTATAAGGTGCCACAGGACTCTGTGTTGCTTTTTACAGATCCAGACTAACATGGCTACCCCTCTGATACTTGAGTTTTTGTAGATTAATTTGAATATTTTGGGCAAGTTCTCCTTTCAGAAACACTTAGCTTCGAGTGACTTCAAGGGAAATTGTATGTGCGTGTATTAGAGACCCAGATTTGTTCCTTTATTCAAAATAAGTGTAGAAAGGTCTCAAAGATAATAGTTAAAACTGCATTTCAAACTTACCCTAGATAAACAGACTTGCTTTTGCAAGCAAAATCTTTTAGATCAAAAAATTGCAATTTAAAGTGGTTTATTACTGTAATTTAATGGAATTAAAACTAAATCTATATAATTAAGAAAGAATGTATCTTGTCACCATAACCCTAATTAACAAAATTTTCTGCTTCCAAGATGCTTTGATTTTTAAAAACAGTAGAAAATGGAAGATTCTCCCTACTTGAAACTGGGTTTCTGTAGCAAAGCTATTGAAAGTCTAGTAGAAAGAAAATCACTGATCTATATGCAAGACAGTGACCCAGTCACTGGATTACAAAAAGTTTTATTCCCCAACCAACTATAATCCCTGTACATGCTGCATATTGTGCTTCAAATTGGATTCTTCCTTAGCTTTTTTACATGCAGGAGAACCCCAGAGTTACGAACCCCAGAGTTACAAACTGACCAGTCAACCACATACCTCATTTGGAACTGGAAGTACGCAATCAGGCAGCTGCAGAGACCAAAAAAAGCTAAACAGTACAGTACTGTGTTAAACATAAATTAACAAAAAAATGTAGGAAAAGTTTAAAAAAAATATTTGACAAGATAAGGAAATTGTTTCTGTGCTTGTTTCATTTAAATTAAGATGGCTAAAAGCAGCATTTGTCTTCTGCATAGTAAAGTTTCAAAGCTGTATTTCATCAATGTTTAGTTGTAAACTTTTGAATGTACAACCATAACGTTTTGTTCAGTTACAAACAACATCTATTCCCATGGTGTTCATAACTCTACGGTTCTACTGTATACTTATGAAATAAACGGGGAAGAGATAGCTCAGTAGTTTCAGCATTGGCCTGCTAAACCCAGGGTTGTGAGTTCAATCCTTGAGGGGGCCATTTAGGGAACTGGGGTAAAAATCTGTCTGGGGATTGGTCCTGCTTTGAGCAGGGGTTGGACTAGATGACCTCCTGAGGTCCCTTCCAACCCTGATATTCTATGATTCTATGAACCTTGAATTATCTTTAGTATCTGGGTCGGAAAATAATGCAGGAGTGGACGGGGCCCAGGAATCCTGATCAGAATCCAGAGTAAATCTTCTCCAGAAAGTGTTCATTACTGCCTGAAACCCCCATCCTTTTGTGACTGAGAGCCTGTGTTTTAGAGAGCCTACAAAGGAAGAACTTTTCCTTCTTCTGGGGCTGATCCTAAGAGGTGTTGAGCACTCAATTCCCATTGAAGTCGGTGAGGGGTTTACAAAAGTTTAATATCCTTCAGCATCAGGCCCATGGAGAGATATGAGGAAAATGGAATGCTGAGAACTGGGGCAACCCATCCCCACACAGGCATCTAGCATAGGATGGCTCATGGGAGTTTCCCTAGGTTGGAAGGGAAAAGTGTTGTGGCCCTTCAAAGCCCCAGTACATGAGGATCTTCTGAGCACCCCTCTGTTATTGAGGGAGCGAGGCAGTGCTAGAAAACAAAAGCCTGTAGGGCCATTCAGAAGAAAAAGTGAGCGTGAGAGAATAAATAAATAAATAAATCGTTTAAAAAAAGTGAGATGGATTATTTACATTCTCGGTTTCCTGATGCTGTCACATCCCCCTGCCCTCCGGAATATCATTACCTTCCAAACCAATTTCCCCATCCACACACTGAACTTCCTTCCAAATCCCTTCTGTCTCATTTGTCCCCCTCTTTCACTCCCATTCATCTCCCCTCCATCCTCCCCAGTTTCTAGATTTTTAGGGCTTCTTTCCCCTTCTTTAATTCCAGCTTCTGGAACATCTCCCCCCACTCTTCCACACCGTCCCCATCCCCATGAACTGTTGCAGACAAACCAAGGGAAATAAAATATCGTTTAAAACAAGGTTAAGGTTTAAACCAGACGCTTTTACACCACAGCTACTGACTAATCAGAGGCATTTTAAATGAATTAAATGCAGAAAACTGCAGTATAAAATTACAGTGCAACTGTTACAGGCATGCAGGCATATAAATACATTTTGCCACCATTGATGTTCAGACAGGTACACTTGTGATAACTGTCAAAAGGAGGTTGTGCGCCAAAATGCAGTATTGCATGTGGAGATAAGCTCAACTATGTGCAGTTCTCAGAATGCTTTTCATACACTTTGTAGACCTTTATTGCCATATATATTAAATCTTGCAGTTTAAGAAATTTCATGTCTCAAATAAAGAATCTGAAAGAACAGATTTATATGCTCAAACATGATTTAACACTAAGGATGGTTTCAAACAAAAGCAGATTAACACTGGTTAATACTGTCCAAACCCACAATGTTTCCTTCCCTGTTTGAAATATATCATTTATTATTACTTCACCAGAAAATCTGTAGCTGTCCAAAACCTGGGCAGTGCACTTTATTACACTTGCTTAATAAACACAAATGTTATCTGCCTCATTGACAATCAGCAGAGATGATGTGTTTTGGTGAAGTCATATCACGCAAAAGGGAAATAAAGGCACTAAAATCCCCACATATATTCCACTATAAATTAACAAATATACAGGCCCTTTGAGAAATGGCATTTTCAGTGCAATCTATATAGTTTAATACTTTAAAAGCAGGGATTTTTAAGTGTGTTTAATTCTGTTACAGACAGACACTGAATTGTAATGCATAAAGATAATTATAATCAATGGGAAAAGTTCTATGGTACACATTGTGTAAAAGAAAAAACTACTCCATTAGCAAAGGAAAATTATATGTGACACAAAAACATTAATGTTGTGCTCCCTCAGCTGACTTTACAACTGGTGCTTACACAGTACAATGTTTCCATACCTGGGCAGGTGTCATTCCAGACTTGCAAAATTCTAATCACCCAGGTCAGTCACTTTTTTGAGGAGTGAGAAAACTAATATTTTTTTTCATAGCATATAGCCTTGTCATCATGCTAAAGGGTGAGAGATTATATTTTGTGCTGTTCCTGTAAACTTTCAGTTGGTTTTGCAAGCCTGCATTATGTGATAATGCTCGTGTACAATCAAAAGTCTCTGTCATGGTAATGTGTTAGATTAGATTAGTTTATTCTTAATCCTTGGACTACTACTAGTTATGTCAATAGAAAAAGAATGAGAGTAAAATAGAACTTTTAATGTAAATAGATAAGAAGTAATCTGGCATCTTTTCAATTTATATATTCTACCAAATATGCTACACATTTCACTCTGAATACATAGCAAAGCACTTCTGTTTCCTCCCCTTCCAAACTAAATAACACTTCTATAAGGTTCTGGAAGAATATTATCATTAATACACCTAAGATCTCAAACTTTGGAGAGACACTACAGAGCGCTTCCAAAACCTTCCACTTGCAGTTCAGGTCTGACCACACAATGCATGTGGCCATCTCAGTGAACAGGTAATTTTCTCCAAGTACTGAGAGGGGCACCTTATACGTGGAATAATAATATGATAAGATATCAATCTAATTACCCTTCACACAGTGCATATGCAATCACTAGACAGAGCAATGGTGTTGAATCAACTACATGCAGGCAAATATTGGGCTCATTAAATATAACACTCCAAATACATAATGTAATTACATGCTCTATTATTCCTGTCTCATATAAAGGCAAATATCCAGTCACTCCCTTTTCCTCTTTTCAAACACTAGGGCAAGTGTCATGAGGAAAATCACAAAGGGGGTGGAGGTGGGGGCGAAAGACCTCAATAAACTCAAGATCTGCATCTTCCTTGACAGAGCTGCAATAGCGGAAGCAATGGTGGAATCCATAATGTAGACATGGCTAAGGCACTTTGACAGCTGTGTCATTTAGCCCTAGAGATAACCATGCCTGAGCTACACTGCAACTTTCACCTTTACAGCCAACAGTGGGTGTGTCCCATTCTAGCCTGTGTAGACAAAGCATGGGAGACTGCACAGCATGTATGTGCACAGCACAGAAAAATGTCTAGTGTTTCAGAGCAACATTCCTCCCCATATATATATATATATATATATATATATATATCTACATATGTATATATATATCTCTATATATANGAAGGAGATTCCACCACCTCCCTAGGTAACCCATTCCAGTGCTTCACCACCCTCCTAGTGAAAAAGTTTTTCCTAATATCCAACCTAAACCTCCCCTACTGCAACTTGAGACCATTACTCCATGCTCTGCTGGACTCAGGAAGCACAAAAAAACCTTACTACCCTGCACAGCAAAACATCACTGGTCCCACCACATCAAGATAGCGGTAGAGAAAAGGGGAGGATTTTGCCCTTAATGTTACAGCTCTGCCTGTCAATGTCCAGCTATAATGTGGGCAGTCTGTCACTAGCTGCAGAAAGGTGTCTGCTCCAGGGAGCAAATGAAAAAGGAGAAAATAAGACCCAACCTGAACCATCACCTAAACACGAGCTAATGCCAAACAATACCTGTGAGGTCTGGTAAACTTAAAGGGGAAAAAAAGCTATACACTTCTACAATCTTTACTCTTCAGTTGGGATTGGAAGCATGAGTGGTTTAAATACCATAACAGCCAGGATAGTTCTGAGGGAGATTCCAGTCTGACCAAGCCAGGAAGAGCTAGAAATCTCATGAGAGAATGGTTTGCTTCATTATATCTTTCAGACAAAAGAGAAGGATCCATCCTCCCGAGGGTTGCACATCATTGGTCTCCACACACATACACATCTCAACTGTGCACCAAACCCAAGGGCAACTCATGTTACAAGTATTTAAGATAAGATATTTCTCTGCTTTAATCTTACCCAACACATTAGCCCCACATCTACTCTAGTTCAACAAGGGATATGTATGTATATGTGTGTGTGTGTGTGTGTGTTTCATGATGGTTAAAAACTTCCTAATTAAAGAAGATTGAGGACAATGGGAGTTTAAACAATGAACCCTTTCCCATCAATGGGAGTTGCAGGTTCTCATCAGCTCTTGGAACTTCGCCCAGTGCGATCAGTTTTAAGACTCTCTCACTGTCAAGAAGATTAAGCATGAAGGCCTCGTATTCAGAGGATGCTAATGTGGACCCAGTAACTTGAAAAACCTCTACTGCTATTAAGTGTCAGTGTCACCTATAGGCCATATGCTAATGCAAAAAAAAAAAAAAAAAAAAAAAAAGGACTGTTCCACTATTATCTTACCGTTATATGGACTGATGCAGCAGCTGCTCTGCGTGTGTCAACACCCACTAAATTCAAAGGGATTCCCATTCATGGAAGGGCTGCAGCATTGCCCCTCATCCACAAATGCAGAAGTGAACACAGACACAAGATTGCTGCGACCATCACCAATTTGTTACTGTACAATTCTTGTGGGTAAAGTGTTTGTATTTTGTTTTTCGTGCAGTGTGGCAAGTGAGTGTATTTAAGACTTTGATTTTATTAGCAAGCTTAGTCCTATAGTACAGTGTTCTATAGCTAAAATGGTGGAATAATTATAGTATGTCAGTGAGATGAGCCGTTAGAGTTTAAAGAGATTTTTGTTTTCCTGACATATGCAAAATAGGAGTGCTTATCTCACAGAAGCTCTCCTACTTCTTAAGCTCTAGAGAATTCTCACTCCAAGTAGGAGAATTCAAGCTTTTTATGGTTCCCTTCTTGGTTCCAAACCTACAAATCACAAGGGATAGTTTTTGAAAACCATGTAAATGAAAGCTGAATATGTAGGGGTTGAAGGAGATCAAGATTGCAATAGCTGGATTTTTTTTACACAAAAGTTACTGGATTTCCTTATGAAGGATCTCAGTTTAAGTTTCTTTAATTATATTACTTTAACTTGAAAGAATTCCTTTCAGATTTGTTGTGTACTTTAATATACACAATCATCTGGAACAAGTCATATGACTAAGTGAGATGCTACTTAAACACCATCTCAAAGTGTGCTAGTTACACATTGTTGATTAATTTTCCAACCAAGGATCAACACCATGAAACATGTATTATTCCCATTTTACAGACATCCCATTCTCACTCCAGAAGCACCACACCTCAACCACAGTTTCATCTTCCCATTTTACGGAAACAGCGTATCTTGCCTTGAGGTAAACATGGGAACAATGGTCTGGTCCTGTACTTGAGAAGGGCCCCTACTATGCAGGCTACAGTTAACTTGCACATCAGATCCCCATCATAGGTCTTTTCTCCTAGTCCCCAGTAATCAGTCATTCAAAAAATCATCATCTAATAATATGATCAATCCCACTGTTCCTGGAATTCATCAGATTTTAACAAATAAACGTATAAGCAGAAAACAGAGTGGGATTTCATACATGAAATATTTCTTCTTATGAGCAGGTTATTAAATAGCTTCCCAATGTAGGGATTCTTGCACTGTACTCTGAAGCATATGTTGGTGTCAGAAACTGGATGCAATGCTAGATGGACAACTTGTCTGCTCCAGTACAGCAAGTTGTAGGTCTGGAAAGCTAGGCTTTATTTCCACCTCTGCCACTGACTCACTTGAGCAAGTCACTTCACAGGCAGGGAAACGGAGGCACTCAGTGGTATAATAATATTTACCTAACTCACATGGGTGTTAAGGCTTTCAAGCAACTTGCAAATGTTCAGGGGGAACATGCTTCATAGTGTTATTTATGTTTCGCTAACATAAAAATGTAGTCATCCTCTTAAAAGTCATCTTCTCCCTCATAAGTGCTGGCACACTTGAAACCAACCTGAAGTAAATGGAAATTCTTGGCAAGCATCTGGATTCAATTATTAGTCTTCCAGTTTCACAGTGGTGCCTAATGTTTGTGTCACTCCTGATGACACCTGTCAGCTTTGATGAGGACAGAGTCACCAATAGGGGAGGTTGAGGGTGAAGAAAAAATTCTACTTATCTTGGATACTTAAAATATACAATACTGCGAAAATATATACTGTATTTTAACCCTAAATTCTGTTGTGTCATAATTTCAGTTTTCCACTGCCATCTTTCCAGTAAACCCAGGGTAGAATTATGGCTTACAAAATTGTTTTAATATTAACATTGTTTTATAAAGATTAATGTAAACTAATCTCAGTTTAAAGCACCATATTTTATTTTAATGAAATGTTACTACAGTTCTATGGGTGGTGGCAAGGGGTTTGAATAATTAATTTAGGAGGTGGGATTGCCGTACAGTTTGGGCTCCACCCATTTAGGGTTGGGAACCACATTTGAAGATATCTTTGTTTTTCCCTGCCAAGTGTGAACAGAGCTAAACCATGGTCCCCTATGTGGTAAGCCCACACTGGGACTAAGCAGCTCTATGATTTCACCTACACTGTGTTTTTTGTGAACTTCTCCCACCATTCTTCTAGCACCGGTGACACTCGACCAGAACTAGTAATTGTGGGAGCACTAGTGTAAACCAGCTGTTGGAGTTTTTATTACAATTGGCTAACCCTCAGTCAGCACAAGCCAGGACCATGCAATATACCACTGAAAGCCAGTTCAACCATGCTAATGTAAAAAGAGGCAGGGGTATTTCAAAGAAAGCCTCTGTGTAGACAAGACCAAAAGAGTTCATTCTAGTTTTCTCCAGATCATTCCATTGGATGGATAATTAAATATTGTCCCTAGCCTATTACTGATGCATCATAAAAACAAGCCAAATTTACCATTCAGAGACAGCAGGATCCTTTCCTCATGAACAGGTTTACATGGCGATGATTAATCTGTGCAGGACTAGAAAATATGGGACCCACAACGGATGCTTTGTTTTACAAGTCATACACCAGTATCTGAGTTACACATCTGAATATATTGAAATTGAATCATTAATGATCAAATTAAGCTAGACGTTAGCCAGAGAAGGAAGGAAAAGTTACCACTCAGATTTCATATCTAGCACCTGCTCCTTTTTGCTCCCAATTTTGATACTCAATGGACTGGACAATTGTATTTAAATTTAATCTTATAACAGTTTTTCATAAGTTTATCCAACACAAACATAGTCCCCCAGATAGAAGGGGAAAGTGGAAGAATGAAATCACAAACTAAAATAGTTTTGTTTGTTTTTGAGAAAAGTAAACCTCAGCACTAAGACTTCTTGTCAGAGCAGGGAAAATTATGATCCTTGACTCTGTCTCAAGATGAACGGTAAGCCACAGAAGGCAAAGGGGAAAAAAGCCCCAAGGCTCTGATATCTACCACCACTGGAGTGTGCCCTAATTTACTCTTGGATACGAAAAAGATTTGATGCTATTTAAACATCTATTAATACTAAATTTTAGTCATTCCAATATAAAACAGGCACTTTTTATATCAGAGTAAAGATCCTTGGATTCCTATGACCACATCAGTGCCAAAGACAAAGTTAAAATGAAATTTAAATGTACTAAGTACTCCTCTACCTCGATATAACGCTGTCCTCGGGAGCCAAAAAATCTTACTGAGTTATAGGTGAAACCGCGTTATATCGAACTTGGTTTGATCTGCCGGAGTGCGCAGCCCCGCCCCCCGGAGCGCTGCTTTACTGCGTTATATCCGAATTCATGTTATATCAGGGTAGAGGTGTAATTGTTGTACCAGTGATGTGATTACAGACTCCACACATAAGTAATTCCAGATGCCTGGCCTGAAAGTCAAAATACCAGGGATTTTATATAAACTTGTGTACATTTGTGATATTTTTCTCCTTGAAACACATTCTTTTCTGTCAAAAGACAAAGAAAGAGTCTGGACAACTGGGATGTATTCTAAGAACTACCACAAACTTCTTGTGACACTTATGGTAAATCTGCAAAATGGAGATAGTTCTCTACTTCACTGGGATGTGAAGCTTAATTTATTAGTGTGTGTAAACAGCTTTGATATTTTTGGATGGATGGCACTATATTAAAGTCTAAATATTATTAAAAAGCAAAAGAATCTTTTCAACAATAATTAGAAAATAAGTTTCTCTGCAACTTATTGCAGCTGCTTGATCAGTACCATTTAAAGTTAATGTTGGGAACAACTTAAAAAAAATAGTTGATCAGCTAAAACCCACTCCCTCCTACTCAACCTACAGACAACTGTCTTCAGAGTTACAACTGCCTAATGATTTGCAATGAAGCATTCACTGTATACAAAACTTGTGACAACCAATGGAAAATGATTTAAAATATTTGATATATCAATCCCCAGATTCTTATTTAAAAAGAAAAAAAACCAAGATGTGCATCTGAAACAGAAAAAGACACACACACAATCATGTCCCAGATCAAAGCCCGTACCGAGTATTCCACAATCTATAAGGGAAGGGGAATGTCCAATGAAAGCTGTTTTTAAGCCGACTGTCTCTATGGGCTCAATTCTGCAAGGTGCTTAGCACACTAGCATGATCCAGCAAAGCACTTAAGCACATGCATAGCTTTAACCACGTGAGTAGTCCACATGTCTTCCATGCTAGATAGCACCACACCGTGCAAGATCAAGCCCTGTAAGAAGCTGTGATTCTTCTAAGTAGAGGGATGAAGAATTAAAACAAAAATGAGAATCCTCTCTCCCATAGCTCAGCATCCAATCATTGCAGACTAAAGGTTCCTCAGCAGGGTTATCCAGGACTTTTTATAAGCTTTTATTCCATTATTTTGGCTGTTGTAAAAGAGGTACAAATACCTATATAACCCTTGCCAGATATCCAGAGACTCCCACTGTCAGTTATTTTTCCTTATTATTATGCCCTGTAAAAAGAAAAGAGGATAAATCTCAGAAGTGCTGGTCAGCTTGAGCACCGGGGGGGGGGGGGGGGGGG